>CM051620.1:77230805-77380805 GCA_028020825.1 Podargus strigoides
CTCAGCACATCTCAAGACCTACGTCTGGAGCGAGCACGCCCAACATATCCAGCGGTGGTTCTTCTGCCCCACCTGAATCAAGCATACCCTCCTCCTCCAACGCAATTACGTCCATAACTCCTGTTTCCGTGTCAAATGCTCCTAACAGTGCTTCACAGCCCCAGAATGCTTCAACTCCACCTTTGATCGGACATGGAAGTCTCACCTCGGTGTCCAGCCTGCCAAACCCACTTCTACCTCAGACTTCATCAAATAGCGTGATCTTCCCCAATCCGCTGGTTAGCATCGCTGCAACCGCTAATGCGCTCGATCCTCTGTCCGCCCTTATGAAGCACCGCAAAGGAAAGCCACCAAACGTGTCAGTGTTTGAACCCAAGTCAAGCTCGGAGGATCCCTTTTTTAAACACAAATGCCGCTTTTGTGCCAAGGTCTTTGGAAGTGACAGTGCTTTACAAATTCACCTCCGCTCACACACAGGCGAAAGACCTTTCAAATGTAACATATGTGGAAACCGCTTTTCCACAAAAGGCAACCTGAAAGTTCATTTTCAGAGGCATAAAGAGAAATACCCCCATATTCAGATGAACCCTTATCCTGTTCCAGAATACCTCGATAACGTGCCCACCTGCTCTGGAATCCCGTACGGGATGTCGCTGCCCCCTGAAAAGCCGGTCACAACGTGGTTAGACAGCAAGCCTGTTTTACCCACTGTCCCGACCTCCATCGGGCTCCAGCTTCCCCCCACTATACCTGGCGTGAACAGCTATGGAGATTCTCCAAGTATCACTCCTATGAGCAGGTCACCCCAGAGGCCTTCACCTGCTTCCAGTGAATGCACTTCTCTGTCCCCAAGCCTCAACACTTCTGAGTCAGGCGTCCCGGTGTCTGCCGAATCCCCGCAGCCTGTTCAGAGTGGCTCGTCTCTGACCAAGGCAGAACCTGTCACTCTGCCTCCCACGAGCACACTGCTCGGGGACCTTTCTGCGGGTGGGCAAGTTTCCACAGCTTCCACGTCTTCAATTCCTACTGCTGTTACGGAGAGCAGCGTTACAACAAGCCTCCCAAACCCTGTGCTTCCAGCAGTGTCTGACCAGTTTAAGGCAAAGTTTCCATTCGGTGGTCTGCTAGACTCTATGCAAACATCTGAAACCTCAAAACTACAGCAGCTAGTGGAGAATATTGATAAGAAGATGACAGATCCAAATCAATGCGTCATTTGTCACCGTGTGCTTAGTTGTCAGAGTGCTCTCAAGATGCATTACAGAACGCATACAGGAGAAAGACCATTTAAATGCAAAATTTGTGGACGTGCCTTTACTACGAAAGGCAATCTAAAAACACATTTTGGAGTTCATCGAGCGAAGCCACCACTTAGAGTACAGCACTCGTGTCCCATTTGTCAGAAGAAATTTACAAATGCAGTTGTTCTTCAGCAGCACATTCGTATGCATATGGGCGGGCAAATTCCAAACACGCCACTACCAGAGGGCTTCCAGGACGCCATGGACTCGGAGCTTTCCTACGATGAGAAGAATGCTGACACGCTGAGCAACTTCGACGAGGACATTGATGAAAATTCTATGGAAGAAGACCCGGAGCTAAAGGACACAGCAAGTGACTCATCCAAACCTCTGATATCTTACTCTGGGTCATGTCCTTCTTCGCCACCTTCTGTGATCTCCAGTATTGCTGCTTTGGAGAATCAAATGAAAATGATTGATTCTGTCATGAACTGTCAGCAGCTGACCAGTTTAAAATCCATAGAAAATGGATCGGGGGAAAGTGACCATTTGAGCAATGACTCCTCATCGGCCGTTGGTGATCTCGAAAGCCAGAGCGCAGGCAGTCCTGCAATGTCAGAGTCTTCTTCCTCCATGCAAGCTTTGTCTCCTGTAAATAGCAACAGTGAAAGTTTCAGATCCAAGTCCCCGGGTCTCAGTAACCCAGAAGAACCGCACGAAATACAACTAAAGACAGAAAAACCGGACAGCCCACCACCCACAACTGAAAATGGAGGCGCATTAGATCTGACATCCACCAACCCAGGAAGGCCGGTCATCAAAGAGGAGGCTCCTTTTAGCCTGCTGTTCCTGAACAGAGAACGTGGTAAGTTTAAAAGTACTGTTTGTAATATCTGTGGCAAGCCTTTTGCTTGTAAGAGTGCATTGGAAATTCACTACCGCAGCCATACTAAAGAACGTCCATTTGTTTGTACAGTCTGCAGTCGTGGGTGTTCCACTATGGGTAATTTAAAACAGCACTTACTGACGCACAAATTAAAAGAGCTGCCTTCTCAGTTATTTGAACCCAACTTTACTCTAGGTCCCAGCCAAAGTACTCCTAGCCTGGTCACCAGTACAGCGCCTACCATGATCAAACTGGAAGTGAATGGTCACAGCAAGCCGATCTCTTTGGGTGAGGTTCCCTCGCTTCCAGCTGGAATCCAGGTTCCTGCTGCACCACAAACAGTGATGAGTCCGGGGATCACCCCAATGCTGGCACCCCCCCCTCGCCGGACTCCCAAGCAGCACAACTGTCAGTCGTGCGGGAAGACCTTCTCCTCAGCGAGTGCACTGCAGATACACGAGCGCACCCATACCGGTGAAAAACCGTTTGGTTGCACAATCTGTGGTAGAGCTTTTACCACAAAGGGGAATCTTAAGGTAAGAGGCCAAATCAAACTGTAACGGCTCGGGGTGGGTTTGAGGCACTGTACTTGGACTTGGCACGTTTTAGTGCCCTTCGTCCCAAAGACAGGAGAGAAGGGAGCTTCCAGGAGATGCGTGCTGCGTGGTGGTGTTTGTTATGCTTCCACTTTGTCGAAGACAGGGACTGAAAAGCGACTGTGCAATGATGCAGACTTTAAAACTGGTTCCAGGTGTAGGTGTGCGTACAGTGCAGTTCTCCTGACACACACGATGGCACACACAGGCAGCGTACAGGTGCGTGCTGGCAGTTCCAGGGGGGCGGTAGTACCAGAAACACGGCGCTTGCTCAGCTCCTCAGGTGCTTCTCTCAAATTTCCTTTTTTTTATTCTGCTTTGCAGCCATTGCAGGCTAGAAAGCTGCTTCCCACTGATTTACAGTGGGTTGCTACAGGACTCGCACCTCTTATTCCCACAGTCTGGTTAACCATGAGGACACAGCCTGGGGAATACCTTTTTAAATGTCCTTTTTAATGATACTAAATATAGCAAAATAACCGATACCTCTGACATGAGATAAAATACTATGAAAACAGACAAAGGAGAAGGGCAGAGAAAATGTTCATCTCCTCACAGTAGTACAAGTAATGCACTTGGTAACCTTCAGCATGTGAGGACTTCCAGCTTGCAGGGGAAATTGTCTCACCTAAAAGGCCATGTACTGTTTATTCTTCTGGCGCTGCATTTCTTTTCACTGAGAAGAAACAAATGCACATTGAAAAATTAATATGGAGCTGGGTTTTCTTTGTGTAGGTTGACCGGGCCTTAGAATTGTGTCTTAACCGGAATTGATTTGTTTTCAGTGTGAATTAAAAAGCTTCTTTTTTTTTTTTTTTTTTTTTTGTTAAAAGCAAGTGATACTGTAAGTAGCAGAAATTCAGTCTGGCCACCTCACCAGAATATGCTAACTTGGGGGTGCTTCTTGTCTCCATTTGCACTGCAGGTTCACATGGGAACTCACATGTGGAATAATGCTCCCGCACGCCGCGGCCGCCGCCTCTCTGTGGAAAATCCCATGGCTCTACTCGGTGGTGATGCGCTCAAGTTCTCCGAGATGTTCCAGAAGGATTTGGCAGCTCGGGCCATGAACGTTGACCCCAATTTTTGGAACCAATACGCTGCAGCTATCACTAACGGACTTGCTATGAAGAACAATGAGATTTCTGTCATACAGAACGGAGGCATTCCCCAGCTCCCAGTAAGTCTAGGTGGAGGCGCCATCCCGCCTCTGAGTAACCTTACCGGTGGCATGGACAAAGCTCGCACGGGCAGCAGTCCTCCCATTGTCGGTCTGGACAAAGCAAGTTCTGAAACGGGAGCCAGTCGTCCATTCACCAGATTTATTGAGGATAATAAAGAGATTGGCATAAATTAAAAGCATTCATTCCAAATAACTGTTGGACTGATACTCAGCACACCACTTGTCCTGTTCCGTGTACAGCTTTTGAAGCTAAGCATTAGTTTCTTGACCTAAATGCATAGGTTCCCTTTAAAGTGTTACACATAGCAGAAATACATAACTTTGTGGCTGCTGAAAAGTTGTCTTGCAAGATCCGCATGGTGGTACTTTCAACAGTGAGTTTGACTGTTTCTGAGAACTTTGAAACCTTTTAATTTAACAGAAAAAAAGCAAGCAAACAAATCATGGGATAACTTCATTAGAAAGAGAAAGAGGCTAGTCTGCGTCCACTCAGCTCCTGACAATTCCTGTCACCTGGGGAAGGGGGGCTTCAGTACGGCATTCTGTCACACTTATTTGCTGGTATTTTTCAAATTAGTTAGCAACCTGGACTATGTTTTTAGGAATCTTAATCTTAAATAAATGATTTAGTACCCCAATGCTGTGTATTATTACAGTATCCTTGTCTGTAGTATTTATAATGTTAAGATTATGCGGGTAACAGACAATATACTAGCCCCGAACTTAAATGAAGCTTTTGTACTGCAAAATACGTCTGGCTGTGATCTTTCTTTTCTTTCTTTTCTTTTCTTTCTTTTATTTACTTTCTTTCTTTCTTCCTTTCTTTCTTTCTTTCGCTCTTTCTATTTTAAAGCAAGTTTTGTTTTACTATAAATAAGTGGTTTATTTCAATGCAGGCAAAATTGTGAAGTTTTATTGGGAAAGATAGCATGCTTTTCATGTGCAAGTACCTGTCAGTAACAAACCTTTTTTTTTTAATTTAAATATTTGTAGCTGCTATGTGGACAGTTGTTCTATTAAATGAAAAAAAAAAAAAAAAAAAGAAAGTAGTGTGGACTTTAGCTCAATGATTGGAAAACAAGTTACAGACAAACCTTAGCACCATAAAATATTCACAACATTATAAACAGTTGTGAGTAAATACTTCATGTTATCAAAGCTGTACATTAAAAAGGTAATGTTTGTATAATGTGGTTGCAAACTCTTAATTTATACTATTGCACTTTTAGAATTTTGTATTGGGGAGGTTTGTCTATAATTTGAAACTGAACAAAGATGTAAACTATTTTATAAATAGTACTTTGACTTAAGGAATAAGGAAGGGAACCCTGTTGCAGTTTCTTGTTTGGTTTTAAGGTCAAACAATGAGAGATCTCTACTAACTAAGCAGGAATGCCACAGAGAACTGTCAGATCCTTAGGAAATATGGGGCCTGCCGTTTCTTAAACGGAAATAATTCATTTAACTTTTCTCCAAAGCCCACTTAAAGGCATGACCACCCCCAACAGAATTCTGATACATTTATCTTAGGAGTGTGATACTAATATAAGCCTAGGATGGAAGAAGGAGAACATTGTGTAGGTTTAATTTTACTCTGTTCTGTCTCTTTCACACACACCCACGAGAAAGATGTCGACTGCTTAATGATACGGGAGCAAAATAACAACTTTTGGGCAGTGTGAGCAGTAGTAACATACAAATATTCTGTATTTGTTTCCAGCTCTGGCTGATTATCTTCTCAGACTGCTCCATTGCACAATATACTCTGATTAATCAGATATAATTTTATGTTGATTGCATTGTTTAAATTACACCGAGTAAATAAAGGGAATGGTTCCGCTCATAAGCTAGGCTGGGGATGCTGAGGAGACTGGGGCTTAATCAAAACTTGAACAGTAAACATTTTGTGTACTACCTCATTTTCGTGCATTACAAGCATGGTGGAGCTGACACTATGAACTTCCTTCCAGCAGAATTGCTCAAGGGATGTTATGGGTAGCTGGGTAACAGCGCAAGGAGTTTTATGCCCCTGAAGAATGAATCAGACAGTGAGGTCTTCTCAGTTGAGACTGAAAAATAGGACAATCTTTCTTATACAACAAAAACCATTACTGTAAGAGGATGGACTATTTCTGCCATCGTGTAATGGAGTGAAAAGAGGTTCAAAGACTTATCAGCTGTTTGTTTCTATTGGAAATGAACAATGAACTCAACAGCTCCATTTTCTGCAGATGAGATAGAGATATATAGATCTATACATCTATATATAAGCAAAATTATATATCTATAACACCTCTACAATATAACATCTTTTTTGTCATAGTGTGTGGGTGGTTAGGGGTGTTTCCAAGCATTGAAAACAACAGAAAACTGAGGTGGCTTAATGTTGCTGTATTTCAGCAATTGAATGTTTTTATTTATCTGTGTCATTTTTGGTGTGGCTATTTTTTTTGTTAGTATTTGGTACCATGTAGTGTTATCTCTATTCCCTAAAGGTTGTGTATAACTTCAAAAAAAGGAAGTGGGGGGGGTGGGGAGGGTGGGGAAACAAATGAGAAGAAAAAAGGAAAAAAGAAAAAAGATGTAAAGTGTAAATAAGATGGTTGATGATGTTACAGTAAGACTGACCCCATTTTGTATTCAGGGTTAGGTCATTCCTCTCTGCATGGTGAAGAGAGACACTATTTTTATACTGTGATACCATGTAGGGCTAGGAGCCTCCCTGAACCAGCTGGGAATTGTTACCTAGATCCAATATTTTTTATTATTAAATCTTGTTGGCTTGACACATCTACTGATTGAAATGGATGTCTTAGTCTAGGTTACTATTTTTGTCATATGGAATTGAATAAAATGCAGGATGTAATATTATTTCTGAATTGCGTTCCTTGATTATTCTAAGAGCAGAGCAAGATATGAGACCAAGGTCACTTGTGGTAGATTGGTGTCAATGACTTCTAATCGTTGCACCTGAAGACAGGAATAAGGTCGACACCCTATATTCAAATGCTATTCTAATATATATTAACAGTGCAAAGGGGTAGAATTATTAAAGTATCTTTTCCAATGAAAATAAATTGTAAGAACATTTCTCACAAGACAGTAGAACAAAAAAACAAGAAAAAAAATTTGGAGGGGGGAAAACAGCCCTTGGAAGGACTACTGTTTCAAATTGACTACTTTCGGAACACTTGTCATATACTGTCTACCAAAAAGCCTCCTTTTCGTGTTGTTTAAACATCTGCCTAATATTCATAATACCCTGCATAATAAAATTTGGGAACAAATTTATCAAGAGCAGTTCAAATTCTGAAATAAGAAAAAAGAAAAAAAAAAAAAGAAAAAAATTAAAACTCGCATCCATTCATTCCAAATGACATAACCTGTACATTTAAACCCATGGCTTTGTTTCTTCTTTTTTCCCTAGACCCTAATTTATCAAAGCATGTCTAACTTTAACCAAATTATTTTTTCACGTTGATTTAAATGAAAGTATTTACATTCTTAAGGTTAGGCATGTGATTAAGTATCTCCTGGAAAAAAAGCTGTATGTTTGAGTAACCTTCGAGCTGTTATAATCCAGTGATGAATGCCTGCTGCATTTAAAACAGACAAAAGATAAATAAAAGAGAAAAATCTCTATTAATCATCTTTCAGTGGCCTTGTTATGAAGATACTCTGTTTTCTAAGACCTACCCAAAAAAGGAACGCGTTTCCCCCGGTGGCCCAACAACAACACTAGGTTTGTGCTTGTGCTCCTGCATGCACAGCTCTGAGCCTTGCTGCGAGAAACCATGATGTGCAAAGAGAAGGAAAGGGGCGCTGATAGTCATGGTTCTGTTCAAAACACAAGAGGAAGATTACCTGCCTTCCCCTCCTCCCCCTCCCAGAACAGGACGAAAGCAGAATGGTATCTATTTCTAAATATATATGAGTTGATCATTTGTGGGTTTTTTTAATTATAAGAAGACATGATCAAAATGGTCAAAGTCTGCTCAATTACAGATGTTTGAAAACAGAGCCATGTAGAGCTCCATATAATCAGAAAAAATGCCAGTTATGATTTTTTTGAGGGGAGGGTTATTTTACAACATGAAAATTCCAGCAAGGCTTCCAAACTCTTCACTTACATTTTTCCCATGAGTTACTAGAAAGAGAGCATTTATGACACATGATTGACATAACTGCTTTTTTGCTCATTTTTTTTTCCCTTTTGTATATATTAGCCCTCAATATATTATCTGTTCCTTTACCTATTTTGTTCTTTACATCTTGGCAAATACTTTGTTTTCCTAAAGCTGCATTTGTGCTGTGTTTGTGTTGCCTTTAATTTACTTCTCTGCACATATCCTGTCATTTGGAAGATACTGTGTTTGGTTGTTTTTTTTTTTTCCTTTTTCTCTAATTCTACAGAAGTCAAAAGAGCTGCCCGTTTTTTACATCTATGTATAATGCTAGCATAATGAATGATGAAGTCAGCAGTGATGTGATCAGGTATGTGCATAGCTCACAGGATTTGCTAACAAACATGCCGTTCACACGCTTTCTTCCAGATGAAGGCATGAAGTTTGTCGGTGTTGCTGGTATAGGGCAGCTACAGATGGGGTCAGGATGGTGGAAGTCCTGATCCTAACATCACTGTGCCTGCTTTTACACCCCTGGAAACTCCATGGACTTCAGTGGAGATACTCCAGGTTTATACTGGTGCAAGAGCAACTGCTTCCAGGTTCAGATGTCTTACTTTACTTTACATGTCATCAGAACAATGGCTAGCTGTATAGTATATTAAAAGTATGTCTAGGCAAAAGCATTCTGGACTTTATTTTTAAAAAGAAGGAAAAGAGAATACATATATTTTAGTACATACCACAGGATTATCTCAGTTTTAAAGGAGATCCTAAAAGCTGAATCTAAAAAAAAGATGACTGTGCCCCTTAATATAGAATTTGATGTCGTCATATGAATAACCAGTCCTTTTTGACATACAGGAGTAAAAGAACCTGTAACTTTTATGCATAAAAGTAGAAGAATGTGAGAATCTTGCTATGGCTCTGCTACATAAGGGAAATGCCTTCCCTTTGCACATATTAAAGGTATCAGCAGACTGATGAAAACAAAAATACACGTTTGTGCATGTCACAGCACCAATGTAGAGGATTTTATTTTTTCAGAAGGGAGAATGTCTCAATCAATTGACAAAGTGACAAAAGGGAAAGCCAACAGCTTTGGGCTGTGCCACTGACATATTTTAGGGATGTGGGCAAGTCGCTAATTAGACTCTGATTCTGCTTGAGAATTGTATAGTTCTGGGGCCTCTGGGAATCAGGGAGTGAGCTCCCCCTTGCAGAGTCAGCTAGCACCTTGTAGTATTGGGATGAGTTGCCCCATCAGTAAAGATGGGGTAATACTTTTGTACCTACCTCACAGGGGTGTTGTGAGGAATAGTTTTATGTTTGTACAGTGTTTCAAAGATGGAAAATGCTTGGTATTATCACTGGTTTTAGAGAGTTTACAGTACATGTACTATTATTTATTATTTGTACTCCAGTAGTACTTATGGGCTCCAGTCAGGACTGAGAGGCCTTACCCTCGATGTTGTGCACTCACCTACTTGGGACTGATACAAAATTTTACTCAGTAACATCTTCCAGTTGAGGTATTTCATTATCAAGTGTCTATTTGATTACAATAGGGTTTAATTCAATTATTTAGGTGTTTAAATTGATTATCAATTTTAGACCATGGCAGAGAATTATCTGGTATCACATTTTGTTTTGAGCTTGTATTGATTTTCAGAAAAAGTGCACCAATTTTCTATGGATAATCTAAAATCAAATCTTACTATCAGTGGAATTCTACTGTACTTTTTGCTATTAAAGCTAAACGTTAAAATAAATGTGTGTGTATATATTATTATACACCAATATATAATATACATGTATCTATAAACATGTATGTTTTAAATTATCTTCAGCTGCTTAGAATTAATTTCAACCTGTGTGTTGCATATTTTGCTCAATTGTTACCCATTTCAGATGCAACTAAAACATCGTTAAATGGTGTTGGCCGTCAGTAAAGATGCAAAAACTGGAAATCATGACGACAAAGGACATAGTGTCACTATGATTATATTTATGAAGGCTTGTGAGGAAAGTTTCTAAGTCTTAAATGTGTTAGAAACCTTCACTAAGTCATAAAAGTCTTTACTTAGATTATGTTAAACAAACTTCAGGATGAGTCACTCACTGTATGCAAGTATGTTAAAATAAATAATTAAATAATTCCAAAGGTAATGCTTGCTATCATTTGGACGTTGGACAGAAAGTAATTTGTTTCCCAGACTGGCAAACTATATTTAATGGGTTTTTTTACAGGTAAGAATTACCTGATTTACAATAGTATGTTAAACAACCTCTTTAGCAACTGTTCATGCACTAAATATATTAGATCAACTAATTCTATTGATACTCTAGTCTTTTTTGTTTGAATATAAGGAAAGTTTTTGGTTTAGTTTTGTTTAGGGTGTCCTCAGTGATGTTAGTCTTACTGATTTCACCCAGGCGTGTCATGGAGAACAGGTATGAGTAATGGTGGGTGAATCTAGTCTAAAGAATCTCTCTCTCTTTTCCCTCTGGGAGTTATTGACATCTCTCCACTGCCCCATTCTGATTACCCACCAATATGTCTGTGGGTTGTTGACTTTCTTGTGTGTCGATTAGCACTTGTGGCTCACCCAGTTCTGTCAAACACTTGGCACTTGTTCTGCTACAACACACATTTCATGTGGGACCTATAGATACAGTAACATAAGTAATGTATTTAAGACAGGCTGGTGATGGAGGGGGTAAGTGAGCACTTATGCTGGAATTCTATGCTATTACCTGTTGTGTGCAACAAATAAAGCGTGCACGTAAAAGGATGTGGTAATTGGGAGATGTGGGGACGTTTCCATTTGGTTTCTATCACTTTATACTCTGAATAATGTGCCTGATATAGGAGGTTTAGTTTGGCTTTTGCTTTTTTTAAGCATTCCTAAGAAGAACAGTTATGAGCAGATACCTCAAACAGGGGAACACACCTTTTCAGGTAAGAATTTTCTAGGTAAAATTTGATTGGGACTTGCTTTTGCCCATTTTTTATTAAATTACTTTTCCAAACATAGCTTTCTAGGTCACTTCACTGTTAGAATTTAGTCCACCTAGGTTTTAGTCTGCCGTCACCCCATGCCAAACAAGTCTGCTGAAACCAACAGGATTTATATTAAGACATTAGCTTATGCATCTAATTGGTAGCAGAATCAAGTTCTCTGTGCATTTTGGAAATTCACTTAAAAGAAAATTCTGTTAGATCTTCAGCGTTGCCTATGTATCTTGTGTCATTGAATGTGACATCTGTTCCAACATTTGGCAACAGTCTGTGCCAGACCGTGGTACTTTCTCTTACACTGGGCAGCCCAGTGCTCCACAATTTATCCTAAGTAAACTGATGACATGTGCCAACCAGTATCACTCATTGAATTTTTTTTAATATGTTATCAAGCATCCTGCTACAATAGCTGCAATTCCAGCCTCACAGAAGGTAGATTAAAGGAGGCTGGTAGTCTCTGCAGCCTACATCTTTCCTCTTCCCGAGCCCCTACTAACTTCCTGAAGCAGTTTGACAGTGTTTCTTCTGTGACAATGTATCTTCTGTTTCTCTTCTGAAAAGTAGCGCTGCTGTGCTCATTTATTTGGCTTCATTGTCTTCCTACACGTGGCCATGTTCTTCATGTGTTTCTTTTAAGGTAGCATTAGATTTGCCCCAAGACACATCTGTCCTTGCATTATGTTGAGATTAATTTCTTCTTTACTTTTGCGGCCAGGTCATGTTGTCCCTACCCACATCTCCACCTAATTTCAGTTCATTTCTCTCATTGGTACTACGAGTAGAAGATATTGCATGATATAGCAAAATCCAGCACCCTGAAACTCGGAAGAATTTCAAAATGTTTGTCCAACTGGAATTACTGCACACTCACATATTGATGCATTCAACTTTAGTAACCTCAACTTTGTGCCTGTTATACATATAACTAGTTCCACTCTTAGTTTCTTTGTATCTGGAGACTCTTTCAGGCTGATCTTGGGTTTCCATAATTTTTTAAAAATAACAACATATTAATTTTCCCTAAAACCTGTATCAAAATTGCATTTACCTAGTGGCTAATACTGTCTATGCAATGAGCAAATTGTCATAACGAATAACCAAACTTTGCTATTATTTCAATGGACATACATAAAATGCTGACAAGGAAGTAAAACTCAAATTAGTACAATAAGTAGCTTTTTCGTTTGGCCTTTATATCTCCAGTGCTAAATGGGAGAAAAATAAAAGGATCATATACCACATGAGAAGCAACCAGTATAGATCCCATGACAATAGCAGTGTTACGCACAAACACGGGCACAGTACCAGAATAAAAGACAATAGGAAACATAAGAATTTCAGATACTAGCACCAGATTTTAAAAACATTGATAATAAAGAAACAGAACCATACTTTTACACAACTGACACAACAGATTTCCCTAATAATCATGAGCTTCATTTTTTTCACAAGAATTCACTTCTCAAGGGTCAACAAGAGCATCTGGGGGAAGTCAAGCAGTGTGCCCCTGGGTGTGACTTCTTGTTAGATTTCCTCATCAGCTCAGGAAATGCTTATTCTGATTTCACAAGTTCCGTTGTTAAGGTGGGGGAACTCCTGAAATCAGAAGGATCATCCATTCAACGTTAGTGTGTGTGAGTATCCCAAGCACATTTCTGGTTTCCCCCTACTCCACAGTCTTAGAAAAAAAAAGAATATTTTAGTACTTCTAAAGCTTGCCATAGGGGCCATAGGGCTCCAAAATAGGAATTAAAATGACCCTTAGCACGTCGTGATAATCACAGCTAAAAAAGGCCTCATTCTAGTCTCTTTTATTCAGCACATTATTCTAATTTCTACAGAATCACTCCTGATTTACACTGGTATGAGCCAAATCAAACAGCCATACTGACTGTACCATCTCTTCTTCATCAGAGCAAGACACTTGTCTTTTTTATTAAGCCGTAACTTTTTCAGTGCACTTTTTTCTGTTACAAGTCACAGTACATACTGGAACAAACATGCTATAATCAAGGTATATCTACACCACTGTATATAACAGACCTGAGCCCATTCTGGAGGCCACCTGGCCCAGCAGAAGATGCATCCATAACATTTCAAAACCTTTCACTCCCTTGAAAAAGGCCAGTTACATTAAAAGTGAATATTGGGATTGGCCCTTGGCCCCCAAATTCTGCCTGGGTGTTGGGTGGGAGTGTGTCCCTCAGCCCATGCCAAAACTGCCTGGGAAGGTGTTGCTGGCTGATGAGGCAATCTCTGGACTCCTGTCCTGACCCTGGTCAGTTTGAGGAGATCGACAAAGACTGCGAGGGCGAACATTTCTACCCCGAGGAAGGAAATGTGCTTTTAGGTGGAATAATTTTCCATCGTGCCTTTGCATAGCTGTACTGTCAAAGTCCTTGGAGTTAATTCTTTATCAGACCATTCTTCTCAGTGTCTTTCTTGCCATTAGGAATTTGACTCTTACATGATTTCATAGTTCACGTCTCATGCTCCTGGGAAGCTGGGCTTCTTCCAGCAGCTCGCACGTGTGAAAAGAAAATTGCACCTTGTAGGTTTTCCGAGGGGTTTCTCTAGATTCAGTGAAGCTGGCAGAACATCTTTTAGGGCCTGTTTATTCATTATTGTATCTAGGTATGTTATCTAGCTCATTCTTGTTCCAGCATAAGAGTATACCCATGGTTATTCAGAAATAATAATATTTCTTGAATACTTGTGTATAGACAGAGTAGTCCCTTAAGTAATGAGTTCAATTAGGCTAAGGTACACTATGTGGCAATTCAATAACGAAAGTCCTGGGAGGTAGGGGGAGAAGAGGCTTGCCAATTGCTTACACACAGTATGCTGGATGACAACTAAAGACTTCGTGCTGTGGCATATTTGGCACATGCTGGCCTACAGTTATGCCTAGCAACTCCCAAGGTTTGAGCAGTTCCTTACTAAAGTTTTAATCAAGAAAAAAAAAAAAAAAGAAAAGCAAAAGCATGGTGTGCAAATTAGTAAGACAACGGGCTCCATTTGAAATCTCTTTGAGGAAGTTCAAACTTACAGAATACCAGCATCTAAGAAAATCAATTTATCTTCCATTTTTGCCTAAAAAAATGTCAACAGACAGTTTCATTTACCAATTCACTACCCTTAACACAGGTTGTTGGATTCAGAACTGTAACTTAAAAAAACTCCACACTCTCAAAACCTGAAATGCATACAATTTTGAGATTTGATTTGGGAATTACAATAGAATCAGTATTTAGTCTGCATTTCTCATTCCCATTGTTAAAATGTTTAAATATTTCTTCTAAGAAGGTCAGTTAGCTGTATTTTAAATGGACTAAACATTCTACCATTTTCTTAAAAAGATATAGCTCCACTATGTATTCTTTTGAGAGATTAATACATTGCAAAAATGCCTAGAAATCTTCTTTGGCTCTGCCTGTAGTCTGGTGAGACTGTTCTTCTCAGTTTCCACTTTAATGCAATCTCCTCTTGAGGAAGCTATCTTGTAAAATGTAGAGATGTTGCTCATTTTTTAGAGAAAAATCCTTCAAGGTTTAAACCCTACTTCAAATCATTATAATGACTATTCATGTGAAAACAAAACCCAGAACCTAGCAACACTATACTAAAAATAATACGGAACTGAAAGATTGTTATGCCAATACCTCAGAGTCATCTGCTTTTCAAGCGTCTTGTTTTGTGATAGCAATGGGAGTCTGCCTGGCAGAGCATTAAGTATTCTTCTGCAGTTTCTGAGGAGGTGGCTGCCAGTCAAACCTCCTGACTGCTGCTGAGGTCAAGTCTTTGGAGGCTTGGGATTTCTTAGTATTGATTTTTATGGAGAATGTTAAAATGTGAAGTTTCACTCAAATGCTTCAAATGAATGGCCTTGTTTTAGTTGTCTTTAGTCATAGAGTCAAAGGAAAACTTTGGCTAATTAAATAAGAGCCAAAAGCAGATTTCAACTGCTGAAATCATGCCACAGCCAGGGAATCTGTGCTGAGATGCCATTCGTGGTCTACAAAGGTTAGAAGTTGCCCACTGGGTTGGGATCCTTGAACCATACCATACCTGTTTGCTGAACAAAGCACCCGCTAAACCAGCAAGACCTTAACAGGGTGTTGGAAGACAGAAAAAAGTCCCTGTGGCTTCACTGCAAGACAGAGGTACAACTGTTCTCCTGAGCACTTCAACCTGATGTGCTAGTGTTTTCATTATTAAAGCATTACAATAGAGCTGAAGCTCTGCCAGTGATTTTGATACAGATTTTTCATGTTTTGTTTTTAACCCATCTATATGCCAGTTCATTAACTTGAGATAAGCTTTTCTCAGCTTATGTTTGGCTTCTGTTATCATTATTCTAATAACTGGCTCCTTTCCATGCTATTTTGTGCCCTGGCAAGTTGTACTTTTCTGTTCCCAGTATATGTTACTGAATATCTAGGTGTAGCATAAATGAAAGCATTCAGAGAAATAACATACACCCGTCACATTGCTGGGCTTACTTGTTGAGACATTGGATACTGTACTCTTTTATATTCTCACCTTTGGCTGAACAGGGTAGGCTTTTCTCCATTTTTTCTTTCAATGTACACCTTTAAGTAGGGCATAGCCACTAAAATGACCTCATATTTGATAGCTGATCCCCTGTTCTGAAATCTAACAAGCTCCCACTAGCTTGTGTCCAAATCTGAAGTTCATATTTCTCCAGGAGTGATATATCCACATTATATATTCCTCCAGGAGTTATTTTGTGGTTAATATGTAGGAACTGGATGGGTATTCTTTTCTCCCAGTATGATTCTAGGATTTTAGTCACTCATTAAAACCTTGATATCAAAATTACCAGAAAAGGTTATTTAAAGTTATAGCAAAAACTGGAGGCAATAACTGGCATAAAGTGACGTAGGCAGCCTTACCACAGGGCAGAATTAAGTAAGCAGAAGACAAGAAAGATGCACAGGAGGAGAGAGAGGGAAGGGAAGGGAAGGGAAGGGAAGGGAAGGGAAGGGAAGGGAAGGGAAGGGAAGGGAAGGGAAGGGAAGGGAAGGGAAGGGAAGGGAAGGGAAGGGAAGGGAAGGGAAGGGAAGGGAAGGGAAGGGAAGGGAAGGGAAGGGAAGGGAAGGGAAGGGAAGGGAAGGGGGAAATGGAAGGGTGATATAAAGAAGTGATGTAGAGCTATCTGGGCTGTTATGCATTTAGGAAAAAATCTCTTTTTATACAATGTCCACAAAGACTACAAGACAGCAGAAGCAGTACATAGTGCATATACATTATGTGCAGACTGCATGCTTTTTCATTGTTTTTAACTGCTTGATTTTACTTATATGCTTTAAGACAAGCCTCACTTACAATTTACTACTTTTCTTCAGTATTTCACACTCTGAAAATCACTCATTTGTAATTATCAGCCCTGGTTTTGCATCAGTGTCAAACTTTAAAGCTATAATTGCTCCACTGACTGGTATAAATGTTGGCCTATTGCAAGTTACAGTATTACAATAACAAATTACATAGGCTCACTATGAACATATGAATTGCACCTCAGCTAAACAAAGCACTTATCCAGGACTATCAGTGGCCCTTCAGCACCCATTGCCTGTGTTCTGGTCTCACAAAATTGTCCTTTCGGCCCTATTGCAAGGCTCAACCATTGCTATAGCCATGGCAAACTGTGTATTTGATGAGCTTGTTGTAATTTGACTTTATTTTCTTTGAAGAAGCTAGGTGGACTTGCCAGGGGAAATTGTTGAAGTGCTGCTCAGCAGATTCAGGGAGAGGCTGAGGGTGAGCAGACCAGTGGAGTCCAGCAGAGTCAGTGCAGATCTGCTTAGCTTGTGTCTTTGAGAGACCAAAAGGCTGAAGAAAGGACTGGGAAGCAGAGAGCCACACCTCAGAAGTGATGGAAAAAAATGTCACAGGGATGTGGGGAAACTCAGCAGAGCTTTCTGCTTCTCAGTTAGTGAACTGGCTGGAATGAAGGACCCACTTACAAGGCTGCTGTAGGCAGAGAGATTTGAAAGGAACACAGTTTGTTTTCTCTAGCTCCTTTAAGGATATTTTTCTACTTAAAAGCTTGTTGTGCGTTTTTATTAAAACAAAACTTAGCTTTCCTGAACTCTGAGGTGGGGAAGAGGGTGGGGAGGAGGCAGGTCTGCCGCAAAGCTGAAACAGAGCCTTGCGACCTTCTGTGTGTGCACAACACTGCAGCTTCCCCAAGGCACCACCAGCTCTAGCAGGTGCTCTCCTCACTCATTCAGCCAAGGGTACAAAGCCAGCCAGCCCCTAAGGCCTGTTTCTGCACTGTTCTGAGCTGCAGCTCCCAGAGTCTCCATCAGCTAAGGTAGGAAGGAAAGGAGGAAGGCTAACATCTGCCCTATAGAAAACAGTAGTAGTGGAGATCTGAGGCAGCAAAGAGGTGGAAATGGTAAGGAATAGAATTCCCCACTAGTTGACATTGCCTATGCAGGAGGTGAAGGCATTTCTTCTAATACACAGTTCATTGCAGTTAGCTGCCTCCAGGCTGATTTCTGACTTTTTAACAGTATTGGAAACTAATCAGGAAATGCCAGTGATGGAGAGCATGGCTTTCCACTCCCGTAGAACTTCTTCCCATGCAGAATGGATTACAACCGAGCCTGTAGTTGCATTTGCTTTTATATGGTGACTAACACCATTTAAAATAATGTTTGTAACTGATAAAGCAAAAAACTGATTCTAGTGGAGCTTTCCTCAGCAGGCATAGTGGCTGAGGTGTGGTGCTAAAGCCATCACATAGACAGCAGAGAAGGAGGGAGCAGGATGTGGGGAGAATCTCACACCTGCCACCCCTGAGTCTCCCTGGGTCTGCATTAGTTGCCTTTGGAGGCATGATTCATGTTGCTGCAATTCCCTTCTGGGGAAGCATGGATGGAGTAGCTGGGAAATTAAAAAGGTTGAAAGTGGATGAAATGCAAGCATTCTAGTCTGGGCAGATAGAATGGAATTACTTATGGGCATCGGCCAAGCCTGCCCTTGCACACGTGCAAGCATATTTTGTAGCTGTACTCAAATCAGAATGATACATTTTAAAACTATATTTGAAGAAAAGAGCAAATAATTAAGTACTCCGATTCTGAAACACCTGGATTCTCTACAATGATTAACTGTGTTTTCATATGCCACAAATATCTGAATTCAGCTGTCTGGGTTTTGCTTTCTTCAGTATCACTTGCTTATGCCAATTTTAGGATTGATCTGCCTATCTAATCCTACTGAGCTCCTGAATATATGCGCATCTTCTACTCTCTTCTCCCCCTCTTTTTCCCCCTTTCATTGCTACCACTGTTTGTGAACCCTTATAACTCCACTTCTGCTGGTTTAATTAAATTTACCTATGGAAAACAAAGAGATGAGATCTGGCAGTCAGGGAGCTCAGGGAGACAAGGTGGTCTGTTACTGAATAAAGTGACGTGTGAGAGGTGCTATTCTTTATGCATCATCATGATCATCAGATAAGGAAGAATCATATGACGCACTGCAAGAATGCTTTGAAGAAAGTGAAATTCTAATCCTTTCCCAACATAATCATAATGATGTAAATGTATCCCTTTATATGGTGTAAAATTGATTTTTTTCCTGTTAACAGCTGTACAATTTCTGTTCTGCACACATTTTTCTTCAAAATTGCCTAGTTCCCTCTGAGTACATTGTTGTTCTCTCCCTCCTCCTTTCTTTAAACCCATTCATTTTTTATTTATTTTATTTGCCATCCTGACCCTAGGTAAGGTTAAAATGATTATTCAGCAGTTGTGCGCTGTTGAATTACCTGTCTTTTGTTCCATGGTCTATGTTGTTGTTAGTGTACTGCACAGATGCCTTTGACTCAATTATCACTGATATTGTTTATCTCTGGGCTACTCAAGATGAATTCCCAAACTGTATAAAGATGACACTGGTCTTTTCTATTCTTAAAAGACTAATTCTTTTGACAGAAATCCAGGAAACTTCGATCTGTGAATGAATAAGGTAAAAAGGACAGAGTAATGATGTGATACCTGTTATCACACTGACACTGTAACTTGATTCTATTAGAACTTCTCTTAGGAATCTAACTAATAGCCTAGCCCAATAAAAAGTATGGCTGCCTTTATTTTATGTAACAAAAATCCAGCTTGTTAATGTACACTGCTGGTCATTAGCTATCAGAATTTGGTCAAAGGAGTACAAAGTGCTGTGCTCCATTCTCAGAAATAACTTCTGTGCTTGGAAGTGTAAGGAGTCCCACAGATGTCACATGGTACAAGAGAATTTTAATGATAAAACTATCTTGACTGGGGAGGGGGCAAACTAGGGTACTTCTGAGTTCTCACAGGGAGGCAGGTGTGCTGGAATATAGCTGTCATACAAACTCACTGGACTTTTTCAGCAGCTTGAACTGAACTAAAGCCTATGGTTTCATATTTTTCTTTAGAGGCTCAGTGAAAGGCCTAAACATACATTTGGGTATATATATTTTGATCAAAAATGCCAAGAGCAGCACCCATCAGGACTTCAAGGGAGGTGACCACCCATAAACACTGCCTGCTTTCAGCAGTGAATGCACTCTTAATACTTCAATGCTGTAAGGCTAAGGCACATGAAACAGGTAAAAAGCAGATTTTTCCATCTAGTCACTAATCTCATTGTGGATTTAATACCACACCTCGGTGCAAATATGAATGTTAATCATTTAAGCCCTTCTCTTGCCTTCTCCCTATTTTTCTGACCTTCCACTCCTCAACCTCCTCATAGATATTTTTTTAAAATTCTTGCCTATTCCATGTTTACCTGCCACAACTCTCCCTAAACCTCATCTGTCACCTTACATCCCCACTAAACCCTGGCACAATATTGAAATCTAACACCTGCCTTTATAAAGGAACACCTTACTCCCTTGGCTCTACTCACACTATCTGCTAGCCTAGCAGAAGTTGGGTATCTTTTAGACCAGGATTCATTCCCAGTTGCAGAGCTTCCAATTGGATCTTCTGAGTGAACTAGTTATGGCCTTAGCCTGATTAGGTGGCTCGGATAGGACTTAGATACATGGCATGAAGGAGATTATTCAAAAAGGAGGATTAGACAGATATTAGCTAAATTGGCAGAGAGGCTAATCCTGTGCATGTGCAAGACGGACAACTTAGCTGTCAAGGGACTTTTCTCTCTCTCATCTGTGTGGCTGCTAGGGGAAGATAGACAGGGAGGCCTGTAAGGCGAGATGGATGTGTGGAACCAAGTGGAGATCAGGAGTAGCTCTCTTAACGCCTTTTGACGTGGCCAAATTAGGATGCTGAGTCCCACTGTAGGTCTTCACAGCACTCCTAAAATGGGAGTGGGTCTAACCTGTGAGAGATTGATACAGATACTGTACTAAGAGTCATCAGTCAATTTTTAGTATTTAAAAAAAATATCGATAGATTTTTATGTAATGAAGATATTTATCCTTAGGACCTTATAAAATTCTTTATGCCTGTACAGCTGTTTCATCTGTCTGAAACAAATTTGCGCTGCTATTATAAAATAGTTATTTCCACTGCAAGTGCAAGAACAGCCAGGGATGTTCTTTTTTATTGGGGGGAGGCGAGTGGTGTGGCATCAATAAACCAGCAAAATTTAGTGTTTGACGATAGGTGCCCCAGTCACTTTGGACTTTCAGTAAGGCTGGAACACTGAGGCTTGTATTTGCTAAAAGGGTCATACTCTTATGTTTGTTAAAAAAGACTTTTTAACTACCTGTCTCTGACCATAGCCTCTTTTTATTTAGTATGACTTCTTTACCAATTTTTCTCACAGTGTACTCATCAGTGCAGATTTTATTTGTTTAATACTCTTCATCTGTATTTTTAGGAATTACCATGATTTGGTGCTCATTGTTGCATGACAATCACAGAATCACAGAATCACAGAATGGCAGGGGTTGGAAGGGACCTCCAAGGATCATCTAGTCCAACCCCCCTCCTAGAACAGGATCCTGGAGTAGATCCCACAGGAACACGTCCAGATGGGTTTGAAATGTCTTCAGAGACAGAGACTCTACCACCTCTCTGGGCAGCCTATTCCACTGCTCAGTCACCCTCACAGGAAAGAAGTGTTTTCTTATGTTAAGATTGAACCTCCTGTGTTCCAGTTTGTGCCCATGTCCTACTTTGGGGATAAAAGCTGGGACCACTTGCAGGAAGAGTTGGAGTGTCTGTCTGTGAAGTGGACGCACTTCACAGAGTTTCCTATTGGGGAAGGACCTCCTGGCTCTTCATGCAACCGGATCCCAGTCAGGTCTGGCACCTACAAACGCGGGCTTTGTGGGGAGGAAACATGGGGTTACCTCTATCATATGTAATCACCCTATTGTCTTGGTTGTCTCCCATTTTCTCTACGGGATATCTTGTATCTCTGTTTGTTCTGTCTATTACGGGTCATGCTATGTCATTCCTAGGGTTGCTGGGGTTGATATCTATCTGACTTGTTTGCACCCCCAGCGATCCTCCATATACTGACCCCTTTACGCAAAATAGAACCTACTTACTGGATTGTTTTTCTGCTGCTGGCTGTGTCCTTTGTACTGGGCCTAGTAATTGGCAAAACAGCCCATTGCCCCTTGTCCTGTCACTGGACACCACCAAGAAGAGTCTGGCCCCATCTTCCTGACACCCGCCCTTGAGATGTTGATAAGCATTGATGAGATCCCCCCTCAGCCTCCTCCAAGCTAAACAGACCCAGCTCCCTCAGCCTCTCCTCAGATGGGAGATGCTCCAATCCCTTCATCATCTCTGTGGCCAGACTAGGGAGCCCAGAACTGGACACAGCACTCCAGATGAGGTCTCACCAGGGCAGAGCAGAGGGGGAGGAGAACCTCCCTTGACCTGCTGGCCACACTCCTCTTCATGCACCCCAGGATACCATTGGCCTTCTTGGCCATAAGGGCACATTGCTGGCTCATGGTCAGCCTATTGTCTACCAGGACTCCCAGGTCCTTTTCCCCAGAGCTGCTCTCCAGCAACTCAGCCCCCAGCCTGGACTGATCCAGGGGGTTGTTCTTCCCCAGATGCAGGACCCTACACTTGCTTTTGTTGAATTTCATTAGGTTTCTCCCTGCCCAGCTCTCCAGCCTGTCCAGGTCACGCTGGATGGCAGCACAGCCCTCTGGCATGTCAGCCACTCCTCCCAGCTTTGTACCATCAGCAAACTTGCTGAGGATCCACTCTGTCCCTTTGTCCAGGTCGTTAATGAATATATTGAATAGGACTGGACCCGGTACCAACCCCTGGGGGTCACCACTGGTCACAGGCCTCCAACTAGACTGCCCCACTGGCCACTGCTCTCTGGGCTCTGTCCTTCAGCCAGTTAATCTTGGTCCTCTTTTTCCTACTTCCCTTCAAAGTATGCAATGTTTGTTGTTTTGCAGTATTCTGTGTACTGTTCAACCATAGCTGCCTTCAAATATTCTTAAATTTGCCACATGCAATCATATTTGTTTCATTTTAATTTTGGTTTTGGCTATCATTTGACTTGCCAAAGCAGAGGGCTCAGGTATGATCAGGTGTTTTTCTCCTCCTTTTCCTTTTCCTTTTCCTTTTCCTTTTCCTTTTCCTTTTCCTTTTCCTTTTCCTTTTCCTTTTCCTTTTCCTTTTCCTTTTCCTTTTCCTTTTCCTTTTCCTTTTCCTTTTCCTTTTCCTTTTCTTTTTCCTTTTCCTTTTCCTTTTCCTCTCCTCTCCTCTCCTCTCAATTCATTTTAGGGCAATGGATCTAATCTTTCAGGGTATATTAAAATTTCAGCTGACTTGAAAACAAGTTGCTCTTTCCAAATTAATGCCCCATAGATCAAAACTTTGCCTTCAACTTCTGTTTGCAAGGCTTTCACAGTTTAACTCCATTCAGCCTTTGCAATCACTGGTTTACCTTACCTCCTAACTAGTTGCATCATAAATACAACGAGACATGTTTCTGAACTGTCTACATTACACTGTGGAGCTATTTAGAGTTAAACCGGGATTGTGAGTTTTTTACACCTGGAGAAGGACCAAAGCTAGGCTCTTCAGAGAGAGAGTCATAATGCAGACACATGTGCATGAGGTAGTACTGAACCTGGCTCAGCCAAAATGAGCGTGACCAAAGTCCACTAAAGTGACAAAATGACTTTCCATGCATTTGAGCTTAAAGATACAATTGCATCAAGAAATGCAATTAAGCTCTTATCACATAAGCAAGCCAGCAAGGAATATGACCCTGTGTTATCCTAGGCTGTCATCTCAGAAATCTCTGTGTTGCTTGCTTGCTTGTTTTATACTATGAAAATATAGAGGAGGTCAGTATCAATCTTAACTTACTTGTGGCCTTACTTTTGTGTTGGCTTCAAGGGAAGTCAATGACTTGCTAAATCATCAGAAACATTTCCTATATCACCTGTCTTTTTTCTAATCAAGTTGAACTCTGTTTAAATTGTAACAGAACTGCAGTCTGGAGTGGGATGCTTGCATAAAGATAATTACCAGACAATGACTGTGAAATAAAGTATTGGAAGATAATGCACCAATTTTAATGAAACTAGACTGGAAATTAAAGTAGTGATTTGCACCTATCACTCTCAGGTATGGAGAAAGGGACAAAAGGAAGTATGAGGGAAATTAAAGATCTTATTCCAAGCCAGGACACTCAAGGCATTCCTGTCAACATGCAAAAATGTTAAACTCACAATTCTTTTATTAAAACCTGGAGATCCATCAATGCTTGTGCCCAACAATTAAGCCCAAGGAATGCAAGGATTATTCAATATATTGTTCAAAAGTGACTGAACTTCATGGGAAACAGGACTGAAATGAAAAATATTTTCTAGTCTCAAAACTCCCCGCACAGGAGATAAAGCAATAATGCTGAGCAGTTATGAAGGATAACAAAGCTTTGGGGGAAAAAGTGGATGAACTAGAATGCTTGAGCCACACATGAAATGTTGGGGTTGTTGGTAAGCCTGAATATGCAGAGGGCTTAGACCTAGAAGGTTTTTTTACAAGCTGGCTGAAAGAGTTATTGATACAAGCCAATTTAGCTGCCCCAGTTGTGCTGGCATCTGCCAGGAGGCTTCTTGCTAAATAAACTTCTACTTCTCCCTTTCTGTGTAGTGTGCTGGTGGGTTGTGTAATTGTTTTTGTAATAAACAGGCTCCTTAAAACATCAAGAATTGCTTATAATCTGAATTACCGAAGTTCCACTCTGGGAATATATATCCAGATTACACTATGTTGCTTGTGAAGAGGAGACAGATGTTCATGGCTGTGAAACAGATATTTCAATATATTGTTTTTTTCTTGTGCAGTTCACTACTCAGCCAGACTTCGCGTATAAGGCAATAGGCATATGGACAGCTTTTAACTCCTGATGAAGCAAGTATGTTTGCACAGGATCAGTGAAAGTGAGATCGCTATATCTGCAGGAATGCAGAAATGAATAAATGAAAAATCCTCTTAAAACACTTGCTGATGGAGATGCAAAATATAGAATTAAAACATCTTCATACACAACATAGTGGGTATATTTCTTTATGTGATATCCTTGTTTAATTTCTAAAATAAGATACTAAAAATGTAATTCATGAAGGAAAAGAAGGAAAAATATATATTTGTTCTGGGAGTCACTTCTCATATCATCATATCATGGCTGAATTTTAGTTACCTGTTACAGACATCAGAAAGCAAACTAAGAAGTAAGACCTCCTGAAGCACATAAACCAACCATAATTCCTGTTTGTAGCCTTTATTAATGGGATATGCTTGTGAGCACATGGAAATATATATATATATGTAGTCCAGCTGACTATAAGCTTTTTCCATGAGTACAACCTGTATGGTAGCAATATGGAAATCTCCTAAGGCAACCACCAAATACATTAGGGAAAGGGCAACGCCACTTGGCAGCAGCAGCCAACTTCTTCAGTTGGTTTAACTGAAGCTGAAATGATTTCTGTGATAAAGCAGCTCAGATGGAAAGGTTGGTTGAATGGGAGTGAGTGCAAACATTACTCTAGACATGACTCCCTTTAGAGGGAATGCCTCTTTGGTAATGGGGGAAGAGTTTTTTCTGTACAGTATTATCACTGTTGTTGTTATTGTTGCTGTCCAGTCTGTTGTTGTTGATCCACTGTTGTATTAAATCTTCCTTATCTCAACCCCGGGGTTTGTATTTTACTCCCTGTCCCGTCCCTGCCCGAGGGTGGGGAAGGGGCAGTGGCAACGTGGTCTCAGGGCCTGGCAGGGTCCAAACCACTGCAGTTGGTCCCTTACCAACTTCCATTGTAACGGATTAGTAGGAAGTGTTAACATTTACACACATTTCTAAATCCTGTTTGTTTTTTACAAAGCATTTTCTTCAACAGTATTTTCTGACCTGGAGCCCCAGAGAATAGCTATACAATATAGAACATTGCCAACCGTCTTAAATACATTATTTTTATTTCATAGGGTGTCTCCTTGTTCTTGTAGTAATAAGGAGTAACTGACTGACGGGCTTTACACTATAATGATATTATGATAATTATATCATGTCACCTCTTATTCATCTGCCTCATAAATAGACCTAGTCTCTCCACATATGGAATTATTTCCTAGCCTCTGATCACTTGCCTGTAAGTCCTTTCAGTTTATTGTATTTCTGCTCTGGTTTGTGAGAAGTGCTGACAGACAGTAAGCAAGATCAAAACTGAAGGACGACTATTGATTTATAGGACCATATGATAAATGTCTCCTATAAAGTGCCTTCTATTCCATCAGTTAATACTTCCTAAAAAACTCTGGTTTTGTTGGTGCTGGGTTTATTTTCATTTTTAACTTACAGCTGCACATTGAGCAGATGGCTTCATTTGAGCCACACACAATGCTGTCTAGGTCTTTTTCCTGAATGTTTACAGTTAATTTAGAACAGCCCAAAACTCCCACTGAAGTCAATGCGGAAAATAAATAAGAACTGCTGAGGAAGGCCCAGAGGTTGGTAGGGTATTGCAAACTAACAGTCTTCAGTGTAACTTGGGAAAAAAAAAAAGGCAGCAGGTTTTTTTCTGACATACGAGCTCATTAAAGTGATAGCGCTGATAGCTTTCTTTAAGTAAAACTGGTGCTACAAGATGTAGCTATCTATTTCTTAGAAGAGACATATTATGTAATTAGAGTATTATAAACATTATAAACAGGCTACAACATTACTTTTTTCCTCATTCCATAGACCAGAAGGATTTAGGACAAAATTTCCACAGATGAATATTTCAGCATTCTTCTGGAGACACATGGAGCTGTTGGTGATTAGTATAACTGAGAATCACACCTTTATTTTGGTGTCTCTGCATGGAATCAGGATCCACTTCAGGTACTCAGCTTTTGAGGTCTAATGGTAATGTTGCTGAGGGCAATGACACCTTCACGCAAACCAAAGAAGAGTAACGGAGGAGAGCCCAGCAGTAAGGAGCAGGACGACAAATAGGGCTGTTGCCATTGCTTGTCTCCTCCTCCAGCAAATCACACATGGAAGATGTGCAATAGCATAGGACTCATTTTACTTCAAGCTGGACATACAGGGTGTAAACAGCTATACCTCAGCTCAATCTCTTGACCCCTTCAGTGGTGGAAACAGATATGTATTGGGTGCAATGTCTGATGTTTGACACCTGTGTGGTCTTGACTCTATACTCAACTAGACGAGCAGAAAGCATCTACAATATATGCCTCTACAGCCCTGCCCTGAGTTAGTAAAACACCAACGGTGTGTTAAGAGCTCTCCATACATTCATGTCTTTGGCACTTCTGACCACACACGTAGCTGAAACTCCAGTAAGATGGCAGTAATATCTCAGTAGCTCATGAAGTCCTTATGGGAACTCTCTCCAGAATTTGAACAGAAAGCATAAGCAGGTGACTGGTGGCAGCCAACACATCTTCACTAAGGGAAAATTGTGCCTGACAAATTTGGTGACCTTCTATGATGGGGTTACAGCATTGGTGGATAAGGGAAGAGCAACTGATGTCATCTGCCTGGACTTGCACAAAGCATTTGACAGTGTCCTGCACAACATCTTTGTCTCTAAACTGGAGAGACATGGACTTGACAGATGGACCACTCAGTGCATATGGAACTGACTGGATGGTCACACTCAAAGAGTTGTAATCAACAGCTCAACATCCAAATGGAGATCAGTGACAAGTGGCGTTCCTCAGGAGTTGGTATTGGGACTGGCACAGTTTAACGTCTTTGAGCGCAACACAGACAATGGAATCCAAAGTGGAGCCTCGGTAAGTTTACCAATGACACCAAGCTTTGTGGTGCAGTCAACATGCTGGAGGGAAGGGATGCCATCCAGAGGGATTTGGACAAGCTTGAAAAGTGGGCCTGTGCAAACCACGTGAAGTTCGACAAGGCCAAGTGAAAGATCCTGCACCTGGGTCAGGGCAATCCCAATAGGCTGAGCAGAGAATGAATTGAGGGTGGTGAGACACTGGCCTGGGTTGCCCAGGGAATTTATGGCTGCCCTCTCCCTCGAAATATTTAAGCCCAGGCTGGGTGGAGCTTTGAGAAACCTGGTAGAGTGGGAGGTGTCCCTGCCCATGGCAGGGGGTTGGAACTAGATGATCTTTAAGGTCCATTAAGGCTCTCAAACCATTCGAGGATTCTAGGATTCATATTATCCTCTATTAAACTCTTTTTTTGTTATTGTATTCTGGTGTTTGGTCTCTACATTTCATTACATTTCTAAAGAACTATTCATTTCTGTAATGGTTTTCCATGGCAATATAAATCTATTCAAAAGTCGTAAGTGGAATTTGCATGAATTTAACATTCTGTTAAAGTAATCTAACCTCTGCAGTTAAAATACTACTTTTGTTTATTATTGCAGGTTTTGTTGGGCAGGTACAAACTGCAGTTGTTTGTTGAAAATAATCTGGCATTGCAAAAAAGTACTATTCTTTCTCTAGCTACCTTACAAGTAATTTATGCAGATTGCTTTAAGAACAACTACTTACATGTATTATATGCTGGAACTGATATTTTTCTTAAAAATCCATTACGGAATTTAAGAAAACTCTATTCAGTCACTGAATCTGTTGTGTGAATTGATCAATAATTTGTCAGGTTTATTTTTGCAAGCTTTTACATTCATAGATACTCATTTAACCCTACTGTGGAGATTTTGGCTGTCATATATTTCTGCAATAGGAATTTACTTAGGGAAAACCAGAGAATTCCATGACCAGCTGTCGTAGGTCAGTAAACATTAAAAAAAGACAATTTCTGTGAGGCTCCTAAAGACTTCCTGTATGTAGGAACCATAATTTGTCATATAGTAAGGAAAATATTCTCAGGAAAAAAAAGAAAAAAGCTACTTCATTATTAATGAAAAAGATGAGTTGCTTTTGGTTTCTTAAATTGAAATGGCTAGCTTGTGAGAAATCTTGTAAAATCTTTCTAAAGGTGAGGTTTGTATATTTTTTTTGAACTATATTAGTGACAGTCATAGAATCATAGAATCATAGAATGGTTGGAACGGATCTCAAAATTCAGTCAGTGTCATGTTCTTCAAAACAAGCATATTTACAGTGCCTTTGTCTTCGGCAACTTCTTACCTTGATATATATATGTGGAAAAACCCAACACATCAACTTTTCACACCAAGGAATTTCCATCAATAATTAAGACATAAATGAACCAATAGTGTTTGCATAATAGCTCAGTGATAAGACACATAGTTTATGAGGGGCAAAGCTGAATGATAAAGCTCTGAATAATCAGGAGGCTCCTGAGAAAGATTTGTCTCATTCCTCTGGTTCTCTCTTGAGTAAGGACTTTGTGCAGTAGCGTGTCCTTTCCCCCTTTCCCTTACATTTCTCTGATACATGTACACAGCATGTCTAAACTAAGTCTGCACTAAGTCTTAGTCTAAATTAAGAAGAAGTAGCTTCAATAAATGTTAAATAACAGATTGAACTCATAATATTTTTTCTTTTTTTTTTTTTTAATGCTGGCACCTAAAGGAAGCAGATGAAATATCTTAGCTGGCTTGGGTCAACCCAAGAGGTAGTGAACATGTTTGCATTAATTCATCCTTCTGGCCAAGACGACAAGAAGTGACTTTTCAGTAGGACATGAGAGGCTTGATTCTGTTTCCCATGCATAAGAAGTTAGTGTCATGTGAGGCACCCTCACATATTTCACTTGGTCCCTCATTTCAGAAAGGTGCAGATCTCTTCTGGTCCTGTATCATGTTTGCTGAACTCATGTAGAAGTCTTGGCCATCTTAGGCACCAGATGGCCAAGTTCAGGAATGTGAACCATGCACGAGGTGACAGTTGGAGCAACTTTGTTCTTACACGATGTTATATATATAAACAGTATGCACAGTTTTTGGAGTGTGTGTGTTTTGCAGTGTGTTTTATGAGGGTGTTTATAATGTCTGTAAAGGACTGAAGGTAAGAAGTAAATGAGCAAAGAGCAGGGTGACAATAATCTAAACTGCCACCGCTGGTTTTGCAGTGAACAAGTCAGAGCCCCTTCCTCTTTTGGTTAGAGAGGGGAAAGTGGTGAAATTCACGTTTTTTAAAAAATTGCTTTAATGTACTATTGGATAGTAACAGCTTAGATCATTACATCCTAACAATGCTGCAACACTTGCACATTGTTTTTAACAAGGGGTTGAGGTATTAATTTTTAAATAGGAAAGACAAAGACAGGTTAACAGCTTACGATACTCCTATGTGTTCTTCCTTTGATTAGGCCCTTAGTTAATTATCACCTCAGGGACCAAACAATATCCCCTCACCCAAAGATTGTGCCATTATCCCTAATTATTTGCATATTTTATAATATCTGCATTCAGGAGGAGATGGAGGGCTAAACTGAAACACGGTTTCAGTACAAATATTTGCTTTGCTTAAAGAAAAAATATTCTCCAAAAAATTATTTGCTTTATTTAAAGAGACAATATTCTCCAATGGCTAGTCCTAATGCTATTGACTACTCCCTGTTCTTTAGCCAAAACTCTCATTTCTATCATGAAGTTCAAGGTGTTAATTAAGCCTGATTGACTTCAAATGAATCCAAATTTCAAGCTACCTCATGGAACAGCTTTGAAAGGACTGCTCTTATGAACCTCTGTCTTCATTAATTCTTTGGAGATATTACCTGTTCAGAAAAAGTGTACAAATCTTAGAAGGCATAGGTGGATGCCTGTTTAATGATGATTAGTAGCTCAGCTCAGTTTTCAGGACTCTGCTTCCTGACATCTCCAGCACAGGTGCTTCCTGGTCTATGCTGCTGATATTCCTTCCTGGGTATTCCTTTTTTTCTTCTTTTTTTTTTTTTTTTTTTTTTTTTCCTCTAACTATCTTGTTTTGTATCTAAATGTTCTTGTTTCCTATCCAGTTATCTCATTTCTGGCCAGTACCTCATTGGTTCCTCTCTGACAATTTCCAAGGCTGCTGAAATTTGCCAAGGGAGTCAGCACAAATCCATAAACATCTGCTGTGAAAGGATTTTTTTTTTGCCAAGGATAGTAAAATTGCAAAGGAAGTAGAGCTGCCCCAAGTAAGTCAAGGAGAGCAGAACTTCTTCTGTAAATGAAATGAGTCTCTGCTGGGAACAAAGACCTTTCCCTCTGTGTTCAGATTGATGGTTCAGCAGTCTGATGCCTGAGCAGTCTCCTGGAAACTGGACCTGAAGTGGTAGAGATTTGCTTCTGGAAGAAGAAAGATGGGAATTTAATATCCCTTCTGCAAGATGCTGGAGTAAGTAAGACAGCTAGAAAGAGCAGTTCAGAGGCTGAAGGACAGGGTACATACATACATACTTTATCTACATATAGATCAGGGTGTGGTCATATTTGTGTTGAGGTTTATTCAGCTCATCTGCCCATTGCATTGTGCAGAATGTTTCATGATGACAGCATATAGATGGCCAGTGGATTTTCTGTCCTCCCTTCTCTCTTTGCCAAAGATTTTAATATAGGTAGAATTGGGCCCTAAAAAGAATGAGGAGAATATTACAGGATTTTACAGGTTAGCCTCTAGTGAGGGATGGCCAATCCCCATGATGTAAAGACTCTACTATCAGTTGTGTACAATTTCACTAAACTTTTACTCAAAGACATCTACCATGGCGAATCATGAGGAGGTGAGGTTTATTTGCTTGCTCACTGCAAAAACATTTCTATTGCTTCTAAAAATGAGATTAGGTAAAACATATCACTTTGCTGATATTGTGAGTAGAGCTCTTCCACTGAGATATCCTTAGGCCTTCATGATTAGGAATAGGGACTTGAGGCTTGGTGTAGCACTGTAGCATTGTCTTTCAGGGATGTGTCCTTTGTCATTCTTGCACATTAACTGTCCAGATGTGACCCTATTAGAAGTCTTCAGAAAATGTCTTCATCTGCACTTTGCACAGTTGTTAGGCTGGCTGCTGCATTCATGGAAGGCCACATTCACCGTGAGTGTGCTTTAGCCTTTTCCACATGTTCTGGCTCCTGTGGTACCAGAAACGAGATCAGGCACATCCCCTCTTGCCCTTTCAAGGCTTCCCATGTACAGAGGAGAAAGTCATCTGAGTGGAATAGGAAGGAGAAAGAACAAGGCGTAGACTAGGATGGTAAGGAGGAAATAAAATGGGGTAAGGATCTGAAAGGTTATAATGGCAGGTCTTGGGGCAGACTTTGACTGAGAAAGTAGGGGAGTCTGGGATTCAAACTGAGGACAGAAAGGATGCCTGAGATTTAATAATGAATTCAGGGGCAGGACAAAGGAGAACACCCCATCCAGATAACCCAGGCAACTAGAACTGGCATGTCAGAGGTAAAGATGAACATGGAATGAGGAGGTGTGCACAGCCTAACAGAGTTGCCTGACATTAGCTGAGCCAGGAGTTTTAAGAAAAAATAGTCTGTGTTCAGTGTAGCTAAATGACACGTAATGTACATAGAGCTGTGTTAAGACTGCATGGGTCTGGAGGTGAAACGATGATGTTATTTTTGTCTTGCTAAACTAGACTAACAGATATGCTGAGCTTTTTTTTTTTCTTGATTGTTTTTTCTTTATGCAACTTTGAAAGGGAATTGGAATTAATTCTTTCTTTTTTTTTTTTTTTCCTGACAAGCATAAAAAAATTCCTGCTCCTTGAAGTGCGAGCATTTACGAGGACTCGGTGAAAGCAAGAACCTGAAAAGCCTAGGAACACCTATAGTGCTTGCTTTGGAGCATGCGTTACACCCTGCATGATACTAACCATCTAGAGGACTGCTGTACTGCAGCACATGCAGTGCCACCCTGCAGCGTGGTCGCTCCTGATATTTATACAGCCTAGAAAACACAGAGACTCAAGGGAGAAATGATCATAGAATATAAATACTTTCTGGTGGAATAAGGAGCAATGGCCTGAAACTAAGAGAGGAAACATTTAGACTTGCTATTAGAAAAATGTCCTTAATGGGAAGTGCAATTGGGCAGAAGAGCAGATTACAAAGAGAAGAGATCAAGGAACTGCTGCTATTTTAGACTGCATTTGGTTGAGAATAATAGCAAAAGCCAATATTACCTGTGGAAGTTCACTTGTTCAAGTGTTTTATACTTGTAAAGGGTAGGATCCTTTTATTACAAAATATAGTTATTAAAGCATTTCTTTTCTCCTAATTCTTTTTCAGAGCAGTGGATATAATACATGATTGCAACCAAAGGAAATTGGATGGGGAGAAAACCATAGGAAACTGAAAAAGTGCCTGAAATGGTTCTGAAAATTCCTCACCAGAATGAAGATACAGCATATATTCCAATGGTATTTCTTGGTTACCCCTTCTGGAAAACTCTTCCAGCAATGATCCATGAACTGAACTAGCTGGTAGAGCTGAGCCAGGTGGGACAGGAGGGATGTGTTCTGCAGTATCCAAATCCTGTGCAATCTCACTTTTCCTCTAGGCTGAAGCTCTGAGAACTGTCTGATCTGTCATGCTGGATACCCAGAGGAGTGGCCATATGGCAAAAAAACCCCCAACTAGATCTATTGTAGTACCAAAGAATGTGTTCAACAACTGTGTCATGTAAAGAAGGCACACCTCAAAAAGCTTTGTAATGTTAATAGGTTTTCTTGTTTGAAATGCAGCTTATTGCCTTTTGCATATGGCTTCATATTGAGTCAGATTCTCAGTCATGCCCTAACATTAAATTATGACAGTAGTAATAATAATTATACATAGTTACATAGGTTTGGCTTACATCATGATTTGATATCAGAGAACTAATTACATTATTTGAAACAAAGAGAGGCAAGCACAATATCTAGTGCAAGATGTTGCAGAAATAAAATAATAATCTTGTAATGTTGCTTTGGTTTTGATTTTTAATAGCAGGCAACATCTGGAATAAGTAAATGTTATCTAGTTTCACGAAACATTGGAAAAGCTATTGAAAATAATGAATGCCTGTGGAAATATTTTTGACTTATGACAGAAAGGAAATTTTTATTGTTCTTAGCTACTCATTTACACTGTTAATATTAAAATTTAATCCGTTTTTGCACAAACTCTCTGAACCAAAAAGAAATCATACTGACTGAGAGTGGCTGATTGAATATAACAGCTGATAATGCTATCAGGATGCTTCAAAGCCCCAGCAGATGTTATGGTTCAAATAGGATGTTCATAAAAATAAATATCTATATATCCTTCACAAAGTATTTGTGTTTTGAAGCAGCAACTTAAATCAATTAATATCCTTTATAAGAATGATGAGGGAAAAGTACCTATGGAAGTTATTAAACTGCAAAGGTAGTTCTTGAGCTCAGAAGGGATTTTTTCAGGACCAATGTTTCACTGCAGATGTGATGATCCAAAGTACCTCATTTGCTTTTTCTTGCATGAAATATATGATGGCACAGGTACTTCAACTGTGTGTCACACCAAGCACAGGAGAATGTCATTTAACCCCCACCATCCATTGAGCACCTGGCAGACATTCTTTGGCCTGAGCTGAACTATTTGGTTTTATAATTAAATAACATATTTAGGACAGAGATTTTAAACAAGGTTCTGTTATTGCTAAGACTGTGTGCTTAACTATGGAATCATAATTCATAGAGCAAACTCAGTGAGGATTTCAGCATTATCACACAAAACCAAACATATTCCTCTGTCATGTACTCCTGGAAATTTAATTGATGAAACTGACAAAATTCATTTGTTCTTATCTAGACTGACCATATTTTTATTTTGAGGAGTAGGATTTTTTTACTGCCATTTAAAAGATCTGCTACATTACACTGTGGCTTTGCAATAAAAACTCAGTGTGGGACAGAGGAACAGCTGTGCTATCTGAGAAGCATCTTAGTGAACCTAGAATTGCCTCACTCAGGTTTTTTTTTCTCTTTGTCAGAAACTTTGATGATACAGCTGAATACAGATTCATTTTTCTTTTAGTTTTCTCAAGGCTCTTAGAAAGAGGCATCATCTCTTGCCTTTTATCTATGGGAAATGCTTTTCAAAATATGCACTTAATTGAGAATCCAGTTTTCCATCAAAACATTTTTTTCTGTATGCTTTTGATCAGCTTAGCTTAGGACCACCAACAGTCATATTTTCCTTGCTCCTTAGTCCCTAAGGGGCTCAGCAGACTAAGTCCCTCTAAGGGGACTAAGGTAGTATTTCCATTTGCAGAGGCTGAACTGTGCTGGCAAGAGGAGCCAAACCTTTCTTCCATCTTCTTTCTTCTTGCTTTCAGTTTATGTACTGGCCCATACAGGGAACTGGGAATCTGTATGCAGTAGTGGTCTGTGTATACTGCTTGCAGGGAATAAGATACTTTGGTTTGACCCTTGCACAAACACATAAGTAAAAATTGGTCAATTAGCATCTTGTCCTTTGATTCCTTCTTCATAAATAATCATCCTTACCCCTCAAAGGTAAGGTTTAATCAACTTCATATGTTGTGAAGATGGGTGGGAGTTCTCTCTAGCCCAGTTCCTGGAGGAAGCACTAATCTGCATAGCTCTTAAAAGGAAGTAGGTGAGGAGCAGATTTGCAAACAAAGCAAATAGGTCCACAAAATGTGCCAAACCACAGGTCTGCAGCAGAGGTTTTGTGGATAGATAAGATGTCACAGGCTGGCTAACATCTGCCTTAACTCTTGAATGTGAATGATTTTTTTTTTCATATGCCCTGCTGAGGCACATGGAAAATGAGGAGGTGGTTGGTGGCAACTGATACAGCTTCACCAAGGGCAAATCATGCCTGACAAATTTGGTGGCCTTCAATGACAGGGTTACAGCACTGGTGGATAAGAGAAGAACAATGGATGTCATCTACCTAGACTCGTGCAAAGCATTTGACTCTGTTCCACAAGACATCTTGGTCTCAAAATTTCTGAAAAGACATGGATTCAATGGATGGACCACTTGGTGGATAAGGAACTGGCTGGCTGGTCACACTCAAAGAGTTATAGTCAGTGGCTCAAGTGGAGACCAGTGACAAGTGGGTCAATACTGGGACTAGTGCTGTTTAACATCTTTGTTGGCAACATGGACAGTGGGATGGAGTACAACCTCAGCAAGTTTGCAGGTGACACCAAGCTGTGCAGTATGGTCGACCTGCTAGAGGAAAGGGATGACATCCAGAATCTTGACAGGCTGGAGAGGTGGGCCCATGCAACCTTGTGAAGTTCAACAAGACCAAGAAAAAGCTTAACACAGAGAGGCTATATGTATGTGTTTATTATTACTATCATAATAAAAATGGTACAGAAATATGCAGTTTCTAAAAACCATTTTTTGGCTATTCATGGTGGGTTTTTTGCATTAATTTGAAAAAATCTACGCTTATAAAAATAAAACCTTAGCATACTAAAGTGCAAGATGTTTACACTTTATGGAACAAATCTGCATTTAACATCTGAAAGGTTTTCCTTAGTGACAGGGAAAATCTGTAATCTTTGAGTGAATGAAATGCATCTGTTTTCAGTGATGGGTGCTCAGAGAAGCCAGGCTTTGCAAGAGCAGCATTCTTCATTTCTTTCCTTAAATCAGTGAGAGCACTGAGGAATTTCAAGGAAGACCTCAGCACTGTGCAGAAACAGAGACAAAGGCAGAGCAACTTACTCAATGTATGAGTTCTTCCTACTTTTTGCCATTTATTTACTACATATTCTTGTTATCTATACTTTCCTTTGGGTCCTCGTGTGAAAAAGATGTGATACTTTCTTCACCAAAAGGGTTCCCCAGCATTGGCCCAGGCTGCCCAGGGCAGTGGGGGAGTCCCCATCCCTGGAGGGATTTCAGAGCCGTGTAAATGAGGTGCTGAGGGACATGGGGTAGTGGTGACTGGGCAGTGCTGGATTAACAGTTGGACTTAATGATCTTAGAGATCTCTTCCAACCAAGGTTGTTCTATGATACCACCACCATAAATGTACTGTGAGATTTATTCAATGTCAAACCATCAGTTGCTTGGATGTTGTTGTTAAGAGATGGGACTGCATGAATGGAAGGCTAGATCCCACTCATCTTTTCTCCCTTTATCAAGGGGGTGCAGCCCTGCAGTATTCTAAACTACTAATAGGTCCCATTCATCCTGAATGTACAGCACATTGTGACTTCAAGACTCTCTATCTTTGGTCAATCACTAGTGTAGCATTTCTAGACTTGTGGCTGACTGGACAAGCTAAATCACAGTCTGAGTCTCAGTCTTAACTATTTGTTAGGAGAAGGAAGTATGGATAATTTTTCCTGTTTGTTACTTCTCCAATGCACTACAGTATGGAGGTTGTCTATGCTAATGTGCTCCATGAATCTGAGGCATAAAATAAATGAAATATGGAAATGCAGGACGACTTAGACAGAATAATTACTGAAGCTGGAACTTAGCAGGATGCCAAGGCTGAACATGCTCCCTGCTGCAAATACTACCATGGATCCTTTCATGACTGCATGTGGCCAGGACCTGATTTTTCACGTGTTATAGCAAGCTGTCATCTCCTTTCAGTCTTGTCCTAAATTAAGAATGACATATTACATCCAAATCATAGACCTGCATTATCAACAGCTCATAGAACAGTCTTCAACATAATCAGTGTATGTAATTTACCAGATAAAAGAATGTTAATAGCAAGTACAGTATAATTTATGTGGATGCAAATTGTACCTATCTTTCAGAAGAAGAAAGGCACTGCTGCACACAAAGAGTGGATCAAGAGCAAGGTCAAGTGTAAGCACTTCTGTTTAACATGCACAGCCTGAAAACAGCAGACAGAGCTTTCAAAGACACATGGAAATTATACCCAATAAAGTTATTAGAAATAATTGCTGGTTTTTTCTCTCCTAGTGGGTTTGATATGGGAGAGGCAGTTATAAACAGAAGACCTATTCATTACAAGGCATTTGATGAAGACCACCTCATTTCATCAAGTTAGAGTTGAAAGTCTACAACATGTAATACTAGAAAGAAATGCTCATTTTAGTTAGCTAAGTGTCTACGTTTAGCCAGTACTCAGGGCTAAACTGTAGCAGTTAGTCAACCACCTGACGTTCCCTCCCTAGTTGGGAAGGAGAATTGGGGAAAAAAAAGGAGAAGGCCCATGAGTTGAAGTAGAAACAGATTTAATAGAATAACAAAACTGAAACAACAACAAACATAAAGTATGGAAGGTTCTTCTCAGCCCAGTCCTTGATGTTGACAGCAGGAACAGAAGACCACAAAGAACAAGCCCCAAGGAAAGAAGGTATGCCACCCTCAGTGAGCTCCCTCCTTTTATAATGAGCATGATGAGGTGGTGTGGGATACACCTGTGAGTCAGTGCCTTGAGTGGAACTCTCAGCTGACTCGGGGCTACTCATGGCTGCCTGCATGGCTGGCCCATGGGGCTGTGCCTGGGGAACCAGGACACTAAGTTTTTTAGCTATCATGTGTAGATATATATGTAAAACACTGTTACAAAAGATTTTGTTCATGGTTCTTGCATCTCAGTTATACATGTCCTGAATGCAAACACAGGTGAAATTTTGTCTTTGTATTTGAGGAGCATCTTCTCTTTCTGAAAGTACCAGTGCCTACAATGTTCAAGGAATGGGCTAGGCTGTCAAAAGTAAGCATTTTTTTGATGTGTACCAGGGGCTGGAATTTATTATCTGCACAAAAGATCACATTTTGCCTGGATTTTTTTTCTTTCTCCTCTTTAGAACTCCATCTCATAAGCTGAAAGATTGAAAGAAAACATTCAGAACTACCATGCTGTATCTTGATAGTATCTAACCACAAAGATTCCACTTTTCTTCTCAGTGAACATCTCTTTGCATGATGGGGGGGTTCCCCAAATCTACCCCTTCAGCAAGGGAAGAAACCTCAGGTTCTTCACTCTGTGATGGAACATAGACTATCTGAAGCACAGGAGAAAACAGCATTTTACTAACTGGCTTTCAGAAGCCTGCTTGGGCCTGACACACTTTGTATTTGATATAATATGGAAAGCGGTAATCAAGTGTTGAAATGGCTCTCTGTGTTTTATGGAGATCACCCCCGAAATGTCTTGTCTACCATTCTGAAAACCTTCATGCTTCAGAGATTAGCAAGTACAATGTGGTGGATGGAGGACAATCTCTGCCTCAGGATGCTCCGTATTTTCCAGCAAGGTAAACAAGTTGTCAGACAGAAAATTTTCTGAACAAGATGCAAGACTAGTGCTGAGTTAAAGTGGGTTTTGTCACTGTATTTTCTTAGTGTTCATTACTGTTCAGTTCTGGTCCTGTGCTTTTACCATTGTAGACAACTTCCAGGCAAATGAGACTTTTTTGCTATGAGCCTGAACTGATGACTGGGCAGACAGAGACAGATACCAGAGAAAGAGGAGATTTCAAGTAAGTTCTGACTTTTGAAGGATATGCTATACAAGACAGTAAGTATTTTGGCACATATCATCTGGGAACTTTTTTCTTCATTTACTTCTGTATAGCTTTCAGAACACAGATGCCCTAATCCCACTTGAAGCTTTTGGTCACTATTGTAACAGAAACTGCAAAAGGCAACCAGATCCAGTGAGTTTGATACCAACAATTACAACTGGATACTCAAATTTATGCGTGGGCCTCATTTGTCCTTCCATGACCTTTTCAGAAGCTCTGAAACAACACGAAATTTGTAATTAATCCATGGATGCATTGTATTTCAGTTTCAAGGAGTAGTTAAAGCAGCTGTATTTGTTTATTTGAAAGATCAACAGTCTGAAATTTGTTAAAATAAAACCACTGAGATGTGTCCTTTAAAAGTGCTGGTGTGCTTTGCTGTTGATTTTGCATCACAGATCATGGAAATATTGATTGGATACTCTCTGATTTTGAGAGAAAATCAGAAGCCGGAATCCAGCTCAAAAGTTTTGAGTCCACAGGCTTTTTTTCTCCAATTACAAATGCAGATCTTGCATTGAATTTAGATACATGAAGAGGATGAGTATCCCAGAAGCTAACTAGAAATTAAAAGGCATGGGATTTTTAAACTTATATTGAAGCAATTTTTAACACAGAGGTTAACATAACTGAAGAGATACTGTGAACAATTATTAGATGGTTCTCACTGAAGGGTCATTGTGAAAACTCAGTAAAATAATAAGCAAGAAATTCAACAAGGGCAAGTGTAGAGTTTTGCATCTGGGGAAGAACAACCCCATGTACCAGTACAGGTTGGGGGCTGACCTGCTGGAGAGCAGCATAGGGGAAAGGGACCTGGGGGTCCTGGTGGACAGCAGGATGACCATGAGCCAGCAATGTGCCCTGGTGGCCAAGAAGGCCAATGGCATCCTGGGGTGTGTTAGAAGGGGTGTGGTTAGTAGGTCGAGAGAGGTTCTCCTCCTCCTCTACTCTGCCCTCGTGAGGCCACACCTGGAATATTGTGTCCAGTTCTGGGCCCCCCAGTTCAAGAAGGACAGGGAACTACTTGAGAGAGTCCAGCGCAGAGCCACAAAGATGATGAAGGGAGTGGAACATCTCCCTTATGAGGAAAGGCTGAGGGAGCTGGGTCTCTTTAGCTTGGAGAAGAGGAGACTGAGGGGTGACCTCATTAATGTTTATAAATATGTCAAGGGTGAGTGTCATGAGGATGGAGCCAGGCTCTTCTCAGTGACATCCAATGATAGGACAAGGAGCAACGGGTACAAGCTGGAACATAGGAGGTTCCACATAAATGTGAGGAAGAACTTCTTCACAGTGAGGGTAACAGAGCACTGGAACAGGCTGCCCAGAGAGGTTGTGAAGTCTCCTTCTCTGGAGACATTCCAAACCTGCCTGGACATGTTCCTGTGTGACCTGACCTAGGTGTTCCTGCTCTGGCAGGGGGATTGGACTAGATGATCTTTTGAGGTCGCTTCCAATCCCTAACATTCTGTGATTCTGTGATTCTGTGATTCTGTATTTTTAATTTTCCCCTTATTTTTTATCCATAATCAACAATTAATAACTTAAATGAAGCCACAACTGATATTTGTATCAGAAGTTACCAAAGTGTACCTTTGTCTCCAAACCAATTTAATTTAAGTACTCTAGGATTTTTTTTCCTCATCTGTTGCCAAGTGAATTGGAGAAAATGCCTTTTCAGTCAGGCCTGTTATTGGCTAGAAGATAACTCTAGCAGAATCCAAAATACAACATCTATATAATTTGGCTGATTTAATTGGAGAAGATATTTCTGGTATTTTTTTTCTAAAAGAAAGACTGGTGAGGGTGGCACACAGGTGGTGTGAAGCTGGTGCTGCAGGACCCACAGTTTAGTATGAATGGACTACAAAAAGAGGAGCAGAGATTTAGTGGTCCATAAATCCTGCAGAGCTGCAGAGAGTTGACATTTACCAAAGAGAAGACCTTGAGGGAAGGTCTGAAAGAAATGTAACAGCTGGGAGCACAATTAATTGACGAACACTGAATGCTGTGAATATTAAAAATAAAATGTGTAGAAATAGAACTTTCCTTCTTGTAGGGATGTAGATAACAGTAAATGTTTTTAATACGTGAGAGTGTTTTGTTTCCAGTACCTATTGCATTTCAGTTTGGTTTTATAGTTTAGTAATACTTTATATAATTATTTCTACTTCTTGTTGGTGTTTTGAAACTCACTGATTTTGATGTATCACTGAATTGCATGTGGCTTCATTGTCCAAAGTAATCTTTTAAAACAAGGATCCTCTCAGAGAAAACAGTGTCTCCAATTTTGTTCTTTCCTATAGCAAGACAACATTTTGTTACATCCTGCTGATATGGGTTGAAGATAAGAAGGTACTGCTATTAGATTTATTAAAACTGATATCTGTGACTGGTTTAGCTCACTCTGTTTTGTATTTGTTCTGCTCCCTCACTCTGATGCTGTGAGAATTTCTTTGGTTTAGTCTTCCTTGCTGCCTTCAGCTCTTCCTATAAAGACAACAGAATTCTTTCTGTGTTGCTGTGCTAAGTTTTTGCCAGTGATTTATTTTATTTTTTTTTAAGCCTCTAGGTGTCTTGGACTGATTTGCAATTTGCTGAAAATTTGAGGATAGATACTGAGCTGGTTCATCATCGATGAAAAAAGTTCCACAATTAAAATGGAAATGCAAGGTGGTTTGAAGAATGAAGTGAGAGAATACCTAGTATAAAAATATTGTAAATTTTGTATCACATCACATTATGTGAGGCTTACTGAAACTCATTTCTTCTGTTTTACATTCAACTGATTTTAGTATCACTTCCACAGATTTACTCTGATATATCTGATTTTATAATTTGGCTCCAAGAAGGATAGTGAAGAATGAATTAACTTCAAACTGTCTTTCATTTCCCCCCCGCCTTACCCTAGCCCAGACTGGATACATAAACAGGATTAGGAGGGAGGGAGCACTTAACCTTGAACATTTACAGCAGAAGTGGAATGCGAAACAGAATGGAAGTGGAAGTATAAATTATTATAAAATGCCCTCTGGGGAGATCAGGAAGAACTAGTTACAGATAGGTTCTGCACCTGTAGCAGATACCTACAAAAAATGCAAAACAGTTTCCATGCCAGCTCATTCCTAGTGAAACCAAGAATTCACAAGATCCATAAATCAGAGGTTCTGGATCTCTGCCACTTGTAATAAATGCAAAAAGATACAAACAAAGAAACATGGAAAGGATGATACAGAAAGTTTATTTCAGAATGGTGATATATTTACTTATTATCTTAAATTTATTTTATCATGATACTTAAGTGACAAATGTTATTTAGCCAGTACTTAATATTGAATGCAAAAATATGTCTTTCTTAAAATGAAAAGCTTTTTTCATAGAGTGAAATAACACTTGCCTGAGATGCCTGACTAGCAAAATCTAGATCAAAAGCAAGTATATTTTGTGGACTTTCAGGACTTCTAAACAGAAAACGAAATATTATTTTCAAAATGCAGGTACATTTGCTACAGGCATCTTGAAAAGTCCCTAAGCATCATATGCCAAAGTCTCAATTTTAAATTAAAAAACTTTTATATAAATTTTAAGAGTTGTCTTTAAAAACATAAAAAAGACAGAACTGAACGATGATAGATGACACACATAGTCCTTGCCCTGAAGAACTTTTACCATTTTATGAAAATACTGATGCAAAAAGGCACTTGCAGTGATCAAGAAGCTGAGATTATGATAGTTTTCCAGCAACTGTCTGAACTGCAAGTTTTACACATATATTTGAAGTAAGCAAAACTGCATGCATTTAAAATGATAAATATTCCCTTTTGTCATTCTCTCAGCCATTGATTTATTTAAAAACTTTGATTTTCCTCTTCTTAGAAGACTTTCAGGTTCAAAGCCTCTCTGCACACAGGTATTAGTGAAGTATTTATCTTTCAAAACCTTTAGTCATAAATAAAATAAGGATTTACAGAATACATGAGACTCAGTAAGAAATCAAGACTCTAAGGGCATGTATGGTTCCTAATGATTGTCTCACACTGGGGCATTTACAAGTCTGCCAATAATAAACCTTTTATTATATATGCTAGATCATGTATTTGTCTATACATAAGGAATTTTCAAACACATACGCATAACTGACTAACATTAGAGATAGTTACATGCCAAATAATTTGGTAAATAACTAGAAATATAACCAAATAACCAGAATCAAAGCTCTGTAGAGACAAGAAGATTGGTCTTAGAAGATTAACTTGTGAATTAAGAATTTCTGTTCTGTTTGAAAAATGCTCTGCCACAGGCTTGAATCAAACAGTAAACTTGAAGAAATCACTTCAGTTCTCTTGGCCTCAGTGAACTGCAGTAACTTCATTAGCCACATGAGGATTCTGAATATATAGCTGTTAATATAAAAGTTAAAATTTTGAAGTTGAGATGTGCAGAATTGTAACAAGGGCCATGAAAGCACCTAGGACTGGCATAATTGTTATGCTTTTCATTTTCAGAGTTGTGTTTGATTATTCAAACAGATAAAGTGTGGCCATCATTGCAGAGCAGGCAGGAGGCAGGCCGTAACCTACCATGCTGCAGATGACACAGCCACGTGCCCTTGCACCCACACCCTGGGGCACTATTAGTAAACACTTAGCCAGCAGGAACAAGAAGGGAAGTGAAGGAAGGCTGAGGTATTAAACACCTTCTTTGCCTCAGTCTTTAATAGTCAGACCAGTCATCCTCAGGATGTCAGCTCAGTCCCCGGAGCTGGAAGACAAGGGTGGGGACCAGAGTAAAGCCCCCACAGTCCAGGAGGAAACCATTGTAAACTTGCTATGTCAACTAGACCCTCACAAGTCTATGGGGCCAGATGGGATCCACCCAAGAGTACTGAGGGAGCTAGCAGAAGAGCTTACCAAGCCACTCTCCATCATGTACCATCAGTCCTGGTCAACGGGGGAGGTCCCAGACGACTGGAGGCTTGCCAGTGTGATGCCCATCTACAAGAAGGGCTGGAAGGAGGATCCAGGGAACTACAGGCCTGTCAGCCTGACCTCGGTACCGGGGAAGGCTGTGGAGCAGATCATCTTGAGTGCGATCACACAGCATGTGCAGGAGAACCTGGGGATCAGGCCCAGCCAGCATGGGTTTATGAAGGGCAGGTCCTACTTGACTAACATATATCCTTCTGTGACAGGGTGACTCGCTTGGTGTATGACGGGAAGGCTGTGGATGTTGTTTACCTGGACTTTAGTGAAGCCTTCGACTCTGTCTCCCACCCCATTCTCCTAGAGAAGCTGGTGGCTCATGGCTCAGACAGGTGTGCTCTTCGCTGGGCTAAAAACTGGCTGGCTGGGCCCAGAGAGTTGTGGTGAATGGAATTAAATCCAGTTGGAGGCCGGTCACGAGTGGTGTTCCCCAGGGCTCAGTGCTGGGACCAGTCTCGTTTAATGTCTTTATCAATGACCTGGACGAGGGGATCGAGTGCACCCTCAGTCAGTTTGCAGACGACACCAAGTTGGGTGGGAGTGTTGATCTGCAGAGGGATCTGGACAGGCTGGATCAATGGGCTGAAGCCAGCTGTATGAGGTTCAATAAGACCAAGTGCCGGGTCCTGCACTTGGGTCACAACAACCCCATGGAACGCTACAGGCTTGGGGAGGAGTGGCTGGAAAGCTGCCTGGCAGAGAGGGACCTGGGGGCACTGGTCGACAGCCAGGTGAACATGAGCCAGCAGTGTGCCCAGGTGGCCAAGAAGGCCAACAGCATCCTGGCTTGTATCAGCAATGGTGTGACCAGCAGGACCAGGGAGGTGATTGTTCTCCTGTACTCAGCTCTGGTGAGGCCACACCTCCAGTACTGTGTTCAGTTGTGGGCCCCTCACTCCAAGAAGGACACTGAGCTGCTGGAGCGTGTCCAGAGAAGGGCAGCGGAGCTGGGGAAGGCCCTGGAGCACAAGTGTGATGGGGAGCGGCTGAGGGAACTGGGGGTGTTCAGTCTGGAGAAGAGGAGGCTGAGGGGAGATCTCATTGCTCTCTACAGCTCCCTGAAAGGCGGTTGGCATGAGGTGGGGATCAGTCTCTTCACCCAGGTAACAGACACGAGGTAACGAGGGGTAACAGCCTCAAGTTGTGTCAGGGGAGGTTTAGATTGGATATTAGGAAAAAATTTTTCACTGGAAGGGTTGTCAGGCACTGGCCCAGGCTGCCCAGGGCAGTGGTGGAGTCCCCATCCCTGGAGGGATTTCAGAGCCGTGTAGGTGAGGTGCTGAGGGACATGGTTTAGTGGTGAATTGGCTGTGTTAGGTTAATGGTTGGACTTGATGACCTTAGAGGTCTCTTCCAGCCAAGGCTGTTCTACGATCCTTTCCCTCTGTTTGTCACTTGTAAGACTGTATCTGCACTACTGTGTCCAGTTTTGGTCTTCTCATTACAGAAGGACATTGTCATTCTGGAGTGAGTCTGTGCAAGGTTGACCAAGACTGTCAGGGGGCTGGAGAACATGGTGTACAAGGAGACACTGAATGCTCAGCATGATCAGCTTGGAGTAGAAAAGGCTATGAGGAAACTTTGTGGCTGAATACCACTACATAATGGGATGACACAGACAAGGGGGATGCCGACATTCCTTGGTGCATGGTTGTTCTCAGTTGCCAGTGCTGCCATTACCGCACTGCACACCTCAGGTCAATCCACGCTGAAGATTGCATCCTGGTTGCACCTTTGGCTTGAGTAATTTGCATAATCAGCAATTCAAGATCTTGGTCTCGTTACCATCTGTGTAAGTCTAGTCATCTGTGAAATCCTTTTTGATTCCACCATATTTTGAAATCAGTCAGTTTAAGGCAGTTTGCAGAATGACTGGTGTACAACTAGACAGTGAAACCTCACTTCCTACTATACTATCGCTGAGAAACCTGCCGAGGGACCGGCCGGACCCGCGCCCAGGGACAGGCGCTGCTGGCTCTGCCCGCGGCAGCTCCCGCTCGACCCGCGGGTTCCCGTGAGGTGCCCGCGGCGCCCAGGTCCCACCGCACAACCCCCGGCACTTCGCAGCTCACCCCTCGGCCACTTCAGCACCTGAACAACTAAACCCCGCCGACCCTAACGAGAGCTGCGGGAACCCCGCCCCGCCCCGCCCCCTCCGCGCGGCCGCGCCCCCTTGTTTGTGCCGGGGCCCCGCCGCCTGGCGCTTCCTCCCCGCTGGCGTCAGCTCTGCCGGCTGTGACGTTGGGGGTCCCGGCCGCACCTGGCAGGCGGCGTGGGCGAGGCGGAGTGGGGCCGGCCCGGTCCAGGAGGCGGGGAAGCGGCCGGGCGGGAGGCTGCGGGGGCGCCCCCAAGATGGCGGACCAGATCCCGCTGCAGCCGGTGCCGCGCAGCGCTCAGCGGAGAGCGGCCTATTACACCAGCGCCGCCGCGGCGCGGAGGCACAGCAGGTACTGGGGGCGGCGCGGCGGGACCCCCTCCCGCGCCCCCGCGTCTCTCACGGCGGGCGGGGCGGTGTGTGCCGGTCGCCCGGCCCCGCTGCCTGGTCCGTGGGGAGGGCGGGAAGGGCTCGTCGGCAGCCCCTGGCTCTTGCAGGCCTCGGCGGGCCCGGCCGCCGCCCTCGGCCCCCGCGGGGAACGCGCCTCGCTTGTCCCTCCGCCCTGCGGCGGGGTAGGGCCCGGCTGCGGGGCCGGCGGGAGGGCCGGCGGGCCCGGCGGGAGGGTGCGCAGGGCCCTCCGCCACGGGGACGCTGCCCGCCGCCCCGCGCAGCCCGGGGGGCCCTTGGCGGGGTTTCCCTTGGCAGCGGGGTGCCCCTGGGCTGGGTCCCCGGGGCGGCCTGAGCCGGTAGGCCGTGATGGAGTTGCGGTGTCTTGGCACGGGAAGCGGTCCTGAGTGTAAGGACTGACCCCGGGTTCCCAGAAGTGCTCTGCGTTGGGGGTTATGCAGTTTGAAAAAGCCGGTGTAGAGGTCTGCCATCAAATAAAGTTTTCAGGCAAAGATCGAATGGTTCTTTGCTTCCCGTTGTCCTGCATCATTTCTGGGTGTGCTATTGTTGGGACCAAGGAAAAACTTTGCTCCAGGGTTTTGGTAGGTCCGTTGGCCAGCGCTCTTACAGTGGTGGATACGATTGCAGTTAGGTTTTTGAGGGTTTTTTCTCGTCTCTTGCTTTTGTAGACCACTGGTTACGGACACAAGGACTGGAGGGAGGAGTGGTAGGAGCTGAAGTAAATGGGCATTCTGAAAACAGAATATTTGGTGCTGCTGTTGTAATTCAAATACAGTGAGAAATCCTTTTTGTCGTGGATAAAATATATTCGCTTCTTTGTCCGTATAGAATGACTGTTAGAAAAGGTAGTTTAAAACTGTGCAAAATAGATTAGGCTTAAATTATGTTGTCTTGATTCTTAAGCTAGATAAAAATATTGTTTATGAATGCTCACGGGATTGTGGGACAGTCTGCCATCATAGTAGTTTTCCCCATCTGGCTAATAGTTGAATGTCTGACAGTTTGTAGTAGGTGTGTACTCTCCTGAGGTAGGACAGCGTTGTTATCATTGTCCCTGTTCCTCAGGGAATTGAAGCAGGGGAAGCTTTTGCTGGAATCTGTAAGCTTCTCAGTAGGTGTTGTGCTTTTGGAAGAAGAAAAAGGGGAGGATTATGCAGGCAAAAACATAGCCCAGACCATGAAAGGTGTCAGGTGGTTCTATCATAGGTGACCCAGGCCTGTTTTGGTGACTTGAAAAGATACAATGGATTAGTTCATAAATCAGGTAGACACACAGGTTTACAGAAGGTACATTTGCAGGCAGTAATTAGTTGTTTATACAAACTGTTTAAACCTGGCTTTACAAGCAGATTTGGCAAGCTGTAAGATCTAGCAAGGAACTACCGATTCATTATGGATCTGCCTCTTCCCCTCCATCTTCTTTGATTCACGTCATCCTCCAAAGATTGTGGGTTAAATTCTAGTTTAGGTCATGTCTTTCAGAGTTAGTCTTTTATAAGCTTTGTGTGTCTCAAGTGCGGGTGATACATATTTAAGTTAGTAATCATCCACACAAATGATTATGATTTTTATTATTTTTGTTCAACTACTTGTAGGTTTATAAAATCTTTAAAAGTTGACAGGCACATTTATTATGTTTCTTTATTTTGATCACTTGATTAAAGAAAATGCTCTTTCGAGCTCTGAGGATTAGAATACATATACCAGCTTCTTCACTCACTTGAATTTGTTGCTTTTCTTGAGGTGGGTTGAGTAGGTTGGTCATTCTGCTTCAAGAAATGTGTTACTGTGGATTTGAGAGCACCTGTTGTGTATGTTGAAAGGCGTCCTATGGACCTGTAACAAAACCATGGGAATGCTTGTGTGGATTCCACCACAGGTGTCCTGTGTAAGGTCAGAGAGGAAATACGGCAGTGCAGGTAGTCAAACTACAGCTGGGAAGTCTTATGACTCTCGGCTTGTAACTGAACTACAACTCCCATGTCTTTAACTGATTCATCATGCTTTTCTAATCTTTATCTTCAGCACAGATTCTGAAGAAGCCTTGCATTCCTGTGGAAACCGCAGCAAAGGTCCTCATGTTGCAGATATTTGTAAGAGTGTTGAAATCACTGAGGTCTGACATGCAGAAAGTTACCACATGCATATATACATGCGGATTTTGCCTAACAGGGTATAATTCCTACTTCTGAAGACGTCTAGAAACAAACACTGATTACAATATCATAGAGTTGGTATCTCAGGTTTAATCCAGTACTGTGATTTTTGGGCCCTCAAGAGTCTTTGACATGCTGTGTTTTATTTTATCAGTGAAGAATTTACAGGTTTTTTACAATCTTGTACGCAGATCCTTAACTTCAGTGTGGCAGTGTTTTTAACTCAAATTGATTGCTCTGCTACTCTGCAACATCAGTTAATACAACTCATCAGTTGCTAACCTTTAGGGGCCTCAAAGCTAATTTGTAGGATGACTTCTTTTGCCTGAGCTAAGTGGTCTGTAGGAGACTTCGCTAGCATTGCTGCAGTTTGCTTTGCAGTGAGGACACAGACTTTCTCATTGAGTGTTTGTCATTAATGTGCTTTGTGCTTTGAGATTTTGACGGACTGATAGCATGTGTTTAAAGCTAGAATATGTTTTTCCGGCACACCTGAAGAACCTCTGATGGTACACACCTGAGATTGTACACTTCTGTATAAAATTGTAGCCAGTTAAGAACCGTGAAATGACCTGGGATGTACTTCATATATAAACCTGACAAGATTAATGTATTTTATATATTTGCTTTTATATGTTAAGGCCTGCTTAAAAAAAAAATAAAATTAAAAATACATATTAAATGTTACCTATGGTTCAGTGAACAGATGCATCCTGTTTTGCTTTTATTTTTGATGTTTAATGGCAACTTATTACTTTTGCAGTAGAAAATCAGGTTTTTTATCTTTTGCTGTCTTCCCCTACCTCAAAGGGACAGAGAACTGTGTGTGTGCTACTGTTAGAAACTCTGGAAATCTGTCTTGAAATAAATGGTTGCTCATCTTCAAATTATTATAAAAACCTTAGTATTGTTTAGATACATTCAGCCTGAATAGTTGTAGAGAGCTTGGGCTAAGAGAGGAGCTTGGTTTGGCACTTGTTTCAGCACTTTGTCCTTCAGCACAAAGGATATGTTATCTGCACGGAAAATAGCTGCTGCTTTTGTTTACGTTGTGAACAGTGGACCAGAGAAGATCCAGAATCACCTTAAATGTGCAGTGAGACTTAACATGCTTATTCTCGTACGTTAGACTTGTATTTGTCATCAGCCCCAGAGCAATCAACTGCTGAAACACAGGAAGGGAGTTAACTGTGCTGTGCCTGTGTTGTGTGCAGTCGGTGGAGGGAAAATAAGAAGCCTGGTGGAATTTTGAAGCTGATAAGGAGTTAAACAGTAGTCATTTATCCATAAGGAAAGTACCTTGTTTGTAGGAAAGTGACCCGTGCTTGCTGCTGCAAGCATATTGCTTGTATTTGGCCTAAAAGGGCTAAGGTGTGAGGTGTTGGGACACCTGAGCTGGTACCAAAAAATCAGGTCTTACACTTAGCTGTGTGCAGCATTACATCAATTCATTTGCACTCCAGGTATTCAAAAGGGTGGTGTGATGGAAAACACTCACTCACTGAAAGGAATCCTCTTGCATGATTACTTGTAGTAGGGGTCCCAGCAGTGTCCTTAGCATGAGCACACTGGGTACAGTAGGTGATTGCAGTTGGGCAAGCTGTGGAACGGATCGCCTGCAGTTGCTTGTCTCTGTGGTTCGCTTGCTGGTAGAGCAACTCTGTAAGGCAACTGCCTATAGTTTTGTTTTTGAATTCTCATTCCTTTATGTCAATAGTGAAAAAGAAAATTACACAAGAAGCTAAAAAGGATTAAATAATAGGACAGTGTTTCCTTTGTCCAGGTAAACGCAGGAGACTGCTTAACAGCTGGGGGGTTGTTGCTGTCTTCATGTGAAGTACGTACAACAGGAAAAAACCCCAATCTTTTCCAGGCAAAGTGAAATGAAGTCTGCAGAACTCAAAGCTCACTGAGAATTCACATGCTTCACTGATACTTACAGACGTCAAACAAATTTTCAAATTGTGCAGAGAGTAAGGTGATGTAATGTAGTTTTACTGTTCTAATGCTTTTCATTTAAATGAAAACTGTTCCCAGCAATCTTCTTGTCCTTCTGGTTACGATTTCTTAAGGTGTTTGGCTAGGTTTCACAGTGAACTGCCAAAACCCAGAGATGTGCAAATGTCAGCAGATGATATTAGATGCATGTACAGTAATTCTGAGATTTATTGAACTTCTGAGGTTGTCCGAAATGAGGTTTGTTAAAATACTTTGTTTCCTGGTGCCCGCTTTCAGTTGTTTGTTAGAAGCATGTGTTCTAGTTCTGAACTACATTTTCATAGTTCAGATGTTGTTCTTCATATTCCAGTGGCAAATTATATGACAGATTTTTGATATTTTAAATGTAATAATTAAGAATAAAGACTTCCCCAAATAACTCAATGTTATTTGTTGAGACCATATAACAATCAGAGCTAATAGGACCTAACATCTCTTGTAGGGTGTTTACAGAAAGCTAATATAGCAACTTATTTTGCTATAACTGTGGGTCTGGAAAGCCTTGCAAAATGTCCATAATTGTCAAAAAAAAAAGTGATCTCTATCAGCAGAGTTTACCTGTTGCATGGGTTGTATGCAGTGATACTTGGTATTTCTTGCAATTTTTCAAAAATGTTGCTAGATCCTATGAATCTTTCAAGTGGGTACTTCTGAATGTTTACGACAAAAGTTCTTAAAATATTTGGGCAGAGTTTTACAGGTTTCATTTTAACCTGCCCTTCTCTCCTGCACACCTGTTAGCGGAGCAGCTCTGCATACTTCATTGTGAAAACGAGGTTGAAAATGACAGATGAATCTGAAGGATGGACAATATTGACATTCATTTGAATTTTAGTATAGCTTCTGAAGATGGAACCGAATTTACTTTTGGACATTTATGTTTTAGAAGTGCTGTTGCAAAGTGACAGTAACTTCTTCAAACATCAGTTGTTTGATCAGAAGCAATAAACTGTTTAGTCCAGGAATGTAAACTGTAAATGTTTTTGTTACTTTTTTTTTTTTTTTTTTGGTGGAAATAGCACTGCTAATGCTATTCATCCTTATGGAGAAATTACAAATGTTGCAGGTTCAACAGATACTTGCTAGGATTGTCATGAACTCTGATGGTATTCCTGATCAGTGTTTCATGTTACAGCTATCGATAAGTGGATGTTGAAGCGTATTGGAAATGAGGACGTGTTAAAATACACAGCTGTATGTCATGCTGATATGTTCAAATGTTCATTCAAATACACCCCTCTCTTCTTCTGGCATAAGGAGGAAAGGACTGAATGTGGTGTGAAGAAATCTCTGTAGAGTTGTAGTGAGGGGAATTGTCTGTATGTTATGCCATTATTACAGAGTAGTTTCAATCCTGTATGCCCTTTTGTTCTTCTTACAGAAGTACTGTTGCCCCTCTGTGTTTTACTGACTTCACCTGAAATTCAAAGTATTTGTCTCTTTTGCAAAACAAAACTTCTTTTCATTAAAAAATAATAAGAAATGATGTCATTGTCTTGCAGGAAATACTGTCCTTTGTCATTCACCTTTCCTGGATTGTGGTTTGGGACAGAGATTCACCGTTGTTTGAAACTATGTCACTGAGTAATTTTTAGACTGAATCTGAGATGCGATCTCTTAATTCTGATTCTTCCAGCAAGAGTTGTTTGCATGGCACCTTCAAACTCAGGATATTATATTTGTATAACAGTGGTTGGGTCTATGTTCTGAAGACTCTCTCAAGTTATGAAGTACAACTTGTTTTTAGAAAAAGAAGATGGCAGTGAATTTTTTTTTTTTTAAACTTTCTTCTCAGTGTATGTTCTATGCCCATTGTCCACATATTCGCATTCCTGGATCGTGTGTTGCTTTTTTGGCTGCAGACTTTACTCCTAAGTTAACACTGCTTGTTGAGACTGGCACCTGAGTTAGTATAGGTGTAGATTCTGAAGTTTTTGCCTGGGAAAAAGGTCAAAGTAGTATATAATTTGAAAAATGGCCTTGCCATATGTTAACGCTTTCAGAGCTTTTACGCAGTGTGTGTTGTCATTGTTTTTTTAGTTTCTGTGGCTTTTGCTTTTCAGAGGAATCTTTGATTTAATGATGCAGGTAACCATATGACGCCTAGAGTTGCTCACAATAGCAACTGTAAAATATTTTTACATACAGTGACACTTTTATTGGTGTCATACCTGAGTAGTAGTTTGTAATACTTTGTCTGCAGACATAAATTTTGATGATGTAGAAACTTTAAGTGATTTTAGTAATTAGGTGCAGTTCTTCAACTCGACATTTTGTAGAACTATGTGTTTGGAAAAAGTTGTCCTTGTGTCTTTATCTGCACTAGTAGTATTCTTTCTCACCAAGACAGGCTTATGGACAGACATAGTCTTTAGCATGATTATTCTTAATTATCCTGATCTGAAGCATTTTAATCATTGGGCAAAAAAATGTTTGAGAACTGCAAATTGCTGTTGAAGGTGATGCTGTCCTTTGCAATGAGTAGATGTGACTGAACGTGCAGTAGAATAAAGTTTGTAAATCTGTTTCTAGGGTTGTTAGCATTTAAGCTGTTATTTTTGCCCTGTATTTGCATGCCTTCCTGGCCTGTATCTGTAGTGTCTAAATACAGTAATTCATGTTGCTTGGGCAGGCTTTTGGATTGCTAAGAACAGGCAGAGAAAGCAATTGATTAGGCTACGATGTCAATAACAGTTCCCAGTGACAGCAGTAAAATGGCTCTGTTGTGATCAGTGACGTACCTTACTAATTTAAAATAGGGTTCTGGTGAATGTAGATGGTGTTTTGTCAGGTCCTGGTGTGTATTTAGGTATGTCTGGTACCTATTTGTTAAATACAGGGACTCGCTCATCTTGTCATGGGTTAAAAAGGATCTTCTATTGGGATCTGTGTAGTGCTTTGTAAGGTAAGCAAAGGGGAATAAGGAAGGGTGCCTTTTTTTATGAAGGCTTCATTATGTAGGTTCTCTGAATTTTCTTTGTCTGTATACAGCTCTGGTAAGAAAGTGTGAGCTAGGAGAGAGAGAGAAGGCAAATAGAATTCAGAATATTTGCTTTATGTAAGTGCCTGGTGGAACCTGTAGTTTTAGCATCTGTAATTTAAGCAATTTTTGATAAGCTACTGCTGAAAGGGAGCTGCTGTGGTAATAACTATGTAGTCTGCTTTCAGATGTTATCTCAACAGGTGTAAGGGTTTTTCCCTTAGTTCCGCATGGCAGAAGATGCAGTTGATAAAAAATGCTGCCTTCTGGCTTTCCAGAATATCTCTGCATCATTTGTAAAAAGCTTGGGGCAACTTGGTTTATTTGGTCTTATTGCAGTTAATATTAGTCATCTCAGTGACACACTCGGTAATAAACCTCTGTACAGTAGAAATACTTTTTCCTTCTGTTTTGTTGTCTGATGGATAAACATGCATTATGAGGGGAGTGTCGTAATGGGTTTTTAAAGATCCTGTTATGCAAGAACCAAAAGCAAAGTTAACTATTGAAACTGGGTATAAATGTTCAGCTCTACAAATCTTCAGCTTCCTTAAAAGCTGTCCAGATGTAGTGTTTTGTTTGGGGTTTTTTGCTATAACTGTTGAAATACTGTGATTCATGTCCTCTTCTGCATCAAGATCTGTTCCTGATAATGCATATACATTTGTAGTAGGATTATTTTGTGTGCGTATGTACTTTTTTAGGCCAGGACTTGGATTCAGAGACTTTTCAAGTAATACTGATTAGTGGTGCACTTGCATCAGAGGCACAACTGAAGCTCAATAGAGACAAATAGTGGCAAGCCCTAATCAATTCTCAAAACTTCTGAAATAACTTTTTTCTGTGTTTTGGAGGAAGAGGTTGAAGGAAATTCTTTAAATGTTGTGCACTTAGCTGCAGAAGACTTTTCCATTTTCCAGTTCTGTTGTAATCTAGGAACAACATAATTGCTCTGTAGTTAAACTGAATTTGTTGATATGTAAAGCACAGAGGTGTTTGAAATTTGAGGAAAAAGTAACTTCCAATCTTCAGAAATGCAGAAGAATATTTTTTTTTAAAAAAAAAAAGTATTTGTAATTTGCTTTTTTTCACGTAGCTTCTAGCAAAGCAGTCTGCTTTATGGAGGCACTGGGTATTTGAATAAGAGGAGCAGTTATATGAAAATACGTTGGACACCTATAAGCATGGTTATGGATGAATGTACATTTCTTAATAAATATTTCCTGCTGCTGTGCGAAGTTTCCTGGGATTTTTTTTTTGTGGGACAAGTTCAGTTATGTCAGTGATACAGTAGCCTACAGCAGTTGCTGCTTTGGTGGTTTCTCCTTTCAGAAACAGTTCTTGCTCTTTGTATAAACATGCCTGTCTCTTTCTTCATTATTCCTCCTACTGCATCTTTACAATTTGGCAGTCTCCTTTCTCCTCGGACTCGGAAGGTGTTCCCCTAGGTTAACCTTTGGAGGCATTACTGGAGGTAGAGCAGGATATGGATGAGAGAGGTGGTGCTGCTCACTCCCTCGGCCTTTCCTCTGCCTGTGACCAGAAGCAGAGGGAGTCCTGTGGCTGGCAGCAGCCACTGAGCCAAACTGCCACTGGGACATGGTCATAGTGGCAAGCAGTGGTAGCTCAACTGGTGGTAGCTGGTCTTTCTCAGCTGTTGTACTCTGATGCTCAGCTGGAGCTTTTTCCATTGCTGTCTCTCTCCCATGCTGCTCTGCACCACGCAGCCATTTCCTATGTCCAGTTCCTGTGTAGACTTGTGGCCACGCGTTCCTTTCCCTCCCTCACTAGGTTTGAGAAATACTGCTTTAAGACAGCAGCTTTGTTTTCACTTCTTGTGAATTATGGTATATAGCACAAATGATAGGTGACAAGGAACCAGTGTTCATGCAGTATCTGACAGTGCCTCTCTCCTACCTGGGTCTTTTAAGCAGGCAGCTGGAAAAGTCCATCATAGATACTGCTTCTGCATTTGTCACCTGAGTAAAACCAGGAAAACATGCAGTCGTGATTGCTGTATTCCTCGCTCCTTCCTGCTACACCCTTGAACATTGCTCTTTTAGAACAATGGAAGACTGGCAGAAAATAGAGAAATAAATGGATCTAAATGGGTAATCAGATTAGAGTTAAATTAATTTAAACGGTTTCCATTACCAGTTATGGCACGCATGGAACTCTACAGCTGCATCTACTCTGGCGAACAGCCATCCACGTGGAATGATGTAGGTACAGGTGACTTGAGGCATCATTTTCACAGCAGATTTTTATAAGAAAATGTCATTTTTAAGTGTTTATTGTACATGGGTTCCTTTCAGTTAAATCTGTTAAATGATATTCCTAACAGTAGTCAAAGTTTGTTGAAAGTTGTTTAATATTGATATTCCTTTTCCTTAGGAAACCATATTTTTGTGAAGATGGTTGTCTTAGCTGATTCAGTAGGACTCATGCTGAGAGTTTTGATGTCTTCACTCTGACTTGTTTATTCTTGTTGCTTTCAGTGAATCACAGAATAGCCTTGGTGCTTCCCTATTGAAAGATTCTAGGATTATACTTAATCAATTGGTCACTCAAGGAAAATCAGCACTTCCAGCACTTAAGTGCAGAAAAATACTGGATAACAAAGACATGAAGATTTTTGTCCTCATCCTAGTTATGAAAAATCCATTATTCGTTATCTGATTGTTTTTAAATACTTCAGTACAGTTTTTCAGCACAGCAGCAAAATTGCTTTTGAAACAGAATAAATTGCTTGTGAGTTCAGAGGCTGGATGTGAAGTCAGGTTTGCTAAACGTGATGGTGCTGATGCTCATTATCTTCACTACTTGGTGAAGCTCCGTATTTAAAAGTGCAAACCTAGATACTGATTGTGGGGAACAAATGTGTTTAAACTTTTTGTTTGTCATTATATTATAAAGAAATTGATTAGGACATCAGCATACTCTGCAAATATTATGGCATTTACAAGAGTAGTTTTAAATGTTATCCATGTCTGTGAATGTTTCTCAGCCAAGTCTCTCTTCCATTACCATGTTCCTTCAAGAGGGACTTAACCATGTTTGCTGTGTTACCTTTGTCTTTAAAGGATGTTATTTTCAGAGTCAGACGCTCGTTAACTTTGTACAGAAGTAAAAGGCATCTGTTACTTTGCAGTATCTTACTGAGTGCTCCAGCACAGCTAGCAGATTGTGATTTCACTGGATGGTATTACAAATACATTATTAATTGTTTTGATGTCTAAAAGCAAAACGCAGTGCAACAGAAAGCTCTGTTAAAACTGTGATAATGTAATTTGTCAATTTAACCAGGATAGATGACAAAAGCATGGAATGGGAATCTGTTTAAATACAGACTTGGCTTACTGGAAGTCTTATCATGAAGTAATGGCTTAAGTTTTTTGTAAGCAGTGGCTTTGTTGTCTAGTGTTGAAATTAGCCTAGTCTGAGAGTAATCCATATAATTTAGTACAATATACATGCTAAACTGTAATAACTACTCTGTTCTGTGAAGAGAATTTTTTGTGTAGTGTTTTATTAATGACCATCAACAGTAATGGGAATGGAAAAAGCATGTTGCCAGATTGCCATATTAAACTAAAGGTCAGGTGCAGCTTTTGGCAAATAACATTGTGAAGATCAAGGTTTTCATTTTTTTATTTTTAAACTCCATTTTCCTTTTTTTCAGAGGGTACTGGTGGTAACAATTCTGAAAGCATTTTCCATGACACATTTTCACATAAGTAACTTCCTGGGAACTCATAACTTTTAACAAATTTACACAGTTTTTTTAGTTTGAAGCTGTTGTGTTTTCTGCACTGTGGTTGTGCTTTTGCATCATTTGAAACAGATGAAGACTTTTCTTCACAAGGTCTAACATGCTTAAGGTTCCATTACTCAGTTGACTTGCAGCTGGGGGTTGGGGAGTGTGTGTTTGTTGTTATTCCTAGTTATGCATTTATTCCTAGTTATGCAGTTTTGAGCACATTGTTAACATTTCTTAATGATGTCCCATACCAAGGGATTCAGAGGAAGTGCAGAAATTGGGGCATCACTGCCAACCAAAGAGGAAGTGTCCAGCTAATGACTTTTTTTTGTTGTGGTTTTTTTTTTTTTTTCCTGTCTTTCCTTATTAGATTTTACCAATTTAATACATAGTCAGTATGAAGTATCAACACAGTTAAGACATATGTGGTGTACCTTTTCAATAGAAATCTAGTACTACACTACAGTCCCTCCCTCCTCTCTTCCCTTTCCTGGCATACAAAAAGGTGGTTAACTGCTTTAATATATTTCTGTATACAACAGGCCACAGTACAGAAAATCTAGGGGAAAAAGAAATGGTTTCAGATTTTTATATTAAATATACAGGAAGCTGAGAAAATGCAAATATGGTGCTTTTTCATGCTTAGTCCTAGTGTTTGTAATGTTACTTTATTTTAAAAATTTTGAGTTTGTCTATCAAGATTTTGGACTGAACACTGCTCAGGGTGCTGTTCCTTGTCAGGAGAATTCGCCCCTGCTCAAGCAAGGTGACCTAGAGCTGGTTGCCCAGGATAGGGTCCAGAGAGCTCTTAAACATCTCTTAGGATGGAGGTGCTACAGCCTCCTTGGATAACCCTTGCCAGTGCTCAGTCATCCTCATGGTAAAAACTTACTTCCTGATCTTCAGGCAGCACCTCCTGGGTTTCAGTTTGTGCCCATTGCATCTCGTCCTGTCACTGGGCACCACTGAAGAGAGCCTGGCTTGGTGGTCTTTGCAACCTCTCTTCAGGTATTTCTGGATGTTAATAAGATCCTGACCATGCCTTGTCCTCTCCAGGCTGAACAGCTGCAGCTCTCTCAGCCTTTCCTCATAGGCGAGATGCTCCAGTCCCTTAATCGTCTTTGTGGCCCTTCATTGGGCTCTCTCCAGTGTGTCCATGTCTCTCTTGTACTGAGGAGCCCAGATCTGGACACAGGAGTCTAGCGTGTGGCCTCACCAGTGCTGAGCAGAGAAGGATCTCCTCCCTTGACCTGCTGGCAATACTTTGCCTAATGCAGCCCAGGATACCAGTAGCTTTCCTTCTGGCAAGGTCACATTGCTGGCTTAAGTTCAGCCAAGCTCTTTTCCAGCTGGGTAGCCCCCAGCATATACTGGTGTGTGGAGTTGTTCCTCACCAGCTGCAGGACTTTGCTCTTCTCTTTGCTGAGCTTCGTAAGGTTCCTGTCAACCTATTTCTCCAGCCTATCAAGTTTGTGCTGGATGGCAGCACACCCACCTGGCCTGTTACACACTGCTTTCCACTTTTGTCATCTTCAGGCTTGCTGAGGGTGTGCTCTGCCCCATCATTCAGATCACTAACAAAGATGTTAAACAAGACTGGGCCCAGTGTGAACCCCTGGGGTACACTGCTACTTACTGGCCTCCAACTAGACTTTGTGCCACTGATGACCACCCCCTGGGCCTGGCTGTTAGCTGGATTTCAGTCCACCTTACTGTCTGCTTATCCAGCCCCTGCACCAACAGCTTATGAGGATTTTAAGGGAGACAGTATCAAAGGCCTTACTGGAGTCCAAGTAGGCACAATCCACTGTTCTCCCCTCGTCTACCAGGCCAGTTTCTTCATCGTAGAAGTTTATCAGGCTGGTCAAGTGTGACTTCCCCTTGGTGAAGCCATGCTGACTACTCCTGATGATTTTCTTGTCCGTTGTGTGCCTGGAAATGGTTTCTAGGATGAGCTGCTCCCTGACCTTCCTAGGGGTTGTGGTGAGACTGACAGACCTGTGGTTCCCTGGGTCCTCAGGCCCTCCTTGAAGTTAGGAGTAGCATTTGCTTTCCTCCAGTCTTCAGTCACTTCTCCTAGTTGCCATGATTGATCAAAGATTATCTAAAGTGGCCTTGCAGTGACATCTGCCAGCACCCTCAGCACTCGTGGGTTCATGCCCTCGGGGCCCATAGGCTGATATATATCCAGTTTCCTTAAATGTTCTCTGACCTTATCCTTATCTGCTTGCTCCAGCCTTTCCCCCAGCTCTTTGAGACCTGGAACTCCTGAAAGCCAGTTTTACTAGTCAAGACTGAGGCAAAGGTGGCGTTCAGTACCTCAGCATTTTCAGGTGTAACCAGGTCCTCTGTCTCACTAAGCAATAAGCCCACATTTTTCCTAATTTTTTTTTTTTTTGGTCACCTGTGTACTTACGGACTTCTTGTTCTCGACATTCCTGGCCAGGTTCAACTCCGTTTGGGCTATAGCTCTCATAGCTTTGTTCCTGGATGCTTGGACAATGTTTTTGTATTCCTCCCAGGTTACCTGTCCTTATTTCTACCCTCTGTATGCTTCCTTTTGTGTCTTGAGTTTGGACAGGAGCTCCTTGTTCCTCCACACAGGCCTCCTGGCTTTTTCTCCTGACTTTCTATCCATTTGGATGGAAATTCCTTGAGCTTGGAGGAGCTTATCCTTGAATACTAACTAGCTTCTTTGGGCTCCTCTTCCCTCCATGGCTTTATCCCATGGGACTCTTGCAAGCAGTTCTTGAAAATGCCATATCTGTTCTCCTGAGGTCCAGGATTGTGAGCTTGCTTGCCACCATCCTCCCTGCCCTCGGGATCCTGAACTCCACCATAGAGGGTGATGAGGTCTCCCCAGTTCCCTCAGCCGCTCCCCATCACACTTGTGCTCCAGACCCTTCCCCAGCTTCACTGCCCTTCTCTGGACATGCTCCAGCAGCTCAGTGTCCTTCTTGGAGTGAGGGGCCCACAACTGAACACAGTATTTGAGGTGCGGCCTCACCAGAGCTGAGTACAGGGGTAGGATCACTTCCCTGATCCTGCTGGCCATGCTATTTTTTTATACAAGTCAGGATTCCTTTGGCCTTCTTGGCCGCTTGGCCACTGCTGGCTCATGTTCAGCCGGCTGTCGGCCAGTGCCCCCAGGTCCTTTTCCGCTGGGCAGCTTTCCAGCCACTCCTCCCCAAGCCTGTAGCGTTGCATGGGGTTGTTGTGACCCAAGTGCAGGATCTGGCACTTGGCCTTATTGAACCTCATACCATTGGCCTCAGCCCATGGATCCAGCCTGTCCAAATCCCTCTGCAGAGCCTCCCTACCCTCGGGCAGATCAATGCTCCCACCCAACTTGGTGTCTGCAAACTGACTGAGGGTGCACTCGGTCCCCTCATCCAGATCATTGATAAAGATGTCAAACAGAAGTGGCTCCAGTACTGAGCCCTGGGGAACACCACTCGTGACCAGCCACCAACTGGATTTAACTCCATTCACCACAGCTCTCTGGGCCCAGCCAGCCAGTTTTTTACCCAGCAAAGTGTGTGTGCCCATCCAAGCCACGAGCAGCCAGTTTTGCCAGGAGAGTGCTGAGAGAAACAGTGTGAAAGGCCTTCATAAAGTCAAGGCAGAAAACATCCACCGCCTTTCCCTCATCCACTAAGCGGGTCACCCTGTCGTAGGAGATCAGGTTTGTCACGCAGGTCTTGCCTTTCATAAACCCATGCTGACTGAGCCTGATCACTTGGTTGTCCTGCATGTACTGTGTGATGGTACTCGGGATGATCTGCTCCATCAGCTTCCCTGGCACTGAAGTCAAATTGATAGGCCCTTAATTTCCTGGATCATCCTTCCGACCCTTCTTATATAAGGGCATCACATTGTCTGATTTCCAGTCTATTGGGACCTCGCTGGTCAGCCAGGACTGCTGGGAAATGGTGGGAAGTGGCTTGGTGAGCATCCCCACCACCTCCTTCAGCACCCTCGGGTGGATCCCATCCGGTTCCATGGACTTGTGTGTGTCTGTGTGGTGCAGCAGGTCACTGACCATCTCCTCCTGGACTGGGGGGGGGGGGGGGCGGTCATTCTGCTCCCAGTCTCTGTCTTCTAGCTGGGGAGGCTGGATTTCCTCAGTACAACTGGTCCTGTCACTAAAGACTGAGGCAAAGAAGGCATTAGGCACCTCAGCCTTTTCCTCTTCATTTGTTACCGTGTTTCCTCCTGTGTCTAGCAGGGGATGGAGGCTCTCCCTGGTCTGTCTTTTACTGTTAATATATTTATAGAAACATTTCTTGTTATCTTTCACAGCTGAAGCCAGATTAATTTCTAGTTGGGCTTTGGACCTTCTAATTTTCTCCCTGCATAGCTTCACAAAATCCTTGTAGTCATTGTGAGTGGCTTCCTCTTCTTCCAAAAGCCACAAACTCTCCTCCCTGAGTTCCAGCCAAAGCTCCCTGTTCAGCCAGGGTGGCCTTCTCTGCCACTGGCTTCTCCTGGGGACAGCCTGCTCCTGTGCCTTTCAGACTTCCTTCTTGAAGAGTGTCCAGCCTTCCTGTACCCCTCTACCCTTCAGGACTGTCTCCCAAGAGATCCTGTCAAGCTGTCACCTAAACAACTCAAAGTCAGCCCTTTGGAAGTCCAGAGTAGCAGTTCTGCTGCCCCTCTCGTAGCCTCTCTGAGAATAGAGACCTCTGTCATTTCATGATCACTGTGCCCCGGACGGCCTCCAACTGCCACATCCCCCATCAGTTCTTCTCTGTTCACACAGAGCAGGTCCAGCAGGGCACCTTCTCTGGTCAGTTCACTCACCAGCTGTGTCAGGAAATTATCTTCCTCACATTCCAGGAACCTCTGGGCCTGTTCCTGCTCTGCTGTGTTGTACTTCCAGCAGATGTCTGGGAAGTGGAAGTCCCCCACAAGAACAAGGGCAAGTGACCATGAGATTTCTCCCAAGTGCCTATAGAATGTTTTATCCACCTCTCTGTCCTGGCTGGGTGGTCTATAACAGACTCCCACCATGACATCGGTCTTGTTGGCCTTCCCCCTGATTCTAATCCGAAGACACTCAATGCTGTCATCACTATACTTATGTTCTGAGCATTCATAACAGTCCCTAACATACAGGGCCACCCCACCGCCTCTCCTTCCTTGTCTGTCCCTTCTGAAGAGCTTGTAGCCATTGATTGCAGCACTCCAGTCACGGGAGACATCCCACCACGGTTCTGTGATAGCCACTACGTCATAGTTTTCCTGTCACATCATGGCTTCTAGCTCCTTCTGTTGTAAGACATGACTATACAGTACAGCTTCATAAAAATCAAGCTCACTAATTGTCACTGCCAAATACTTGTATTTTTTGGTGACTCAATCCTTTTTCTTTCTTTTTTCCCCCTGAGTTCTAGGAATTGTTCTTCACTACTCCCAGTGCAAGAAAAATTTCAAAGTAGATAAATTGCATATTACACGAAGAATAGATTGATGATAGTCTGCTAGTCTTCTGAACTGTAAAGTATTTGAGAAATTTTAAAAATACATATGCTGAGTATCTTTTGATTTATTCAGGTCAGACACTTTTTTTTCATCAGCTGTTACTCTTTAAGGACTACTTAACTACTACTGCCAATAGTGGCAAGTAATAACTGTATGTATTTAAAAGCTTCTGCTTTTATGGTCAGTTTAATAAATTTTTAATGTATTTTGTCATTGTGCAGCCAGCTTTTCTGACCATTTTGTTTGTCTTCTGTATCATGCATTTTTATTGATCAGGGTTATCATATGTGGTATTGCATACAAGTAGATGATATTTACCTGACTATGTTTAATTACTTTTAAAATTTTCTTCTAATTAATATGCTTATTAGTCCTTTAAATAGTATGTGAAAGGACACCTGAGTAAGTGCAGTTTTCACTTCCCAGTGGTATGAAAATATGAACTGAATAAGTTATTCAATTTACATTGGCTTAGGGGTATATTCTTATCAAATATTCCAGTGTTTTGTCTGGGCATAGAAAGCATTTCAGAAATGTGAAGTTGAAGTGGAGAATTTATACTATGATTGACAATGACTGATTGCAGGCCTTTTTTCTGTATTGCACATTTTTAACTTGAATCAGAATTTCTTGTTGATGTTTTAGCACAAATACATGATATGTTTAGCTGAAAATCTCTCTCTAATGAAATTCCATATGGGAAAAATTAACTTGTTACGCTGGGAGATTTCTGGTAATAAAAAATGGTGTATTGGCTATTTATTTAGTTTTTATTTCATTTTGCCAGGTACCAAGTGGAAGATGAGTCCTCTCATTTGGATGAAATGCCACTAATGATGTCGGAAGAGGGCTTTGAAAATGATGAGAGTGATTACCATACTCTACCAAGAGCCAGAATTTCTCAGAGAAGAAGAGGCTTAGAATGGTTTATCTGTGGTGGCTGGAAGTTCCTTTGCACTAGGTTTGTTGCATACCACTACTTTCTATTAAACTATTAAATGAATTAAGTAAATAGTACCTGTGCCTTGTGTGATACATGCAGAGTACAGGAACACAGTGGTTTACTTGTCATGTAGCTTTTGATTGCTTTGCCTGCATTCTCCCTACTAGGACATTATCAGCCATTAATAAAAGTTCTGAAGAGCTGCTGCTGTGTAATCCTTCTGTCTGCTTTGCTGACTTGCAAGAAAAAGAGAGGCTTTTAAGAGGGGTTATGTACTAAACTTGTACTGGTCTGAGGTCCAAAAGATGGCATATAAACCTGGTCTGACTTCTACGAAAAACCATACCAGGATAGAGGGCCTAAAAATTCCTTTTACTTTTGAGGGCATTAGCGTGTTAACTTGACAATGTATAAGTTTTATTGGTGTTGCTAAAAAGAAAAAACAAATTCATTAACTAATGATTAGTTAACACTTTAATTTTACATGTTAATACATGTTACTGGTGGCCTTGGAGTGAATTCCAGCTGTGATTTGGTTCTTGTTTAGAAACTTTTGTGCTTAACTCTGCTAAGTGCAGTTGCCTTGGAATAGGAACTTTCTAATAAACTGCTAGCAAATTTCTAAATATAGAAATTGCTATTAGGATTATTAGGCATCATGTTTATTTGTTTATTTTTAATCTTGAGTGATGATGTCTGAGAACCAGTCAAGAGGAGTTGAGTGTTTTCAGTGAACTTAAATGACGGATGCTTTTTTTTTTTTTTTTGGCAGATGATTTTAGAATTGATTTAGATAGAAGTCATCAGAGGTGGTTTTCATGGCACTTAATAAATTCCAGAGGCCTGATGCTGCTGTTTTAACTACACAAAAACCCTTCAGTTTTGAAGTAATTTTGTTATACAGCTTTGCTATTTGCAGAAAAATAGAATTAGAATTGATTTCTTTTTTCTATAATGATTTAACAAAAACTCATGGATTATTAACTTTAGGGAATAAGTGTTTGGAAAGTAGCAAGAAGGAAGGTAGCAAAGTTTACAGAAGCAGCATTTGTATATGTAAATGATTTTTGGAAGCAATATTTCTGTTACAGAACTACTGTTGTGGGTTTTTTTTTAAAAAAAAAAAACACAACAGAAAACCAAAATATTTTTAAGCATTTAAAGAGGCTGTTAATCTTTTGGACATATTTTAAGATTGAGACACCTTTCAAAGAACATACTTTAGCTGAGTTCAGCTCTTTTAATTATTAATGAGTATTAGTTACTGTGATTACATTCCTGTGTTTAATGAAAATGGATAGACCAGTAAAGACCACACACCGGAGTGACCCTGACAGAATTTACAGTGTTTGGATACAGGTAGGCAATTGCAAGATGAGTTTGTGTTGGAATAAATTAACAATCCTGAGAAAATGTCACAAGAAAGTGTCAGTAATGCTCGATTGCAAAATTTCATGTTCTTGCTTGCTTTTTAAAATTGATAGAGACATCTCAACTTTAAGTGGAGCCCAAGCCTAGAAACTTTCAAACTTATTAGAACTTATTAATTAAAATGCTTGAGCCATATTAGTGGTGGATTTTTGAGAATGAAAATAGCAAGGAAATTGCATTATGGATTAATTATTTTTCCATGTTTTATACTTATTTTACTGCTAATGTGGGTGTGTATAAGAAGAAAGAGGCCTCTGAGGAGTATGACTTCTGCTTTGCTGATACCCTCAACTGAATTTGGATACAATAAAGAGTCCATTTAGTTTTGTATTTATACCTAGAGGCACTTCAATCAATTAGGTTTTTTTCATAACTGAACATCATAGCAGATAATTTTCTTTTATTTTAAATTATTTTCTCATACAGGAAAGCTGAAGGCTACTGTATTGTCATACATGCAGTGATTACTTCCTTACACTGCGTAGTAGAATGAGTTACACTGTTTTTATGTGGTGTGTATTACCAGTACGGGATAGAATTGGGTATTGATGCCTTCACGCTTGAAAGGGAGGGCAGTGTGTGAGAAAACAATTTTCCTGGGCGTTGGTGGTGGATTATACATGTTATGCAGACAACTGAAACTTATTTCTGGAAGGCAAACTACATTCTTTTCAGTGTCATGTGAGATTAAGTACAGCATAGAAGTCTGAAATTTGTTCAGTTGAACAGAATTTAAAATTTCATCCTGTTTTCCTGGAAATTAGTATCTTATACTATTATCTCGGACTGGGTGTGGTTGAAATCTCAACTTCCACATCCAGAATTTACTTTTGTGCTATAAACTAAACTGGAAATTTTTCAAACTGGTGACAGGAAGATGAACACAATAAAGACTACACACTTGTCTGGGGCTGAGCCTGGGGGGGCACCCTGATTTCTTTGGGGTTCTCAGTGAAAGTCTTCTGTTTGTGTTCAAAATCACTTTACTTGTTGCAAACAAAACTCCCCATACCCACTAGCTTTTCTTTTTTTTTTTTCCTTCTGTCTTGCATTGTTAGGATTAATCTCATTTTTGTGAGAAGTTTTCTCTTGCTCTGCAGCTTTAAAATTTTTATTCTATAGATTTTTGTTGCAGAATCACAAACTGTTACTGTTTAGTTGAAAAAGTTTCACCCTTTTGGCAGGAGCAAATATGGAAGGTTTGACAAAGTTCACTGTACTTCAAAATTGATTTGTAAAAATCCTTTATTCAGCTTTTACCTTCTGTTTAGACAAGATCAGAACTGAATGGTGGGAGCTCTTTGCGAATCTGCAGTTCTTCAAACAGTTTTTACATTTGCAAGAAAAAAATCATAATTAAATCAAATGTTGTCTTTGATTTCAAACAAACTGAGGACTTAATTCAACCAACATAACTTTTAGCTTCAGAAACTGCTTATTTCTTGCTTTCATAGTATAGTTAAAAGAAAACTTTGTGATATGGCAGCTGTTTTGTGGCTGTAATCATTTCCCCTTTAACTTACAAATTCTCTTCAAGCTTGTGAAATTATAATGCACATAGATCAATACTCTGGAGTTCTTTGGGCTGGATTGATTTCTTTCTCATGAGATTTACATTCCACTTGTTATCAAAAAACACTTTGTCCCTATGAAAATGGTGCCATTGAATGGCATTTCCATATGAAGTGAAGGGGATATCAAATGCTCGGATTAATTTGGGCTCTGAGATGGCCTGTACGCTTTCAATTAATCTGCAATGCATTTGTTATGCAGAAGCATGGGAAAATGCTGATCTTTTAAGAATGACATGACCACTGTGTTGCTTTTGGCCTGATTACTGAAGCTACCTGTTGAGTACAATAATTACAGTATGTTTTCTTTGCAGAACTAGTTTCTGCTACTTAAAACCTAATAAGGAAAAGCTGACCCTTGCAGACAATATAGAGCTTTTATATTATCTTTCCATTCTGATGAAAATGCCGTTTTGTGAAAGATACTGGCAGTTGAGCTTGTAGGATGAAAGTAATGAAAAGAGAAAATAAATAAAGGCCTTTATTATTAGAGCTGCAGAGTCAGTTGAGACTTTTACTTTTCCTTTTGACTTGGAGAGATATGCTGTATTTGTGAAAAGGTTAAGGGTTCTTATTTAACAATTATTCCAGGTTTGGCTTTTTTTTAAAAAAAAAATGTCATCAGTTACTAATATGAAGACTGTGGTTATTGTTCCTTCAAATAAAAAAAAAAGTATGTTAGGAAGCAGGTTGGTAAGAAGCTGTTTAATAGATATGCCTTAAAGTTCTTGTATCAATTAGTTAATTTCTTCCTATATAAAATCTATTGTATTGATATAGGCAACATGGCTTATAGCTAGCTTAAAAAAAAAAAAGCTTTCTGTGCATGTGTTGAATTTTCTAGGCAAGGGCATTTGAAGTAAATACTGAAATCAATAAACAATGTGGTTTTTTTAAATCGCTGAATCCATAGCATAAGGTGTGGTTTTACATTAAAGATTTCAGGAAAACCTAAAGTGTGTCTTGATCATGTTATGTCTTACTTCATGTTTTTAAAATATATGAAGCTTGGAGAATGCTGTTCTGATTTATCTCCTGATGTTTGTTTCACACAAATTGAATGGATACAAAAAGCCCATGGAAGGGTCCATACCCTTGCACAAAAATAATTTCTGTATTGGGGAATGTTACAGTGAGAACAGATTGGGTATGTGTTGGGTGTTGATAATCTGAGCTTCAAAAATATCTGGAAGACTTCCATTGCTTATTAATCTAAATTAATATAAATTGATGAGGATTTCTGAGGCCAGCATGACCACCTCTTATCCTTCCCGTGATATAACAGTGATTACTGCTGGGACTGTAAAGGGCAGAATCTATCTGATGTTTACTTTTAAGGTAGTAAAGCTCACCTGAACCATTACGATACTTATTTGGGCATAACTTGTAATATTCCCATCATCTGAGATTTACTTGCATCTGAGAACTCAAATGTTGTGAGCTTCTGAGTCAGTCAAATCCCTTTGTCAAAGGCATCACAGTTGTTTCCCACTCAAACGTCATTCTTTTGTCTGTACTTTTTGCCATTTGCTAGACTAATGGTCGTTATGGCATCTGTTTCAGCTCCTTTGTCAATCTGTAATGGAAAAAGTAGTTTCAAGAAGAGGAAGCTCTGTGGCAAGGAAGGCAGGATAATTCAGTTGCTTTGGTCAAATGTTTAATCTTAGCACTAGACAAAGTCCTCAGTGTCTGAGGAAATTATTCTACCAAAGAGACTGTGCCTAGCCAAATGTTTGGTCTTTACTGTTTAAATTCAAAAACCAATGTAAGCAATGGAAGATTTCAAAGGCTGTCAGGAAGTTTCTGTCTACAGGCTTGTAGACAGAGGCTGCCATACTTGTTCGTGTTCTGTGCTGAAAAAAATACCTTCCGTGGAACTTTTTGCTGCAGATCTGTCTGGACACTTCTTTCTATACAGCGAAACACTTGTGTTGTCCTCTCCATCCCCTGCCCTGGAAACTAATATGTTTAAAGCTTCAATTCTATGAGCAGTTTTATCAAGTGTAAATCCAAGCTGGTACTGAGTGGAATTGTTCCACCTTTTCCTGCAAGCACGTAGCCTGCGTTGTTTCAACTATAAAGCTGTACAAATAATAAGATTTTAAAGATCAGAAGTGGATCCTGACAGAAGAGAGTCCCTCTTTTCATTCTGTGTTAGTTTACAGCTGGTTCAGTTTACGAGTTGGGTTTACTTGTGCAGTTACATGAGCAATTGTGCCTGGTCAAGCAAAGGGGCACAGTCCAGAGCTCTGTTGTGGGAGGGGGCTGATACTGGCCATTGAACTGATTGTGGAACTATGAAGTAGACTGCTGTTTATTTTGCTTTAAAGACAAATTTAAGTAATGATCAAAGTAACTTGATTTTTTTACTTGTATATTACTAAACAAGAGAGCTGAATTTTGAATGTTGAATGAACACTGTTACAATTTTTACTATAGAATAGTACTTTGTCACTTTTAAATAAGTAATGGGAAAAAGCTGCTGAATGGGCTTACATTTGTAACAAAAATAAAATGCATGTTTACATAGGATCAAACCAAATTGGTGTCCATCCTATAGTGAAAGCTCCAAGGAGGAAATCTTAAGAACCCAGCATTTAAAATGGCAGTGGTTTATGTCAGCTTGCATTGGTGTAGTGGCATTTCCATAACAAAGTGAATGCTGCTTTGAATGATTTTACTACTACATAACTTCTAGTTTTCATTAAAAAAGAGCCTGTAACTTTGAATGTCATTTGTTCTTTGGCAAAATTAGTTTGTCATAGGCCTGGGATAACGTAGGCTGCAGACAAGAACGGTTCAAGTGGGGCTGTGGTGATGTAAGCTAACTATCAGCCTTCCTTGCATGTTTGTGTACACCATGATTCTGTGATGGTTGAAAAACAGAATAGGGAAGGACCTTAGGAGGTTGACCAGTCGATTCCTTACCTGCACAGGATGAATTACACCTATCACTTATGTCTTATCTCACCAGATCTTGAAGACCTGCAAGGCAGCAATTCCAGCCTCCTTAAGTATTTCTTTCCAACCTAGTTAGAAGCATTTACTCAATGTCTCTTCCCTCACTTATTTATTTGCCATAGTTGAAGTCTGTCATTACTTACTCATGGTGAACTTAGAGAATAATTGTCCCTTCCCTCTTTGCAACTGTTTCTCACATACTTGATACTGTACTAGGTCCACATTCAGCCTTCTCTGAACAACTTCTGTTTATTTTGATGTATCTAGTAGAGAAGCCTGCCCTGCTTTCTAGACCTGTAATTGTTTTATTGTGCTTGGGTGTGGTCTTTGTTTTCTCAGTAGGCCTGTTTGTTGAAATTTGGTGTTCAAAATGGTATTGTAAGCCAACAGATCTTTCTAGCACTGCATCGAGAAAAAGGAATACATTCATGACTTGCTTGTGGGATGCCTGTCCTCGCTGACCAGATAAATTCCTTTTTTTGGCACGTGTATATCATTCACATGCAGTAACTGTGTCCTTCTCTTCTGAGCTGCTATCTGCTCTTTCCTAGTTCTGTGTTTGTGTAGTTGATTATTTCTGTGTAAACATATACTATGTTGTGCTTTTGCCTGTTTAACTGTGTTCTGTCTCTTCCAGGTAGCTTTTCCAATGTGTCAAGACAGCTTTGAATTCTGATCTCCTCTGTACATGTACTTCTGTCTCTTCTAGCTTTTTGTTGTCTGAAAAATTAAATACTCAATAGTCAATTGCCCAGTAAGTTCTAGATAAAGCTTTGCAGAACTTCACTGAAATTATTTTGGTGTTATAATAAGCTACTTTGTGATTTTTCCAACTGTGTCAGTTCCAGTAATATGTTTCTTTACTTTCCTTGTGAGAAATGTCTTGAGAGCTAGGTTTTCTTGGAGACCTAGAATTACAGAATGATTTAGGTAGGAAGGGACCTTTAAAGATTGTCTAGCCCAACCTCCCTGGCCATGGGTAGGGACATCTTTCACTAGGTCTGTTTGATCAAAGAAAGCCCCAGAAGTCGAGAGGACATGTACTTTCAAGCAGTAGTGCATTGGTTCCTCTCAGAGGGAAATCGGTTAAATTTTTGAGGTTGTTCTTCACATGTCAGTGTTGGTTATGACTTCCTGTTTTCTTTCAGGTGTGTACAAATACATACAAATAGGTCGACTCTACAGAATTCATCCAGGAAACGATGCTGAGGTTACTGAATCGTAATTTTCCCCTCCTGTTCTCAGCAAAATCTTTTCTGTTGGTTTAAATACAATTTATAAGAACTTCCTAATGGTTACTTTTTTTTTTCCTGCATCAAAAATATTGTCAGTATATTAAAGGGACACTAGAAAACCTGTGTCCCTTTCCTTCTCCTTCTAGTTCACCTGCTGATGTAGCTGAGATCCCCTGTGACCAGCTCGGTCTGTGTTTCAGCTGCAGGACGTGCTCACAGAAGGCCCATCTGCTCAGCCTTCCTGGTTTGCTTGCCTAAACCAGACTCCCAGCATGGTTAAGGCACCTCCCCCTAGTACTAAAAAATGCAATGAAATTCTTCTTTAACATAGGGGATTGTAAAACAAATATATACAGTGTATGGCAAAGCCACTTCTCTTTCTACACGACCTGTTCTTTCCAAACCATCTGCATTCCTCGGTGTTAATAATCTACCCCTGTGGATAGTACTAGCGAGTCTTAGGCTGATTATATTACATTATTACTGAGTCACATCCATGTTTGTTTCTAGTTTTATTGTTGTTAGTAAATAGTCTGCCCAGCCTCAGTGGCATTGTTCTGTTTGCCAGCCTTTTTGTTCCTCCTACACTGTGATCTTACCCCATCATTCCTTTGTCCTCCAAATTGCAATTGCTTGAGGTGGCTGTGAGCTCTTCCTATCTGTCACATTGCTCATAGTTTAATTTTTTCTAACTTTTCTCTAACAGAAGTCTTATTTCCTCTTCAATTATTAGCATAATTTGGGTATCAGTAATACAAGATAAAGAGTTTAGCCAAAGGACTGAAAACTATAAAGGATGAGTTAACTGTTTAATGGTGGGGGAATTTAGTCACTGCTAATGCAGACTTTTATTAACTAGAATTTTTTGAACTGTGTCAGGAAAAGGTGTAGTAAAACTTGTCGTGATTTTTATAAGGATTTCCTGTAAAGAATGTGCAAGTGTTTGGATATGTATATGGCCTGAATGAGTTGAGTACTGTGTAATTGCCCTAAATATTACAAGTCAACATCATGCTTGCTTACTTAGATACGGCAAACATTTTTAAGCCTGTTTTTCTTAGGTATTTGCCTTTAGAGTTCCAGGTTTGGAAATATTAAACACGTATAGTAAATTTTTAGTTTTAAAGTAAACAATTTTTTTCTTTTCAGTTGTTCTGATTGGCTCATAAACATTTGCCGAAGAAAGAAAGAGCTGAAGGCTCGGACAGTGTGGCTTGGGTGTCCTGAAAAGTGTGAAGAAAAATACCCCAAAAATGCCATAAAAAATCAAAAATACAACATCTTTACTTTTATACCTGGGGTAAGGCTACTAAAAATGCTTTGGTGTTGAGCTGACTATATGTTCTGTAGTGTTTTCTGCAAAAAGATAATTTTATTTGCCCAGATTCTTCTTTTTCTCTTTACATTTATCTCAGTGTCTTCAATTAAAATTGACAGATGAGAGCAAGGCATCTTTTCCCCTAAATTGGTTTGTTTTCAAAGGGATATTTACTGAAGAAGTGCAGTGTGTATGATTGAGTGGTTGGAATTCTGGGAAGCTTTAGAAATTTGAGATGGGTTTCCTTGCGCTTTTCCATTCATCATTAGAAATTTGTAATTCTCTTTTTAAAATAAAAGCACTTCTACACAGTCAGTTGTGAAAATACTCCAAAGCACTGACTTCAGCTGAGAAATAAATAGTTGAAAGTTGCAGTGTACTCTCATAGATATTTTCCAGTACTCTATCAATAATGTATTCTGAAACAGGCCACTCTTTAAAGGACAAAAATAACCCACCTCTTCAATTTATGCGGCAAGTGAGACCTAGTTTAGTAAACTAGTACTTTTCAGAGTTGTATTTCTTATTGCAGTTTTTAAAATAGTGCTGTCTTTTTGGCTTTGAACACAGTTCTTCAGACAATACTTTTGTGCAGTGAAAATGATTTTTGTCAGTACTTTTTCTGTGAAGCCATAGTGCATTTTAATTTCAATTTTTTGACTATAATGTTCACAGTGTATATGAAGATAAAAGAAATGTTACAGTTTTATCTAGTTCATAAGTTTTTTAAAAAATATGTTGTTTTACTGAAATACAGCAATAGAGAAGACAACTTCTGAAGCATCAGTAGTTAAAACCTAAAAATGTATGCTGCTGTGCTATTACAAATTTTACTAATATGATTTTACTCATAGTTTTAGTAATACCATGCAAGAGTCCTGTGTCCTGTTGCAAAAGCTGAATATCTTCTACATTTGAATACAGACGTGCTTTGTTTTAAATTTTTTATTTAAGTGATTATACTGGTTTATAAGAGTATTGATTCTATTCTTCTGGCCTCTTTGATCCAATGACTGGCAGGTGCTTTCTAATACAATTCTTTATTAAAAAAAAAATAATTAATGGCTTTGTAATTAAGACTGATCTCCTGTCAAAGAAATAAAATGTCACTTATTGCAGGTGGATAAAATATTCCCATCTCTATTGAACAAAGCAAGTGTTTTCTTCTGAACTTTAAATTATTAAATACACTGAATATTGTTAAGCAACATATGCTTTCCTAAAGGTCATAAAATTCATTAAGCATAGAGTAAACCATTGATTATTGTGACTGGAAATCTGCAGCATAAATTACAAATCCTAAACTAGAGTCATGTTTCCTGTAGGGATCAGCCATAGCTTGCAATTACCTGTTGAGAATGTTCTTTTTTGATTTTTTTGAAAATGTTGGGTTTGCAAACTTAGTAGTAACTTCAAAATGAAATGAAATCCTAAACATAAAGCCTAATAGTTGGAGAAAATAAAATGTTTATATATTTTAATTTTAGATATAAATTAATACTTCTCATTGATTTGAAATAATCTTTGTGCTGTTCCACTAGAAGTAATTTGTAGAGAACATAATTGTATTGGTTGTAAACCCATAAATGTAACTCAGCCATAAATATTGAGTCCAACTTGAAATTTTCATCGTGTGAAGTTTTGTCTTCCATTTAGAGTTTTGTCTTTTGTATCACTGCAGCTGGCAATGGGTAATATTCAGTGATTTCATATCAACGCAAGCTTAAAATTATGTTTAGATTAACAGAAATTTACTTACTGGCTAAAAGAGGTGTAACATTTCCAAAATATCTAATTTCCTAACATTTATATAAAATACTTACTGCTTCTACCTTTGTACCATCTTTTTAATTTCCATGTTCTATTTCATATACATCTTGGTACAAGTGCTTAGGAATTTTGTATAAATTTCCATAAAGAATATCTTCTCTGATGGGCAGATTTCTAAGATACCCCTCCTGAACCTCAAAGCAGTAGTCTATTTTTTTTTTTTTTTTAAATCTGTTTTATTTTGACTGGAGACTTTTCAGTTTGCTTAAGTAGACTGAAGTGTTCAGCTTTGTATTGAATGAACTGTCAGTGGTCTGCCAGGACTTGAAAGATTTGTAGGAAGGTGCTTTTGAACTCTCACCTTCTTCTGCAAGATGGGTGCCCTTGTAGATCTGCACCTCCGGAAGTACTCTGTGCACTTTTCTTTGACCTGGAATATCAAGGGTTTTTCTAAACAGTTAAACATACTGCTAGAATTGAGTATATGAACTTCATCAGCATTAGCATAACGTACAGGTCCAAGCTGAATTAGTCTCATTTTGAAAGAATGCTCAGACTTTCCCTGCAACTTCAAACTTGACTTTTTTAGGGCTGTACAGTTTTGTTGGTAAATAGTGGAATAGAATTGCTTGCTTTTGAAAAAGTGTTCTGATTTGAAGCTGTTTAGTTAGCCTTTAGCTGAACAGTAATGTAGCACTCTTGCAAGAAACTGGGAAATTTGAGGTACTGCTACTTTGTGCCTGCCAGAAAGACACTTTGAAATGAACTTCCGTGAATGTTTTTTCCTAGGGCACAGGTTTTTATGTAATTGAATAATAATGTTGGGCTGATAAGAGCAATAAATACCTATCCGATAGCTTTGATTTTCATGCAGAGCTCACTGTAATATTAACTGAATTGTAAGATTAAAAGATGCTCTTTAAATGTGGCTTTTTTGATTTGTCTTGAATCTTTTAGCTTTGAAATAATTGGTTATGCATTTTTTCAAGTCTCAGTGTTCAAAGTTCTGTAGCCACTTCTGATTTTCCTGCTGGAGGTGCCTGGCCTACTAAAGAAATAAGTAACGGCTTTGAAGATTCAAAATTCTGTGAAATGAACAATGTTCTTTGCATTGTTCTTATAACTAAAGCAATGTTTACCACATGCACTTGCTGAAGTGGTGCTTTTAATTACCAAAGGAATCTCCACGTTTGTCATTTTTTTGGAATATGGGACAACATATTCTGTGATAAGGTTGCTGTGTCTTCACTTAAAACTTGGACAATTATCTTGGAGTTTAGACCAAACCTTTGATTTATTAATAAACATATCTTATGTACCAATATTGATTGCAAAGTAATCTTTTGAGAAATTTAATGCTGAGCATTTCTTCTAAATTACATCAAAACCCCATGTTATTCTGTTACAAAGTTTTTGTAGTTTAAACTTTCTGAAAACTGAAACTGTGGCTGCTCTTGAAAAAACTTGTCTTGCTCTGGCACATGCGGGATACTGCCTTATTCAGAGATTGCCCCATGACAACCTTTTGGGAAGATAGCAGTGTCGCTTACCTGTACTCCTTGCATCATTTCTGTAGTGTTAGTTTTATCTTCCTAAACAACATTTATTCTTGAGCACTGAGTAGTTTCACTATTTTTAAGAACACTGGGAAATGGTAATTTTGAAGGAGTGCGTCTGACTTGATGGTGGCCTTTGTCCCTCTGAGAACCAAAAGACTTGAGGAGAAAGGCAGGTGAGTTGTACAGCTTCCACCCTGCAAGAGGAGAAACATCAGTGGCTATGTGGAGGGAATGTGGTGAACAAAAGTAATGAGGACTTCCTGTGTGCTGGTTGCTGTATGTGCTGCAGGTGGGGCTGAGTTTTAGGGTGTTCTCACAGTGATGCTGAGCAGCATGGTACAGCCTGCTCAGTTTGATTACTCTGAAGAAGTTCAAATGACAAAGACTAGGACAATATTTTTGTAAATGGTTTCTGTTTGATGCCAATGATTCTTTGTTGTTGTTTAACGCCAGGGTATGAAATTTTTTAAGACAAAAAGACATTGTGAGACAGATAAAACAGAATCTACTTAAGGAAAAATTAAGAATTTCTTTTAATGCTCTATTTTCAGGAGGAAAAGCTTTAGCAGTTAAAAATGAAAACATAATGTAAGCAGTGACAGTTCAGACACTCACAAACTTACTTTGCTTTTTTAATTGTTACTATAAAAAAGAAAATTTTCAAAAACTGTTTTAACTCATAAAGGTAACTACTGTAGATAAAAAAATATTGCAAGATGCTTCTACAAACTTCTGAATTTGTTTACTGTTAAAATTTCATAGTAAATCATTGCACAGTGATCTTGATGTATATTTAATATTTGTAAAGACTGATGAGTTCACATAGTCTGCTTATCAAAATATAAAACATTTAGCAAATTTTGTTTTCAGAGTGAAAAGTCATTAATATCAAAGGATTTTTCTCAACCAAAATAGCAGTATAATATTAAAATAACTTATAATGCATGTAGTAGTTTGTGATAATATATAGCATATTGTGCTATATAGTGCTATAATAGTACCATATAGAATAGTATGCCCTATAATGGTTTTATATCTGCTATCATGAAAAAGTGAATTTTATGTACATGAGGGGTACAAATTTTAAAGCATTTATGTATTTTATGTTTTTCATTTTAGGTTTTATATGAACAGTTCAAGTTTTTCTTGAATCTCTATTTTCTCGTCGTGTCCTGCTCACAGTTTGTACCAGCACTGAAAATAGGCTACCTGTACACGTACTGGGCTCCTCTGGTAAACAGAAATATGCTATTAACTAGAAGTTTTGGGTTTTTAACTTCAGATGAAAAGTTCATGCATACATACATTTCATAAATTTGCATCTGGTAAACTACAGTGGTGAAAGTATGTAAGAGAAGGGAAATGCTGATTTGAAATGACAGTATTTTACAGTAGCTCCTCCAGAATCTGTTGTTTGATAGCCCTCCATCCCACCTGCTAGTCTGAGGGAGAGGGAGGGGTTCCTTTCTGGCTCCTGGTCACTTGAGAGGTTTAAAAAGGCAAACCAACAAAATCTCCAGCTAATAGAGAACTATTTTTGAACATAGGTGTGTTGAATTTCTTTCAGTTTATTGTTCTTTACTCACTATTTGGTGTTTTCAGGCTAGGTCAGAATTGAAAGCGTATATTTTTTGCGTTACTGCTGTATCAGTTTTGATCAGGTCTTTTTTTTCCACAAAAATTAAGATACAATATTTGAAGCCATGGATAAAGCAGGAGGAAAATGAATCTTGAAAATAAGTTATTCATTAAACATGCATTTCCTAATGGATTGCCCTCCCAGTTGCACTGGCTTCCTTTCAGTATGTCTCTTCATTATTGAGTCCTCTGCAGTATTTTCTCAGGAAACTGTTCAAGCTAGTTGCTTGAACAAGCTAGCTTGTTGCTTGAACTAGCTAGTTGCTAGTTGCCAAGGTTTGGAAATTGTATTCTCTTCAGAGGAGGCCCTTTTGGTAGTCTGCCAGCTACATTCCCATGATTTGGAATGCTTTTCTTGTTTCTAACCAGATCATTACCTTCTCTTTCATCATCTTCCTGGACCCTCCACCCCAGATTTAAAAGCAAGGCAGGAAGAACAAATGCTTTATTTTCTAAATTGATTTTTTTTTTTTTTAAAAGAGGTGTTTTTCAGTAGCATTTATTCTCAGTGGTATTCAAGAGGAACAGTGGCATGCTGACTGCTTGAGTAAAGGTCATTCTTAGCAAGTCAATAGAGTAAATATTCTGGATTGATTTCATTGTTTTAATTGTTGCAACATGTGTCCTTTTAAGTATTGATAAATGGAGAAGCTGTCCTGAAGGTTCTTCACACCTTTATTTCCAGACAACTTTTGGCTTCTGCAACAGAAAACACATCCAGGACAGAAAGCTTGTTCCACAGTGGCATTTGAAATGGTTATCTGTAAAGGTCTTTGCCACTGCCCCAGTAAGGAAAGACAGGAGTCAGCCTTGCTTGGAAGTTGGTCTCTTCACAGTGCAGTGCTTTGCACAGCTCTATCCATCAGTGGGGTAGGAAGGGACAAAATCACTTGGCATCTCATCTCATCCCTGCCTAGGAAAGGGGGGAGTACTGTGTTTTGCAAACACTGTTAATCTGTTCTGTAGAGATGTGTTTGTATTATTCAGGAATATTTTGAATTATGTTTCCCAGTTTTCACATACAGCTTGAAAATACATTATGTCAGTTAGTGCTAGTGGGACTGAAGTCGCTTGTTTCTGCTTGAATAGCTTTTCTACTGCTATTAACTTCCAGGTAAAAGAGATTAATTGGATGTTGAGTAAGGGTCAGTATGTATGGTGAAAATACAAAACATTTAAGTTGGACCCGTTGGGCTGTGTTGTTGCTTAACACATAAGTTTGGTTTTCTTTGAAGATCATGTAAATGCTGATAAATTTTCAGTAATAATTAGAGGAGTAGCTATGACTTGGCTTGTGTTTTCTCTCAAGATTTTAAAGGAAAAGAAGAATTATTCAGCCTGATACTTAAAAGCAACTGAATGAAAGTTGACTATGTACTAAAAGATTTTTGGGGTTTTTTGAGTGGTGTGTGGTTTTGGTTTTTTGGTTTTTGGTTTGGTTTTTTTTTTTGTTTGGTTGGTTGGGTTTTGTTGGGTTTTTTTTTTTACTTCAGCATTTCTTACAATGGACATAATACACTTAGGTCAAGCACTGGAGTGCTTTTTTATGCTGCTAAAATGTCTGTGCTGCCAAAGCTCATGAAGATGCTGCTGCCAGAAAAGGAGAAAACTGTACTGCTCATTCAGTTATGTCCTAGGAATGAAAAGGAATGCAGTTCTAATTGTTGTAGCTACTGTAAACCTGAACAAACAAGAAGTGTTTAACTAGAAGGTCACAACAAAGCAAGCCTTGGAATTTTGGGATGAAACTGCAAAACAGCCCTTGTTATTGAGGAGGAGAATTTTAGTCAAGACTCCTTTAGGAAAACTCTACACCTTCACTCCTTTCTTGTCGCTAGGAGGTTAGGGAAAGGTTGGCAAACTATTGGACTTCTGCAAGAGAAGAAGTCTGAAGGTATAAATTTTCTTCTGTAGAAGGAAAGTATTGGTGGGTTGCTGAAGCTAGATAGATAATTTAGAACCTTATCTGTTGGAGGGTTTGAGAATATTTGAATTTCTTAGCCAGCTTGTGTGTAGTAATGATGAGATCCCTGTACTGTTGAAAATTTTATTTCCCTTTCACTGATGGAGAAAGACTGAGCACTTGAGTTTAAGAGGCCAGAAGACCGTATCTGAGGAGGTTTAGAAAGGGAGAGGGGAAGCCCTTACGTGTTTATCCCTGAACTGTTCTGTATTCTTTTTCACTTTCCATCTTTTGTGGCCAGAGACCATCTTAATTGCAAGTCCTGCACTCTGCATCTCCAGCAGAAGTGGCAGTGGCACTCTTCTGTGAAAGTATCAGCCAAAGCATTTAGATACTTGGTTTTTCAGAATGACATTCCCCCCCCCTTTCCCCCCCTTTTTTTTTGGTCAGTATGTGTAACGTATTGGTAAAAACTACATTTAAGATGGCAAAGTTAATTAAACAGCCATCTATTTACCTTTTCATTTCTGTCTGTTAGGAAAAATGCAGTGGACTCAGAATTGGAGACTTCTTAAATGATTTTGATAAAGCCCTAAAATTTGTGGAAGATGGGGAAATATGCTTATTGAACTATAAAGGTTTTCTTTAGCTCATCCAAAGCATTTTAATTTTTTAAATTATATTTTGATTTTTTATTCTAATTATGTTTGTACAATGTACAAGTACAATTTTACTTTCTTTGGACTAAACCAAGATATTATTTTAACAGATTGAAGAAAACACTAAAATCCAAATGAGAAAAAAGTAAATATTCTAAGTACATGTTCTTACTCTGTACAGTGCTCCTACTTGTGTATTTCTATTCTAGCACTTTGAGAATTCTGAGTTGCATAATTCTGTCTTTAACAGGGATTTGTTTTGACGGTCACGGTGGTACGGGAAGCCATTGATGAATTTCGACGTTACAAGAGAGACAAGGAAATGAACTCTCAGTTATATAGCAAGCTGACAGTACGAGGTTAGCAAAACCATTTGTATAAATCCTTAAAATATTTCATTTTTTTCTTATACCTACCTTTGCAGAATTTCAGTTCACAGAAATAGCTAATAGTCTCAAGCTGCACTATTCAGAATGGAACTGATGCTAAATAAAGTGCTAGATTTCCCTCAGGTAAATGTAACTGTTAAACTTGATCTGTTTAGGAAGTGTTATAAATATTTTGTTTGTAAAGGAAAGGTGTATGTGTATAGTTTATATATTTTTGAAGCATTCTGCTGTTCAGTACTAGTACTTAGAGTGCAGTTCTCCCCTGAAATTGATACCAAACAGTGACTTGGCAACAGTCAGCTCTGTGTGGTGGATATAGGAAATAAGGGTTCAATAACTTAAGAAATACGATTTATTAAAATTCACTAGAACCTTTCAAACTTGGTGGATATATTTGTGCTTAAGGAAAGGAAGATGTATTGTGAATCAGCTTCAGTATCAAAAATACTGATTTCCAGTTTTGCATATAATTTGAAATCTGTATGATCATGCAGTAGGAACAGCTAGTTTTTCTTTCCAGAAATTAATAAAGGGAGAAGTCACAGTTAGGGCTTTTTTTGGACTCAAGACCTTTGACAGGTTTTTTTATGAAGACTTCTAAGGAAATGAAGCACTTCAGCTGTGAAGTGACAATTAAATTTGGTAGGATGTTGTACATATTAAACGTGGGCATAAAAGAAAAAAACTGTGCACTCCTCTCATTTATGTTGCTTAGCACATTTTACTGTTTAGATTCAGAACACAGTGCCACATAGAAAGGTGCCAAAAACTAATGAATAACCTGTTACTGAGTCAAACTGTAATGAACAACTTTACAAAACAACATGACCTTGCTATTACCCTCAAATTATTTTGCTACAATATCCTGGGAAGTCTCTATTAAGGATTTTCCTTGGCATTACAGTTCTAGAAAGTGGGAAGTTATTAAGGAGTGTGAGGTTGTGTCTCAAGCAGTTATAGTGTATGCCATACATTGTGCCAAATGTGAATTCTCTTCACTAATTCCCAACATAGATTTCACTGCACTTTTTAGTCAGTGAAAGCCAATGTAAGAGTAACCTCACCAGATCTAGGAGTCTTCATTAGAAATTAAACTATTGGAGTAGCTATGGATAGTTCTCTCCAGAAAAACTGGATGAAAAGCTTGTAATGTAACACAAACATGTTCCATCTGATATCTTACCCCATTTTCAAAAGTACCTGGAAGGTAAGTAAGCAGGCAGCTGTCTCATTAGTGATGGTATAACTGAGCAGCTGAGAGGAATTTATACTGCTTCCTTGGAGGATGGAGACTTGCATTGTTTTCTGGAGTTTGCATACAAAAGGGAGCAACTGCAGGAATAAATGCTAGTCTTTCTTCCCTTCCTTCTCAGCCTGCAATAGCTTTATCAGCATGTAGACCTGCCATCGTGGAAACCTGCAAATGGGATACCTGTCATTTGTTTAACACAAGTGGTTGCATTGCTGGCCTCCAGATCTTTACAGTCTTTAAAACAGTCTGTAAAGGAATGAAATTTTAATGGCTTTTCTCTCAAAGTTGTAATGTAACCTGCTAGTTGGCTTACTCATTTTTTTAGATCTGTTGTGCTAGGCCACTGAGCACTCACCTTTGAAACAGATAGGACAATCTTGCCCTATGCAGCACTAGTGTTACTGGAAGCATGTGTGTAGTTAGCGGTGTGACGTAAATGTCACGACTGACATTTTCTGTTTGAAGAACTTAGTTTGGTGCCCTTGATGCTTCTTTTAATTCTAAACAAGTTAAGTGAAAATATGGGAGTTCCTGGTAAATTGCTGTGTGTTTAAGCAGCATTTAAGTAAAAGTCTTGTAATCCTGGTTTCTTCTTTCCCAGCTCATGAAATATTTCATGAGATCGTGTATTTGAGAAAGTTTCCATTATGTAGCTTCTCCTAGCAATAAGGAACTTGCCAAATTAACATTGGATTTGGTCACCTCGACACAACTTTTTCTAGATACGGAATAGAGATTTGAAGTAGTATATAATAATGTATAGGTAAAGCCTGGCAGTTATATCAGGAACTGCCATGTAGAGCAGTGACTCGTTCAAAAGAAGTTTTTTAAATGCCTTCATTAAAGAAGGATATCAGCCTTTACCCACAAATGTGTATGTTTATTTCAACTTTCAGGTTTTGGTGTCAGTGCCATTGTGAATTCATACATGGTTTTTGTTCTACTTTGAGAAGACTGTGAGTCTTTATTTCTGTAGAATAGCAAGATCTCTGCTCACAATGAGCTCTGAATCCCATGTTGACAGTGGTGTGATTGAGCTAACAATGTTTTGAGTTGTGACCAATTTTAAGAATGAAAGCAGCATTGCAGTCCCCACTCAAAATTAAGCTATACTAAAAATTTCCACAAACATGAAATAACGAACAGGTGATAAATTGCATCTTTTCCATAATGTAAGGGTTCTTTCTTAATAAGGTATTCTGAAACTAAAAGGTATCATTTTGAGGCAAAATTGGGACTTCCTGCTATGATGAAATTGGACCCAAGATTTTTACAGGTTTTGAGAAGGTGTGGTGGTTTGGACCCTGTCGGGACCCAAGGCCACGTTGCCGCTGCCCCTTCCCCTTCCCCACCCTCGGATGGGGATGGGCCAGGGAGTAAAATACAAACCCCAGGGTTGAGATAGGGAAGATCTAATACAACAGTGGAACAATAACAGTAACAGTGATAACAATGTACAGAATGAGCTATACCACACAGACACAGCACAAGGGACAGACCCGGACAAAAGCTACCCACGCCTGGGCACCTGGACATGATGTCAGCATGGGATAGAATAGCTGGGCTGTAGCTCCCTCCCAACTGCTGGGGAAAATTAACCCTATCCTAGCTGAACCAGGACAGAAGGATATAGGTATTTACCTGTGCAAATTAACGTAGTCAAGTATGACACTTCTGCAAATTATTTTTATAAATAACTCTGAATATAATTTACTGAGTTTTTAATATTGGCAGTGCTCTTCAAGTGGAAAAAATCAGCTAATGGTTTGGAGAAAGAAGGCTTTGTTACTTGTGAATGAACAAACTTGATACTGATTTAATTAAAAGCCTGAAAATTGATGCCACTCTTAAGACTCACTTTTCAGAGTGGAACTGCACTTTATACTGCTTTAGCATATTTTTTTTTTTTTTTTTTCCCCCTAGTGATTTTAAGAGTTATGTAGGTTTTAAAAGTCTGTTCTTTGAAATAGGTATTTTTTCCATCTCAAAGCTGGCGAAACTGACAGAGAGAGATTAAGCGCATTGCCTTTGCTCAGGCTGGACAGTAGGAAAACTTATAGTTAGCAAAGTTCAGTGTTACCCTTGCTTTACTTGTACCACTTATGGAAGATAAAAATGAGAATTTAATCACTTCTAATTAGTTGTTTTGCAAAATTGTTTGTTTAGGGAGACAAACTTACTTGTGGGAAAAGAAGCTACTTGGATTTGAATTGTGATTAATTAGTAGGCTGATTTGTAAGTTAAAAGCTTTTTATACAGCATTGCAATAGATTAAAATGAGGAAGTCTCTTACACCTTAGCAGTGTTGGTTTTCTGTGGAATCTCTGAGCCTCAGGAACCCCTAAAGAGGTAAAACACGTGCATGCGTGTTACTAGTGTAGGAAGTAACAGCTCTTTGAAGATGATGGTTTTGCATTAGTGACTCTGAAGTCTTAGAATTTCTTTTTAGTAATTCAAGACCTTGAAGTGTTTGCTCTAATCAGTAAGTCTTAGGTTTGTTGGGTTTTCTTTTTTATAATAATGAGTGGTTATGAGCAGGTGATCAAGGGAGACTGGGACATTTGTTTTAAGTGTTACTTAACTGTACTTGGACAGCAATGGCCAGTGTAATGTCCATAGACTAATTCTGGTCTATGAGATATCCGGTGTTGTGCAGTTTTCTGTTTGTCATGTAACGTGGCAAAACTCAGTCTTCAGTCACCCCCTGATGAGTTTGCTATGTGTAACTTCACACTTGTCCAGAAGGTGAACCTCCTACACATAAGTGGTTTCTACTTCTTCAACCCATTGTGGCAAGTCATGAAACCTGCAAATCAGTAAATGTATTGAATTTTTTTGTGAGCAAGTCAATTAAGTGTACCCATCTTTGATCACAGAATCACACAGAATCACAGAATGTTAGGGATTGGAAGGGACCTTAAAAGATCATCTAGTCCAACCCCCCCTGCCAGAGCAGGAATACCTAGATCAGGTCACACAGGAACATGTCCAGGCGGGTTTTGAATGTCTCCAGAGAAGGAGACTCCACAACCTCTCTGGGCAGCCTGTTCCAGTGTTCTGTCACCCTCACTGGAATCTTTTCCCTAGTATAATTTCCCAGATTATGGTATTGAATCACTTAAGTTTTTCCACGTATGATGCATTCTGCTGTCGTAATCCTTTTACTGTTTGTTGCAAAATCTACTTTCCTTTTTTGTGTATCAAAGTCTGCAAATCCTTAATAGACAGTTTTCAGGCCATACGCAAGTTAAAGTCGGAGGGAGAAAGAGTATCTGCCCCTAGAATTGAAATTGTCTTGTTCTTGAACATCCTGTCAATTTAAATGCCTTTTTCTGCTGCAGAGCAGCTCACCTGCATATCCTTTTGTAGAGCAGAAACTGCAATGGAAAAAACTTTAGACCTGTGTGTGCAGGTTTGGGAGGACTTCTGTTTTTCATTTCTAAGGTACCACCGTACCTTTGCCACAGCTTGTTGTCTTGTGCACTTAGGTATGACTAATTAAGTGCCTGTAGAAAAATGCTGCTGTTCTGCAGAAGTTCATAAACAGACTGTTACCTCTTTCATTAGGCTGCCAAAAGCCAATTGGATAATAAGGTTATAAAGCAATTTTAACTCTTTTTCACTTCTCATTCTTGAAGTTGACAGTCCTGTCCTGAACCTTTCCTAGTTAGGTTTGCCCACGCGGTGTTGCTGAAGTTTTGAAGGTAGAAGGTCAAGTAGAAAATAGCTAGTTATAATAGTCACAAGTGCGAGTTGCAGAAGAGGCATGCATTTGTCACTTCATCTTGGAATGTTCAGCATGGTTTTCAGAAGTGTTGCAGAACTCTTGCAATATCAGGAGAGATGACATTAATGAAATAATTCCATCCAGGCTTCAAATGTGAAAGACTTATGTCTTTGCTGTATGCTTAAAGGGTGTTTAAGAATGTAGCGAAGTTGAAAATATATACCAAAACTGTGTGAAATGGAGAAAATACCAGTAACTGCTATACATAAGAAGAGAGCAAAGCGTGAAAGCTAGTATCTTTCCTTAGAAATTGAAGAAATGAGAAGGCAACAGAGAGCTACAGTGATGTGATTTTATTTTTTTTACTTTGCTTTTGAACTCCTCGTTATGCAGTGGGAACTGCTCTGTTCCTCATGTGCCACCTTACTGAGTTTGTATCTTGACCTTTTTTTTTAAAAAAAAAAATGCAAAATGGTGTCTGTCAAGAGACAGTCACTTTTCAATCCTTTATACCTGTGTTGTCTGCAACTTTAAAATAAGATGTTTATCAGAATGTCAAGATTTATTGTGATACTGTTCTTTTGCAGTTATTTGAAATCTGTATTGAAGCCTCTTATAACATTAGAATTTCAGCTCTGCAAGAACAGGTCATCCTTCTGCTTTTTAAAAAGCCACTGCCTTTTCAAAACCCCATGTTATTTCTCTATCTAGAGGTACAAATTAGGTCTTTATTGCTTGCAGTATTTCAGACCTCCTGACAACTTTGTTCCTGGTATTTAGACCATTTGGAAAGATAAATTTTTAAAGAATTCTATCAATTTAATCTCACTGATTAGGGAAGCAGTAAGCAACAGGAGAAACAGAACTTGAAATTCAAATGTAAGTAAGAATTTTAAAAAGAGGCCAGAAGATAGGAAATGTCAGGGGGACTGTTTTTTTTCCCCCCATATGTGCAGCATCCAGGAGATTGGATCAGAAAGAACAAGGTTTCCATTTTACCGGAGACAGTACACAGAGGAGAAGAGCTGGGGAGCTTTTCTCTGGAGTTTTATATTGGTGTTCAAAGACTAACCGTACTTCACTATGTAAGATGGTGTTTGAAAGAAGGACCTAAGGACAGCGCTTGCCCTCATAGCTCAGCATCCCCACCTTGGATGTGCTGTAGCTGTATGCTTTCCCCCACTGCCTGCATGCCTCCCCCCGCCCAGTTCTCCTTTAAATTAGGTATACTCTCATTATGCTGACAACTCAGGCTAATAGATGCCAGGTAAAACTTTCATGTGGTCTATACTTCACTCCTTTCATTCAGCAGTTTTATATTTATGGTCTGGAGACATGCTCTGTTACCAGCTTCAGAAGCAGCACTTCAGACAGTACTCAGGATACCATGGCTAAGATGTAATAGCAAATTAAAAAGGATTCAAAAATGCTGCTGTCAGAATCTACTGTTCTTTCAAGTGTGGCTTGCACTCAGGTAGTAGAGAAACTTTTAATAAAAAGAAACAAAGTCGTTTCTGATGTAGTATATACCCACACTTTTACCTAATTTCTAAAATTTTTATGTGAAGTACTTGTGAGCACATACAAGGTATTTATTAGTTTTCCAAATCATTGCAATTCATTTCAAAAGGCTTTATCTTGGGAGTGTAGTGAATTACTACAGACACATTTCTGTGTTCCGTTTCTGCATAATTCTGTGTGTTGCTTTAGGCGAAAGCCTTGCGCCTTGGTGGACTATAAAGTCTGGTTGCGCAGCCACTTCTGACAGCTTTGGACTTTTTATTGGTAATTACACAGATGGTGAAGAGTGTTTTGCTACAGAAATGTTTTTAGAGAAAAAACAGTTCGCAAAAATAATTTATGCAGTGAATAACATTGTGTCTTTTTTTTTTTCTTCTAAATGCATCTTCCCTAAGATATAGTATTGCATTATTTTAATGTTCTCTGAAATGCTATCAAATGATTCTCATTTTTGCTAGTCGAAAGTGTTATTTGTTGACTATTCAAAATTTTAAGCCACTCTTTGAATTAATGCCACATTTTACCATTTAGTTTTTAATGGAATATGTCCTGCCGATCAGATTCATTGTAGAATTGTCTCGTATGTTACAGGCCCCTTCCTGACGTGTGGGGATATATAGGATGCTCTCACAAGACGTGTTAGTGTGTCATAAAGATGATATTCTGTAGGGTTATACTAAGTCACCTAGGAAACAGTTTGATAAGGAAACTCTTCAGTTCATAATGGGGAATTCCCAGGATTGCTAGACTGAGTATAGAAGCAAAGGTGGGTTCCTGTTGGTATACTTGGCACCAGGAGTCCTTTTTGTCTGCCCTACATCATATTGCAAATGAACGTTCTACCTGCTCTTGTCTTCTGAGGCTCAGTGTCTTTTGGCCTTTACTGTAGATGCTGTTAGAACACGACTGTGGAAAATTCAATTGGTTAAGTGAATAAAATTGCCAGTAGCTGATGAGTATTTTTGAATGGGTTTGGTCATACGTGGCTGTAGGTGGCATGGATCTGAGACTTCACACAGCTGGTACTAGGATTTTTGTGTCTTTTATTACTATGATTAGTCGATTTGACTTGTTTATCACAGTGATAAACTGATGAAAACTGTTAGTGGAGGAATTGAAAACAAAATAGGAAATGCTGTCCTTTTGATAAAGCTAACAGACTTGGAAAGTAAAGTAAATGTTATGATGTTTTTCAGTTATATACTATTAACTATAGTATTAAGTCAAAACTTGAGAATTTATAAAGAGGATTCACAGGCTCGTGCAGTTAAGCAGACTAAATATGTTGATTTGGTATCAGACTGTTCTTTTAGTGGTTGAGAATTAGTATTGGTTACTTTAGGTTAAAAAATATACCAAAAAATGAGATAGAGGCTATCTTAATTTCCATAGGTATCTTGAAACTCCTGTAGAGAACTGTTAGTGTTTCTTGCTACAGCTTTTTATACCTTGGTCGTCTGCTATTCCCTTCACCCTCAAAAATGTGTTATGGCAGAGTTAGGAGCCAGTTTGAAGGTATAACTTGGTTTATATTTTGGGATGGAGGGGGGAAGGTGTTTTTGGCAGGTGAAAAATTGAACTGGTGTGAAAGATCATTATCAATACCAAAGACTGGCTTTCAGAAATAACTTTGCATACAGGCCCAACAAGTTCTGATTTTCCTCTGACACTGCACATTTTAGAAGTGCTAATGGTGTAGTGGGGAATTGGCAATGTTAGGTTAATGGTTGGACTTGATGATCTTAGAAGTCTCTTCCAACCAAGGCTGTTCTGTGATTCTATGTCATGGAAAATGTATTAAAAATTTGCTATCGGAATACATTTACTGTTGACTGAATTAAATGTAGAACAACTGTTACTTTTGCATTAAATGCAATTTTAAAGAGCAAGCACTGAAATTAATTACTCACAACATGAATCTTACTACCTTTGATAAGTGCACATGTAAATATAAGGAATTTTTTGGGGTTAACAAACTGATCTCTCTTCATTGAGAGTTACAGTGAGATGTTCTCGTGGATTTGGAACCTAGCTTGGTTTATGTTTCATAACTTTGAGAGATGATAGAATGCACATTGACAGGTCTGCGATTTGTAATACTTTTGGTTAAACTCCAAACTGATTGCTGCTCATCCTGTGCTTTTGTGGGTCATCTGTTCTAATTTGTTCAGTCCAATTTTTGTGTAGAACTGTAGCACCTGTGTTTTGACAGAGTTGTCATCAGATCCCTGCTGATCAGATACCTGATGCTTGGAATCATGATACTGCTTCTGATGGGAAAAGATATTTCGTAAGGGGGTGTGATTCAGCCCACCAGGCTGTGTAAATGTCTATGTGTTTATATCCTGAGTTAACAGGTTCTGAATTTATCACCTGTTATACCTCGGAAGAGGATACCATATGTCATGACTTTTTTGCCTACAGGGTTTTTTTGTTGGTTTTTCTTTTTGTTTTTAACTCAGGGAAGCAACTGTTTTTGGAATTGTGGCAATGACCTGGGACTAGAACTCCTGAACTCTGAGATCAACAGCAACTCATTTTGGGCTGTAGCTTAACCTCTCTGTCTCAGTTTTTCAGTCTATCATATAAGAATGTTGCAATTTAAGTTTTAGAAATATTAATACCCCACGGAACATACAGAAACTAAATTAGTGTATGTGCTGTGTATATTTGAATGAGCTGTTCACAGCAGTTACTGAGTGGGCAGCTCTGGAGAATGAAAAACCTCTATCTCGGCTTTTGATGTTATACTTTTCTAAAACTAAATCTTCAGGCATTTCTTCTGACTGAAGAGAGTCTTACCTCTCTTCCACTGTAATAGTCAACGAGTGTTAGACAGTGCTGATTCCATCAGTGACCCGAGTGGCCAAGGAGAGCTACCTGTTGGTAACTGGGCTGTGACTAATGACTCGTGTGTGAGAACGCTTCGTGACTGTAAGCCTAACAACTCTTGACTTGTCAGAAATAGAAGTGCTGTCTAGTAGGAGATGTGAAAGATTTCTTTTTCCAGTTTTACAACTCTGTTTTTGATGCTATAGATAAAACTTGAGCATCTTCCATGCGTATGTTTTTCCTCTAATATTTCTAGATAGCTAACTGGTTACAAAACTAGACTTTTTTTGTAACCAGGGAATTATTTATTCAAACAGATGAAATCTATTTATTAATATGTTGATCAGAGATGCATTTTGTATAAATTGTAACTTTTTCACTAAACAATAGTGTCTTTAAGAATGACTTGCATTCTGGGATTTATATTCTTGTGACTCTTTAATAATGTCTGCCTAATTTGATTACATTTTTTTCTTTTTTTTTTTTAAGGTAAAGTGCAAGTTAAGAGTTCAGACATACAAGTTGGAGACCTCATCATAGTGGAAAAGGTTGATACTTTTAAAATATATTTTAGAGACCTAAGATTATTAACATGATAAGTATCTTCTGAAGAAAAGTATATTGAGGTATTTATCTGTGAAGTACTAACTGGCTCATATTTTAGTTCAAGTCTGATTTGAGAATCTTCAAGGAAGTCTATTTTTGGTTTATTTATAATTGAATTGAATGCAAGCATTTATATTTTATGAATTGTTATATGCTTAAATTTATCTAGTGAAGGGAATACAATTACTGAATTAAATTCTCTGGCTTGTGCTCTGGTGAATGTTTTAAGCTGTCAGATGGCCGATACCTTCCTTCTGATGCTCCAATCAGTGTTTTTCTGTCTGAAGCCTTCAAGGATAAGTTTTATTTACATATTAAATACATATATTATATAATTAGATATATCATAAAAACTTTTATATTATTTAATCATATATTTTTTTGAAAGGCGAAATAGCTTTGAAGTTTGATTGCAAATGGCAAGTGAGAGCTGTGAACTTTTCTTCCTTCTGTGTTAGTATTATAATAAAATTAACTTTCTATGGTACTAAGAAATTATTGTGACCTTTAAAGTAGACTTAAATTTCTTGTTGGAGGGAACAATTTTTACTTAATCTGTTCTGGAAAAGTGACTCACTTTTTGGGTGCCAGCAAGTGCTTCCTATCATGCTTTGTGTTAGAGAGCTGAGCCATGGACGTGCTGGAAGGAGCGTGCCCTTCTGATACATTTTATGCTTTCTTATTTGCTAACGCCTCTGCTTTTACTCAGAGAATTTGGAGAACTCGTCAGTTGTTAGTGGGTAGAGATTATTTTTTTAGCCATATGTAGGAAACTTCTGTTTGCTTTGGAAAACTTTCATATCCTTCATTTCTGCTTCTCCTATAGTCCAAAGACAGAACTATACATGCAAGTCTCTTTTGGCTTGCTGCTCTCAGGATTAAATATATCTATTTTTCTGTAGTTTGTATTATTTCTTGCCTTTTTTCTTTCCTTTCTTTTGTCTGCTTTCTGTACCTGCTATCTTTGCTGCCCAGAAAGGGCCAACTGTACTAGCGTAGACAGGATTAGCACTAATATGCCTGGCTCTTGTATCTGTTTTGCCTTATACTTTGCTATCTTGGGGTGCAGGTGGAGTCAGTGTGCAGCTGCTCATTTGTGCTTGTTCCAGATCTAGGAGAGTGAGAATGAGATATTAGCTTTGATTTTTGTTAGGAAACTTTTTAGGTCCATAAACCTGGAATTAATTATTACAGAGTGTAGGGAAGATTCTAGTGGCTACGTAGGTAATCTGCCTCCCTGAAATTTACTGAGGTCCATCAGTCTGTTGAATTATGCTAGAATTTGGAAAACTGGAATTACTTTGGGGATCAATCTGTCTTCTCTGAGGTAGGTCATTAGCATCTACTTCGGCATTATTTGCAGCAGTTTACAGATACTATATTGTGAGTACCTGAAGTTTCTAATGGGGAAAAAAAAGTAATGTTTAAGGATTTAGGGTAACAATGAGTTCTTTTTGATGAGGATTTTACCCGGATATCTCAGTAGGATACACGTAACTGAATGTTGTATTTCAGCTTCGAGCTCCCTCCTGCCCCAGCAGAACTTTTTTTCTTTTGACCTAGTTTGGGGTGCCTTCAGACTAGTGAAATTAAATGTTTTCTGGTTCTCTCAAAGTGTATTTTGTTGGAGCAAGCAGTTTTCCATTTCAGAGTATGATTCTTAAGCCAAAGAAGCAGTCAGGAGTGAATTGTTCAATTGCTCATTCTAATGGCAAAGGAACAAGTTAACATTGTATTTGACTGGAAGATGCATCAACAGCATTTCTGCAGTGAAATTGACTCATTTGAGCTGAAGATCCATATGTTAACTAGTGACTGCATCACAAATACTAACAACTTAAGTGAAAGGCTTTTCTGTGTTTAAACCTTGAAAATTCTCTGATTGTTGTCTTTGGTTTTTTTTTTTATTTTTAAATAGGCCTGATTAATTTCAAAGCAGCTCTAAGTGACTGCAGGATGCTTAAAGCAGTTTAGTTACAAGTAATGTATCTAGTGTTTCAATTGGAAATTTTGTAATGCACTAATACTAAGGCAGGAGTAGGCCTGACTAGAAGAAAATACTGCCTGTTTTTTAAAAGTAAAGACATATGTTAGCTGAAAAATGGTCTCCTGCCTAAAACAGATATGCTGCTTCCTAGATGTTCTCCTTGGCATGCATTAAGATACACTTTTAATTACCAGTGGGTGCATAATGTTCCTAAGTAAGACAACTGAAGGGATGAGTTGATGAATTCAGGTATTCTGATTTAGACATGGTCGCTTATTGACAGTTTGGAAAACATTTTGGAGATGTGAAAAAACTTAACATAAAACTTACTATCACAGTTAATAATAATAACACATTTACTTAATAAAATTTAATAACACATAATAGTGTTTTAAAACGTGGAATAGTAATGCTTTATCTTAAAACTGAGAGCTTTGCTTGGAGCTGTAAAGGGACACAATTGTTTGTTTTTAATCTCGGGTGTAAAGTGAGGTTAATCCAATATTTGAAAGGATTGCAGTTAATGGCAGCATGCAGTATTGCACAGCATGCACAGGCAAGAAGATAACTCGGAAGTGCCCCTTCTGTTTGTAACTCAAGAGCAAGCAGGAATATTTTAGTCAGTGAGAAAAGTACATGGTTCATTACATGAATGGAGAAGAAAGGCCAGTAAATGCAAAATTCTGTATGTGTGGTCTGTAGCTATGGACAATTGAAGGGGAATTGGAAGAGTGACTAGGGAGCTGGAGAAGCTTTTGTAAGTAACGATTTTGTGGTAACAACATGAGAAAAATGAAAAAGTATTTGAAAGCTATTGGCAGTGCTGGCTTAATGGTTAGACTTAATGGTCTTAGAGGTCTCTTCCAACCAAGTCTGTTCTACGATTCTATGTGTCTCAAGGAAGTATAAGTGTGTTTGTGGGTTTTTTTGTTTTCCAGTCTGGCTGGTATACCTGGGTGGTGTGGAGTTAGCTGTGGGAACCGAGAACTGGGGAACTACTCACATTGTGTTTGACCAATGTCTTGTTGTAGTTAGATACCTAGGAATGAGTCTGTAAATCTGCAGCATAGACAAACACTGAGAGAAATGGAAGCCCTCCTTTCCTGGAGCTCTAATTCTGCCCAGACTTAAGCAAAACAATGTATGCAAGTCATTTTCATGACTTACATATTCAAATTTCAGTATGTATCAATAAACATTTCTAGCTTCATCTCCATGGTAATTGAGATTACATAGTTTCTTCATGGGTTTCTGAATGCTCGATGTTGCATGTGTTGTCATTTTAACTTGTTCCACTTTGATAAATATGATATGGGAGGGCTAACATGATTGACATATTGCTGCTGTTTGTCTGTGACAATGTACAACAGAACTTAATTTTCTCCATAATGAGGCATTAAAGATTTTTGTAGCATACTTGCCATCTGTTTCTGTGCAGTCACTCTTTTATAGTGACTAGGTGCGTCTCTGCAGGGGGGTCTTTGCTCTCAGGCTAATAATGACAATGTTTTTTGATATCTAGTACTCCTGCAATACCTTTCTGCCTACTCCCAAAATATGGAAGATCTGATGAAAAATGAGATGGCATTCTTAAATACTGTTGTGGGTTTGGTTTTGTTTTGTTTTCCTGAGGGAGAAAGTAAAGACAAGATAGTCTCTAGCCTCTTCCCTACATGGAATGATATGTTCAGGTACATTAATGCAGAAAAACTTATAATATTTTACAGGAAAGAAACAAGTAGAGAGAACACACTGAAAAGTCATAAAGTCAAGATGCACTTTTTGATTAAAATGTGCAAATCATCACATGCCTAATTTGATCGGAGTCTACAGCCTCCTCAAGGGGGGGCAGCAGCGGGGAAAGGTGTTGATCTCCTCTCTTTGGCAATCAGTGACAGGACACAAGGAAACGGCATGAAGCTGTGTCAAGGAAGCTCAGGTTGGCCATTAGGAAAAGGTGACTCAGTGAGAGGCTGATCAGTCACTGCATCAAGCTCCCCATGGAAGTGGTCACAGCCTGTCTGAGTTCTAGGAGTGCCTGGACAATGCTCTTGGATAGTCCTGCAAGAAGCAGGGATTTGGTCTCAATGATCCTTATGGGTCCCTTCCAACTTGAGATATTCTGTGATTCTGCCCAATTTTGCCAGGCTTAAAGACTTGAATCTTGGATAGCAAGTAGTAGATGAATGTTTAATTCACTGAATGTGGAACGTGTGTTCTCCAGAACGATTTGTAAAAACCTGATGCCTCATTCAGATTATTAGGACTTCTATTTAATTTGATTTCAGATAATTTGACTGTTATTTTTGCAAGATTTTTTGTGGTTATTGGTCAAGTATTTTAGCTTGTGTACAAGTAACTGGAAGTTTGTAGGCATGAAGCCAGTAACCTGAAACTTGTGCAATGGATTTATGTCAGACCTGGCAGGGAAGCTGCAAAAATGTATAGCTAATCTATATGAAGACTGGCTATCTGTTTAATTGTTATTGTCATTTAAGGAAAGATTTGTTTAATTTTTGAAGTTGCATTTTCCCTTTCCTTTCTTGTTTTTTCTTTTCTTTAGTAGGTGCATAGTAATATATTAATGTCAATGTTTTTACTGCAATATTTTCCAAATCTGAATGAGAGATATTCCTGGTTGAATCTGGACTCATGATGGATAATAAATTTCACTGTCTTTAACTTTCTGTTGCAAGGCAAGATTCCAAGAAGTGCTGTACTACCTGCAGTTGCAGGTGAGCAGCCTCTTTGAGGTGAATGCTGTTGACATACAGACAAGCACATGAATTTTTAACTCTTTGTGCTTTTACAAATAAATGGGGATTGCTGCAAGTCAGGAAGTATCCATGCATGAAAATGCCTAATATTAAGGTATGAGGAGGTTTTTTTGCTAACAGCGTAGGATTTTTTGGGGGGGGGAAGAACAACCCCGTGGATCAGTCCAGGCTGGGGGCTGAGCTGCTGGAGAGCAGCTCTAGGAAAAAGGACCTGGGAATCCTGGTAGACAACAGGCTGACCATGAGCCAGCAATGTGCCCCTGTGGCCAAGAACGTCAATGGCATCCTGGGGTGCATCAAGAACAGTGTGGCCAGCAGGTCAAGGGAGGTTCTCCTCCCCCTCTACTCTGACCTGCTGAGGCCTCATCTGGAGTACTGTGTCTAGTTCTGGGCTCCCCAGTTCAAGAGGGATATAGAACTGCTGGAAAGAGTCCAGCGCAGGGCCACAGAGATGATGAAGGGATTGGAGCATCTCCCATCTGAGGGAACTGGGTCTGTTTAGCATGGAAAAGAGGAGGCTGAGGGAGGATCTCATCAATGCTTATCAATATCTCAAGGGCGGGTGTCAGGAAGATGGGGCCAGACTCTTCTCGGTGGTGTCCAGTGACAGGACAAGGGGCAGTGGGCACACACTGGGACACAGGAGGTTCAATCTTAACATAAGGAAACACTTCTTTACTGTGAGGGTGACTGAGCACTGGGGCACAGGCTGCCCAGAGAGGTGGTGGAGTCTCCGTCTCTGGAGACATTTCAAACCCGTCTGGACATGTTCCTGTGGGATCTACTCTAGGATCCTGCTCTAGCAGGGGGGTTGGACTAGATGATCTTAGGAGATCCCTTCCAACCCCTGCCATTCTGTGATTCTGTGGTTTTTAGATAAACCAGAACATGCATCTATTTTCTGGTGTTTCCAAACTTGCTTGTTTTCTAAGCATCTTATTTGCTTGAGATAGTACCATCTCTGTAGCCCTCTTTGATCCCTCTGTACTGAACTTCCCATCAATAGGGAATGCAGTTGCTTCCCATCCATTTGCTTCTGAATCGATATCTTGAGAGTATGTTACAGGGGGTGGCAGGAGGTACCTGCCTCCCAGAGATTTAGAGAGTTCACATCATCTTAATTTGAAAGCTGAGACCATAGAACCCTGAATCTGGCAGTTGACTCTGACAGATCTATTCAGATCATACTACTCCAAATGGTGCTGTTTTGGCTCTGTGCTGATCTCAGGAAGGTTTCTTTGGAGTGATGTAAAACTTTGCCTAGAGTGTCCAGGATGTTTTGTGGTCAGAAATGATATTGCTTTAGTGGTGCTTCTCAAGAACTGAGGCAAATGTTAAGAGTACAGCATTACATTTGGGAAGAAGCATCAGTTTTTTCAGTGGTGGTGTGATATTTTTTTTTTTTTTTTTTCACTCTGAACTGATTTTTATAGATAGTCAGGCATGGTATTTTGATGGTCCCACACACTGTGTTATACAAAGGAGTGTTTAATTATCTTGACAGATGTATTTTGAGCTCTTTGATTGGAGGGGACTATGAGGGTGCAGACTTCTAAGAATTTTTTTTTTTTTTTTTTTTTGGCATGCAGTGACAAAGGGGAAGTCCTGCCTTCAAAAAAAGTAAAAGGTGGAGGGTTAAAAATGAGAAACTACTTGTCTGGTTTCAAGTCAAACCAGTTGGAGAATGCTGGGTTTCTTTGTTGTAGCAGTTTTGTGTCCTTAAATGTTGAGATGGAGTACTTGCTTCACTCACGTGAACAAAAGTACCCCTCTGTGTTTGTACTGATTCTTCTAGGAGGCTTTTGAATGTGTTTGCTGATGCTGTGGTCTGGGCTTTTACCTAGATTCCTGTTGGGACAAGTACATTCAGAGCTGCTACGTGCTGAATGCATTGGAATTTCACGTAAAGATAATTTTGAAGCCATTATGTTTTTCTTTGATAGTTACATCTTTGTAATAACCCATAGAACTCGCCTCTTCCACTTTGATCCAGTGGATCCAACCATTGTGACTAGGATTACACTCAAAATTTACAGCTGGGATTCTATATGCTGCATTCAGTACATGAAATGTTCATGTGGTGGCCTTTGTCAGCAACATTTATTTTCTTTTCCACTCAGACAGTTGAGCTCTTAAAAAAATAACAGATATGCAGTGGCTTTCAAGGAAATATCAACCAAGTATAACAGGAAAACCTGAAACTTATTCTCAAATGGAGGTACTTTCTATGTGTAAAATATTTGTGTGCTGCATCCTCTTAACAAGTAGTCTGAAATTAATATTAAAAAATATTTTTTAGCATGAAACTACTAAATCCATTGCTAATAATCCACTGAGATATTTTAATTGGTTTAAGGTAGTATGTAAATGAAATGCAAATGAATCTTTGTGTTTAGCTTCATTATCAAACAGCACAGCATGTGGCATGCTGGACTTAAGTTGTGATGGAAGAAGCTGCAGTTCAGGATGGTATCTTTTCTCACTGCTCTGTTCCCTCTGGTCCCTATCAACTCGTCTGTCACTTTTTTCCCTTCCCAGTCCAATATCTTTCAGGTTTTGACATGTTGGCTATTTTTACTTCCCCAGTTTTTCATTCTTGAACTCTCTGTTGGCAATGTGTAAGTGGTGCTGGTAGACACCTTGTGAACAAGTGGTGGGAGAGCTGAGCAGTTGGGCAGTCACGTAGCAGATAGCTGGATGTGCACGTGCCTGTGTGTGTGTTGGGAGAGAGGAGAATACTTGGCATTGCAACTTGAGTGCCAAGACGGATGTTTTAAATGTCACTGTTTATTCTGTGTGCTGTCAGAGTTTTGCTCAGTGAAATTATTTTTAAAAATATTTCAATTAGATATTTATAATCTCTATGTGAAACTACTGTTTTCAGTCAAGAAAATGTAAACCTCTTGTAGTTCTTCAGGTATTTATGATTCACTTATAAAGAGCATCTGAAAGGATTAGCTGTTGTTTGCTTATTGTATAATTTTTCGAAAATATTGATTTCTGAATTGCAAATGCTGAATGTAAAGTACTGTGAGAAATCCTATTTTAATTGAGTGTCAATCCAAGTGTGACCTTTTGGTGATAGATCTTACTGGACGTTTGATTAGAATTCACTTTTTTTCCCTGCTTACGAAAAATATACCTTTTTTTTTTCCCCCTCTCCTCAGAATCAACGAATCCCATCTGACATGGTGTTTCTCAGAACATCGGAAAAAACTGGTATGTTTTGATAATTCCAATCGGTTGCATAAGTTTGTGTTTGAGGTTAAATTTTTAGATTGTGTGTTGTGGCCAATTTGAAGTGATCAAATAGATTGATGGGAGGAGATCTGCCTTCATCAGATTAATGGAAGAGGGTCCATGTGTGAGAAATATAGTAAGCTTTGATTGTAAAACAGGAGAAATCTGTGAATGTGAGACCTTTATACATATGTTCCTGTAATAGATGATTTTAGGAATTCTTATAACAAAATGTTTGGGTAAAGCAAATATTAAGAATACTTTATATTTAAAAGACTGTACTTTAATATGACTGATAATATTTTAAATGATCTATGAGTAAACACCTTTAAATGTCATCTGATTGTATTTCAGTTACTGAATTGAAAAGAACTGAAATCTGAACCTACTTACATGTGATTAAAATATTTTTTTAAAAAACCTATTACAATGATCTAAAAACCTGGAATAACTGATTTTTTTTTTTTTTTTTTTTTTTTACCTAGAAATAATACTGCCTTTTTGGTCAGTCAAAAAAAACCCCCAACAATTACCTTGAGTGAAAGAAAGAAAAGTACTTCTTGTTAGCTCTATTTCTTTTCACATGGTGATAGGGGAGTATCACATTTTATTAAAATGCATGATGCTTCTGACAACTCAAATCTCTTGGATCCAGCATGACTATAACAGGATTAATAATGTTTCCTTTTGGGCTACTCGCAATGTCATCTCTTCCTACTGACTCAAAAACTGTTTCAGCTGAAATCGTAGCTCCTAGAAAAGTAGAAGGTGGGAGGACTTCTGCACTTGTACAAAAATTACTTTAAACTTTCAGCTTGCAACAAACCAGGTCTTTAGATTATGTGTTTTGCGTATCTGCATTATAGCATGTCTTCCTCCCTGTCAGTTCTTAAATTCCTGGATTCTGTTTGTGAGGTTGTAAGACACTGTTTGCCTTCCCTGTAGGACCGTTAGCTGAAGGATGGGGCACAGGTATGGTTGTGGGTGAGCAAATACAGGCCAGAAACGTGTCTGCACGGGATGCCTCTGTGTCTTGATTGGGATATATATGAATAGTAAATATTAAAGAAACACAATTAATACAAGCTCAACTATCTCTTTGCCATGATGTAGGTGGGAGGAGAGGAACAGGGTGAATCCCTATGTTAGAAATGTGTAAAGAAAAACATCTTTGAAAGTAAAATTCATCAAGTCTACTTCAGTGTTCAGTGGTTAAGTCTACTTGAGTCAGCTTTCTTAGAATGTCTTAATATTTTTCTGTAAGAAACTCTGTTAATTTGCTATCTAGAAAATAAAGCTACTTTTAAAATAAGTTTATCATGTTGTAACAAAAGGCTTTCCACAAATGATACTAAAAAAATGATTGTGAGCACTTTGAAAGACTTGTGTACCTACTATGCAAATGTTCGTAATAACGTAAAGAGCAAATTTAGTGAAATCTTCCCACAACTCTGATACAAATTATTTTATATACACTTCTGCTACACATGTAATGTGATTTTTAACACTGAAAATGTACTTTCTGTAAGCATGCAGCAGGTTAACTAGATACATTGGTGTTGCGCTTTCCAACAAACAAACCCATCCCCACCCCCACCCCCCAAAAAAATAATCCCCTGAACTTCAAGCATATGGCAGTAATTGTTTTTTGACTAAAGAGTAAACACTTGCATCTGTAATTGTTTCTTCTTGGATGTTGCAGTTTTGACTGATAGATGATTTAATTTATGGTTGATGCTTTAAGTAGTTTGTGGAACACATTAGTTTTTGCATGGTTTTATGTTCTATATGTAATTTTATTTTATCTTCTGTGCAATAAAACAGTTTAACTATAACTTGGTACTATAAATCTATAAAGAGTAAATCAACAAGTTTGAACTGATCTTAAAACCCAGCCCATCCTGTAAGCTGCTTTTGGGGCAAAGTACTGTGTTCCTTCTTCACTATTTACACTACATATTAATGTAATCTGCAGCACTCCAGTGTTCCATATCTTCAGTCAAAAAAGAAGCAGTTTGAGTTATAAATGGGTAGTTTACAAAGTTCAGTCTAAAACTATTCTGGCTTCTTTTCATATAAGTGTGGTACCATGGAAGAAATGAGACAGTGATTTGTGCTTAATTTTCTCCCCTTCCACTTCCTACCCACACCTTAAATGCACTTTTAGGAATGTCAGGGTTTTTACGGAACTTTTAATTCTAGATAGCAGAAGCGGAATTTCAGGGAATCCAGCTTATTTTGCTAAATTGGGGTTCTTATTAGATGTGGTTTTTTGTTGTGGGTTTTTTTTTTTACATTATCAGCTATATTGCCTTGCAGCTAGAATAAATTCATATAATCTGATATAATGACTTAATGCTAGCTGTGTACATGTATGTGATTTCTAAGATTCCTATGGGTTTTTTAAATCAAATTTAGAAAAGTTAGTCTAAAGACTAATGTAGGTGGGGTTTTTTTTTTGTGTTCATGTTTGACAGTCCATAACATTAGTATCACTCTCTTTTATGAACGGAGGTAGCTAGATGACTGCTTGACTTTAGAGTTAGGATTACTTCCCAGGGGATAGAGTACAGGTAAAAACTATTCCTCAGATGTGAATTTTTGCTGCTGCCAGGCTCCCCATATAGCAGGTTTCCACAAGATCTTCACTGGCTTCCAAAATGAAAATAAGAAAATGAAAATATTAAATAATAAAATAAAAATAAACTCTTCCCTTCTCTAAGCTAAAATCCTTGTTCTCCACCTTGGTTGTGCCTTGTGTTGGGACCTTGATTGTGGCTTGGTTCATAGCTTCTGGTTAGGTCAGGTATTCCTGTGATAACACACAAAGGTGTTCTAACATGGGCCGGAACTGGTCCTTCATAAAAATCTGGTGCATGTCTTTATAAGACTTAGTATCTCTGGAATATTTGTGGTTTGTTAACTTTCAAATGTGGAATGAGAGGAACACAAATTTGATAGAGTGGCTACAGTGTCAAAAACCAGTAAATGAAGCTTAAATTTTTTTCCCTTCAAACTCTGCCTTTACTCATCTCCAGTAACCTCAGGTTCTTATTAGTCATGGGACAAAAGCTGGCATATGCAGTGGCTGGTTCTGAGCTAAGCACATGTTGTGTTTTGCTACGTGATGACTGCTGGAGCTAACAGCTTGGCTCTTCTCTTGTTCATGTGGCTCTTTCATCCTCTCCTCACAGGAGTTCAAGGAACTTCGTATCCTTGAGATCTTTGGTTTGCCATACTTGGTTGAAATCGGCCACAAGTTGAAAATTGCGGAAAGATGGCATGGAAGTTACTCTACACTGCTTCTGGAAAGAAGTTGTTTTCCCAGGAGGCAGAGTACTGCATTAAGATATTCCTCTTCTAACCGATTTGTAAAAAAATTGTTAAAACTGTAAGGTAGAAGTCTAGTAAAATAAGGGCCACAAATGCATTTTAATTTTAATATATCAGCTGCTATAGACTTCTCAGCAGCTGCCAAACTGGCAAATGATTTTTTTTTTTTTTTTTTTTTGGTATTATTAGGGGTAATACTCTAAAGAGAGCAGCTCCCACGGGCTGATCAGTTCCACTGGTGTCAAGCATGCTGTCATGCAGAAATCATCATTGTAAAACAGTTTCATTGTATGTATCCAGTATAGAGTAGTTTACTGGTGTGGATCTTCCAAAATACTGTATATCTACCACTGCAGCTGTGCAACAGAAGCAGTAGGGAAATGGGAAATCATTTACAAATTCTCACAATCCTTCTATTGTGCAGAACCTTTAATTCCTTGCAAGGTGATGCCAGTTGCACAACTGTCATGTCTGGTATTTATCAGGTCTGCACTACCTTGTTTTGGCCTTATGTCTGTGAGTACTTTAGATGGTATCTCAGAGTCGCAGAATGGTTGAAGTTGGAAGGGATGGCCAGCCATCATCTGGTCCTGCTCAAACATGACCACCTAGAGCTGGTTGTCCAGGACCATGTCCAGACAGATTTTGAGCATCTCCAAGGAGGGAAATTCCATGGCCTCTCTGTGCCAGTGCTTGGTTACCCTCACCATTAAAAAATAATCATTCCTGTTTCCTGATGTTCCAAAGGAACATCCTGTGTTTCAGTTTGTGCCCATTGCCTCTGCTCCTGTCACTAGGCATTGAAAAGAGCCTGGCTCAGTCTTTGCACCCTCCCTCCAGGTATGTATAGACATTAATAGGATCTTCCCTGAGCCTTGTCTTCTCCAGGCTGAGCAGTTCCAGCTCTCTGACTTTCCTCATATGTGAGATGCTCCAGTCAGTCATCTTTGTGGCCCTCTGTTGGACCTTCTCCTGTATGCCCATATCTCTGTTGTACTGGGGAGCCCACAACTGGACACAGGACTCCAACTGTGGTCTCACCAGTGTGGAGCAGAAAGGAAGGATCATCTCCTTCAACCTGCTGGCAATACTTTCCCTAAAGCAGCCTAGGATACCAGTAACCTTCTTTGCTGCAAGAGCACATTGCTGCCTCATGGCAAACCTGGTGCCCATCAGGATCCGGAGGTCCTTTTTTGCCAAGCTACTTTCCAGCTGGTGACCCCAGCATACACTGGTGTTGTGGGGTCGTTCCTTATAAGGTACAGCATTTTGCACCATTTCTGGTTGAATTTTGTGGTCTTGTCAGCTCATTTCTCCAGCCTCTTGAGATCCCTCTGGACATCCTACATTGCATTGATCAGTTTCTTGAATTTCACTTAGGAAGCTCCTTTAAAATGGTGTATTTACTCAGGCATAAATTACTAGTTGCAAACATGTTTATATTTTCAGAATTGTAACAAAAAGAGCAATCTCTCTTGTATTAAAACTTGTGGTTTAGGGTTTTCATGGTTCTTGTAATTACTTTAACAACAATGGTATGAGTAAAATGTGTGAATATAATGTGAAAATCATTTTTCTTTTGAGGCTTTGTAGCAGTTAATTTCGATAGCAATAAAATTTCGAAAGACCAACACACATGAGGCAGTTCTAACTATTTTAGTGGCACAAACTATGCAATGCAAGTGTAAGTCATCATTCATATAGCTTGATTTCCTGTTGGAAGGAGCCGTGAGTAAACTAGTGAAGGCTTACTTCAGAGTCTACCTTCTCAAAGTCTGGTAATTAAAGGGTTATTTTGAAAATGATGCATTTTTAAGTATTTCTCCAGAGAAAGAGAGCATTGTGCTGCAAAGTATGTTTTACTTGTTTTAAAAGATCTAGTTTTGAGGATCTGAAAAGGCAAGTATTCATAGAACATTTGTATCTTAATACCAACCCCCAAAATCACTGCAAGTGAAAATAGAATAAAGGTGATGCAAGTAGTATCTATTTATCCTGGACAGTTGGGCATAAGTGTTAAACAAACCACTTTATTGTCTGGGCCCCAACCTCTTCTGGAACTTCAGGTATTTGAAAATCAAAGCAGAGGAATAAACTTCAGTTTGGAATTCAGTTGCACAACTGATGACACTTTTTATCTCTTTAGAAAGCCAGCTACAGCAGAATAATAAGACTGAAGGAGTTGCATTTGTCACACATTCTGGAATTTTCTATTATGTGTAAAAAAGCAAGTGTTATAAAACCTACCTGTCTGGAAACTCAAATGCTTTGAAAAATCTATTGCTATAGAGAATGATAAATGACTAGAGTTAAGTTTTGCATATACAGCCTGATAGAAGTTTATCTTCAGGGCATGAGTAGCTGCCAGCAATCTGTCCAAACTACTTTAATCTGGTTCTGTACTTCAGTTCCTATTCAGTTTTTAACATTTGATTTAACATGGGCTTGAAATGTTTTGGTATCTACTTTAAGCTACTGATTCTATGTGATCAGCTACTTGTTTCAGAATATAGTCAGGTAGTATGAGTGTTGTATGGTGGAAGGAGGTCTTGGAAGGCTCCCAGTAGTATTACTCTCTATATATTATTGATGTAAAATTACACAGTAAAATGTTATTAGAAGACATGATCATAGGTTTCATTCCCTATTTATTTGTTTTTACTTTCTATGCATACTTGGGTGACCAGCACAATGCATGTGTTTCACTGCAGCAAAATAAGCAGTAACAAATATTTTACCACTTTATTTTTCATATAAAAAAAACCCAAACAAACCCAAAACCAAGCTAGTAAGAGTTGAGAAAGTTGATTTGTAAGTGGGCTGTGTATTGTGCTAGGCATAAATTTACTTGTTCCCACTCTCCAGTGATAATGCATTTCCCCAGAACATCGGGGCATTTTGTGATTTGGCTGGAGTAGCAGTCTGAATATCTTGAAATCCGACACAATTCCACCAGTTTTGGGAAACATCTTAGAAAAGCTGAAGGTGAGAATCGTTAAAGCAGATCTCAGAGGCAGGGCAAGTCAGGCAAACAAAGTAGGTTTTATATTTATAAGTGATAGACTGTGAATATGTTGTCAAAGGCATTGAAAATAAAAGGCAAAGAAATTACTCTTGCAGAAGTAAGGCTCAAGAATTCCTTGTGTAGAAGCAGTTTATGATGTGTGTCCTGTAAAAGATCTCTTCATAAGATTGATGCTATGCATTATGGTTTTTTAAAAATACTGTCACCGTATTAGTCTGTTACATTCTTTAATTTTGGGTACTGCTCTTTTTTTTTTTTTCTTCCTTACATTTGGGCTTTACTAGGCAAGCTGCTAACATTAACTTGATAGTTCTTTGAAACAACTGGAAAATGTGTCTTGGTGGTCCTCATCTTTAGTATGAAAAAGGAATTACTGCATAGCCTATGAAGTTCTGGTTATTACAGCTAATGAGGAGTGATCTCGCAGTGGTTTTCAATTTGTCTCACTAGAAATTTAGAAATAATCCTCAAATCAATTGTAATGTAGTAATAAGGAAAGGATGGCTTGCACATGTTAATCTGATTCGGACTTCCATCTGTGGTTTGAGGTGAGTGGCTGGCTGGAGTTGGATGGAAGCTTCTGTAGACTTGAACTATCTTAGTCTAGCAGCTCTTTTCAGTGGTGGCAAACCTAACATGGAACAACGTGCCTTGTGAAGAGTAGGCAGTCGAGGAGGACACTGGGTTCTCTGTACAAGTGCTACGGTCCGTGTTGCCGTGCTGTCATTGCTATTGGTACATATGAAGGGTAAATGAAACTCAGCTCAAATATTTAACTTCTTGTTCCAGTTCTAATTGCAGGTGTCCATGTAGCTTTACACAGCTTTCTTCTCTCAAGTAAAAAGAAAATGGGAAATGTAGACAACCTCTGCTTTTTGCTGTAATGAAATCCAGTGATGCATCTTTACAGCTGGGTCTTTTGCATCTTTCCAGGCTCCTGTTTGGTACAGGAGAATCAGAGTGGTAGGGGTTGGAAGTGACCTCTGAAGATCATTTAGTCCAACCCCCCTGTTAGAGCAGGATCCTAGAGTAGATCCCTCAGGAACACGTCCAGACGGGTTTGGAATGTCTCCAGAGATGGAGACTTCACCACCTCTCTGGGCAGTTCCAGTGCTCAGTCACCCTCACAGGAAAGAAGTGTTTCCTCATGCTTTTTTTTAGTTTTAGATGACACACATTCATTCCCTACAACCTGCTGCCAATTTAGTTTGATAGCTGGCTCAAAAAAAATTTCCTTTTTCTACATGACGAATAAATGATTGAACTGTACATGGTTTTCATCTACAAAAAATATTTGCATAAAATACTGTTAGTTCTCTGTACACGTCAATGGACACTTTAACTGTGTATAAAAGAGGAATATATTGCCCCTACTGAAGTCAGAAAAAGCAAAAAACCAAAATCTAGATTTTGAAACCTCCATCACCAGCAAACATGTTCCTGTGAAAATTCAGCAGAAATAGACAGGTACTTCAAATGATTAAAAAATGAAGTTAAACTTTGTCTTTGAATGTAAAACTTGTCACCATGTGCTTTTTCCCTGCTAAATTTTTAACCAAAGATTTATCCTCTTGTTTTTCACATGCCTATTGTAATCTGATGGCTTTGTCAACTCCTTTGACTTGTACTTTTCTGTATTTAAGCTTCATGAGATACCAAGGCTGTGATTCCTGCTCCTCCTGATTTAGTTATTGGTATGTCATTCTTTCAAAGGGTTCTGGTATATTTGGCCATATGCTTTTCTCACCCTCCTCTGTTTGCTTGTGAGCTCTGCTTTCATCAAGAGAGAAGAGGCTCCCTAAGTCAGCTACAAACACTCTTCTGTGAGGTGTGTATGCATATCTGTATCTAGTATCCACTGTATCTAGCAGAGTCCCTCAGGGGTCAGTACTGGGACCAGTACTATTCAATATATTCATCAATGATTTGGATGAGGGAATAGAGTGCTCTGTCAGCAAGTTTGCTGATGACACAAAACTGGGAGGAGTGGCTGACACACCAGAAGGCTGTGCTGCCATTCAGAGAGACCTGGACAGGCTGGAGAGTTGGGCAGGGAGAAATTTAATGAAATAAAACAAGGGAAAGTGTAGAGTCTTGCATCTGGGTAAGAATAACCCCAAGTGCCAGTATAAGTTGGGGACTGACCTGTTGGAGAGCAGCGTAGGGCAAAGGGACCTGGGGGTCCTGTTGGACAGCAGGATGACCATGAGCCAGCAATGTGCCCTTGTGGCCAAGAAGACCAATGGCATCCTGGGGTGTATTAGAAGGGGTTAGTAGGTTAGTAGATCAAGAAAGGTTCTCCTCCCCCTCTACTCTGCCCTGGTGAATCTGCATCTGGAATATTGTGTCCAGTTCTGGGCCCCTCAGTTCAAGAAGGACAGGGAACTGCTTGAGAGAGTCCAGTGCAGAGCCACAAAGATGATGAAGGGGGTGGAACATCTCCCTTATGGGGAAAGGCTGAGGGAGCTGAGTCTCTTTAGCTTGGAGGAGACTGAGAGGTGACCTCATTAATGTTTATAAATATGTAAAGGGTGAGTGTCATGAGGATGGAGCCAGGCTCTTCTCAGTGACATCCAATGATAGGACAAGGGGCAGTGGGTACAAGCTGGAACACAGGAGGTTCCACATAACTGTGAGGAAGAACTTCTTCACAGTGAGGGTAACAGAGCACTGGCACAGGCTGCCCAGAGAGGTGGTGGAGTCTCCTTCTCTGGAGACATTCAAAGCCTGCCTGGATGTGTTCCTGTGTGACCTGACCTAGGTGTTCCTGCTCTGGCAGGGGGATTGGACTAGATGATCTTTTGAGGTCCCTTCCAGTCCCTAACATTCTGTGATTCTGTGATATGCATTACTGGTCTTTAGAAATACCTAAGTGTGTTAGGGCAGTTGATGGGGAGAGTGAGTTCTGCTGTGCCATCAGACCTCAAATCTGGGAATCTGTTTAGTCAGTATTCTTAAAATATTTTGGATGTTTTGAACCTGTACTTGTGGCATCAACGTTAATGTGTGCTTTGCATAGGATCAGAATATTGATTGAATTGATTTTGATTTTTCTGCTGAAATTTTAGTTAAAAAGTCCTAATTCTTGATTCCATTTCTGTTTCTATAGGCAGCAATTTAATGACTGACCTGTGTAATATAGCTACTGCATATCTGACTGTACATTGTAAGAAGGATCCTATTGAATCTTGAGGCAAAATGCAGTACTTGCACTTAGAATAATTCTCATAATATGTTTTAAATAAGAGCCAACTTTCCAATTGTAAAATAGAATGTTTTCCTGTGAGGGGCAAGTGACAGAATCACAGAATGTTAGGGATTGGAACATGAGCACTATGTGTTAATAATATATGTGTTAATGCCAGCTGAACTCAGTACATAGAGCAGAATAATGATTTAAATAATGGTAAGGTGTCAAAATGGTTGGTGTGTATGAACTAGCATGCTCCCCCTCTACCCTGCTCACCTGCAGTACTGCATCCAGTTCTGGGGCTCCAACACGAGAAGGACATGGAGCTGTTGGAGCGGGTCCAGAGGAGGCCGTGAAGATGATCAGAGGGCTGGAACACCTCTGCTATGGGGACAGGCTGAGGGAGTTGGGTTGTTCAGCCTGGAGAAGGATCTGGGGAGACCTTATAGCATCTTCCAGTACCTGAAGGGGCCAACAAAGAAAGTTGAAGAGGGACTTTTTACAAGGACATGGAGTGATGGGACGAGGGGTAATGGCTTTAAACTGGAAGAGGGGAGATTTAGACTAGGTATTAGGAAGAAATTCTTTCCTGTGAGGGTGGTGAGACACTGGCCCAGGTTGCCCAGGAAAGCTGTGGCTGCCCCCCTCCCTGGCAGTGTTCCAGGCCAGGTTGGATGGGGCTTGGAGCAACCTGGTCTGGTGGGAGGTGTCTCTGACCATGGCAAAGGGGTTGGAAGTAGGTGATCTCTGAGGTCCTTTCCAACCTAAACCATTCTGTATTTCATATATTTGTTAGACAATTTTTCTGGTTTTGTGGGGCCTTAAAATAGTTTGCAGTGGAACCACTTTTGTGTTAAAAGACTCTGACCTCTTGGGCTGCAAAAGGCTCAATTTCATCCCTTTTACCTCTCCAGATGTGCAGTATATTTTGTATCAAAGTAGTCTGTAATGTCAGTGAAATTAGCTTGCTGAGGAGGTTACACTAGGTTGAGTCTTTCTCGTACTGTGTTATGGTTACTTCTTATGTAAAATATTTCCATCTTTGATTAATTTGAAGGAAGATTACCATCTGCTACTTGTATTAGAAGCAAGTTTCTCAACTATCGTGTAGTAAATTTTACTAATGTGTTGAATATGGGAGCAAAATTAGTTTACAAATGAATGAGCAAGGCTGAAAATATTCTCAAGATTCTTGGATTTCAATCAGGTGATGTGTTCGGATCATTCATGGGACAGATCAACATAGGTTATTCCAGTTCTAAATGTTAAAAACAACTAGAATAGCAGACTAAGAAAATGCACAAACAGAGAATAGTTTCAGGGAAGAATATTCTGGTGATTCTGTAAAATTTAATGGTAAAGCTGACATCAGTCAAGTACTGATTTTCATACTGTAATAAAGTGGTATTCTGGCCTTGTTCACTTGTTCTTGGTCTGAAAAGTGAGGACTTTTTCAGTGTTCTAAGCGTCCTGTATGGCAGAGTTTTCATTTTAGTCATTAAGCTGAAGATGTAAATAATTCGCATTCTCTCTTTTCTGTATCACTGGGTTTCTCCAAAAAGAGATTATTAGTGTACATCAGAAGAATAATGGAGCAAGGTGGTGCATCAAATCCTATCAAATCCTATTAAGTACAAAAGATAAATTCATTCTTTTGAGTATTTTTCTGTATATTTCAAAATAATATAAATCAGTTAAAATTTCAGAATGTGAATATGAATGTAGTTGCTTTTTTTTCCCTTGAAACATTGTTTGCTATATATAAGAGAATACCATAATGTTTTTAATAAAAATAGAGATAAAAATTCCTAAAGCGTACTGAATCAATATAGCAATTCCAAAAAGATGCAGCATGATCAAGCGTGGATTAAAAGCATCTCTGTGCTTGTCAATAAGGAACTGTGATGAGTTTTGGGGGTATCATATTGACTGTGTATTAATACATGGTATCCTATAAGACCATCAGCTGATTGTTTAGAATGTAAATGAATCTGTTGATGGATCCAGTGACTGATGGCTTAAATTCCAATTAATCAATTGCTTCATTGGTTTCTTAATTCAGATCAAATATCTCAAGTACACACAGTTCTGTCATGGTCTTAAGAGAAATTAATGCTTTAAAACTAATCCATCTTGTATAAACGCCACTACATTTTTTGATTGCATCCTATGTGGTGGCATTGCAGCTTAAATGTTTGGGATGTTTTAGATGTCTTGTTTTTTTTTTTTTTTCCCCTCCTTAGCAGCTATCATAATTGAGAGTTTCTTCTTATAGTGGTAAATGAAACTCTGTACTCCAACATGTCATCTTAGTGCTGCTGTTCATCTTGTCATCAGTTTAAAATTTTCATGCACATAGTCACTTAAGTAATATAAATGATTTAAAAATGAAGTTGTTCGTGAATGATCTGGTGTCAGGTGTGCAAAGGCAAAGTCTATTTTTCTTTTGTTGGGTATATTCTAGTAACCCATCTCTTTTGACTTAAATCGGGAAGGCTGGTAATATTACCAGACAATATATAGCTGTTTATGACACCACGCTTCCATGTGCCCTGTTTCCCGGTGACCCATCAATTAATTCATCAACACTTGACACAGGCTCTTCACTGTGACACTTATACCAGTTGATCTTAATTTGATTGCCGTTAAAACCTTCCTTTCCTGACAACTGTTGTCAATTATACAAAATAAAATCAAGTATTCATAAGTAGGCTGTAATAGGATATAGACAGACAGATTTAATAATTCAGTTTTGCTGAGGCTCGAAAGGCATTAGTTGTAGCTGTTGTTCTCATTTGTAAAAAATTCATTGGATACAGCTCAAGAGAGAAGGCAGACGAAATTTTATTTATTTAGATTTGACTGAGGGGAACCTAGACGTGTAGGGGTGGTTTAACATTATCTCTGTTTAAGAATAACTGACATGAGTTCTTATCAGTTACATATTAAAGTAAATGTAATTTAATTTTACACATTTATTTTTAGACTAATTTAAGTGCACACACTCAACGGTGATTTTTCGATGGTGTATCTGTAATGGTGTGTGGAATTCTACCCTACATTTATGCAGACAAAACAATACCTTTTCAGGACTAGGCGACTTGGTCTCTAATGCTTGTAAAATATGCATATTCCTGCATATCTGCAACAGGCAACTACATTGTAGTTGCTTGCCTCTGCTGCATCTTCATCACAGTGTAACATTTTAATGCGTGCTATAGCATATTTGAATTATACCTGTAAGTTCTCTTACTGACAAATCTCCTTTTTTTTTTTAAGCTTCCTGATATTTGGCAAAAAAATCGCAAGCAGCAATCTGTTACCTTTAATGTTCTCCAAGAGAAAGTTAAACACAGTGTTCAGAACTTCTGTTCTTGATTGGTGGCTTATATGCTATTCTTTACTGTGTATACTGAAGTTTGTAACAAATAACCATGTGTGGGTTGACTGTTAAGCCTCTGTGGAAGGGATTTACTTGTGAAACCTAAAAATAAAATATTTTTTAAAATAATTTCACTTGTAAAATGCTAATTAAATCGATGCAGTTGAAAATAAGATCTGCTGTAAGTGATTGCTCAAACCAAGAGCAGAAAAAGTGGCAGGCAGAAGTGTGGGAGTATTTTTATAATGATGTGTCATTCACTGTCTTTTTTTTTTAGCACTAGTAAGAATAAATTAATCCTTAGGGGGTTTATTCCCCTCAATTCATAATCTTCTCTCTTCCATCTCATCTCATCTCATGATTTAGAGCTACATTCTCAGATCCTTCTTCCAGGCTGGGAACAGTGAGTAGGGAAATGAAAATTAAGTTCTGAATACAGGACAAGTGGGACAGTTTAGTTTCTTAAGGCAAGAAAACCATCTTCACTTCTTGTGTTGCTGTTAGTCAAGAAACCTTGCCAGCCCTGGAAAGCAAGTGCTTTAAGTGTTGGCATACTCTCCCACCTTCTCTTTGTAAAAACAAAGCCAGTTGACTTCATGATCAAGGAGACCGGGAGGAATCCGTGTCTTGTCATGATGCCACTCTACCTAAATTTCTCCTTGCCATTTTCAGAGTCTGATGTGCAGGGAATTTCCATGAGTTGATGCATACATTTTGAGGAATATGGATTCAGTTGTCCAGTCTTGGATTATTCAAGAGTATTATTGCCTAACAAAGAACATGAGACCATACTTGTGTAACTGATAGGATACTCTGCTTCTGCCTGATTATTTTAGGACACTATTAGACTACTAAGAAAAGTTCTGTTGCAATCTCCTACTAAAGAGCCTTTGCCTAAAACACTTCTGAAAGAATAACGTATGTGATACACAGGAACGTGTGTGATATACAGGAGACGCTGCAAATTGCAGAGGTTTGTTTCTGCAGCAAACTAAACCAACTTCTCTAGAGTAGTTGAGGTTTTCTTTGCACTACTATTGCAAATATTAAATCGCCATTTAATTCAAATAATTTGAATGATTTTTTTTTGTAATTTCATTATAGCCTTCCATGAAAATGAGGTGATGCAACTTTATATAGACTAATTTTAAATTATTTTCCTTTTACAAAGTAGATTGCTCTTAGTCTGTCACTACTGCTACTTTGGGTTTCTTGTGTTAACTACACTTGCTTTAGAAAATACTTGGTAAACAGGATGAATGGTAAGGTAATTGTTTTAAGGAGAAATTATCCATCTTTGTTTGTCACAAACAACAACGTTTCCAAACAAAATAAAATAGGAACAAATAATTAATACACAACATTTTTTCTCTTCCCTAGTGACTTACTTTAAAAAGCCTGTAAGCTAGGATACTTTTAAGAAAACATGTAACAACCCAAGTAATAGCTTGTTTTCAGAAGCTTGTAGTAAAAACTGTAATTAATACTTAGAAGTACGCATAAAAAAATAAAATGTAAGTGTTTGGTGGTAGCACAAGTTTATGTATGTTACTATAGTTTCAGGAAATTAAAGATATCTACACAAATTAATGTTTAAAATATGAATAGCAAGTTTGGTAGTAGAAAAAATATGAGGTTTGGCTATTGGATGATGATGTGTAGTATTAATTAAGAGAAAGCTTTTGTATATTTGGGGTTTACTTCATTAAGAAGCTCCCCTTTCAGGTTTTTTCAGGGGGGGATTGTTTTGTGGTTCTTTGTTTTTACCTCTCACTTTTTTAAATTCAAGGCTAAAATATGACCAAAGTTTTCCAAGCACAGCCTGTATTTAGTTTGAAAATTTTGTTCAGGGCCTTTTTCTTCAGGTTTTGTAGAGGTAGGCAGGCCCACAAAAGAGGTCACTGATACACACGTAAACAAACCATTCCCAGAAACATCTGACATGTACACATCCTACATGTATGTTCTCAATAGAGCCCTAAGTCCAGCATGCACTGAGTAAGGAGGATTCTCCTGCTTACTCTGTACTGAGCACAGTACCTTTGACAAATCTAGATCAGACATCATGGCCCTAAATCAGTGCCCTTTTAGGTGAACCTTTGTATCTCTCTCAAAATGCCATAAAAGCCACTGAGATTATAGTTATTTTTGTTCAATATTCTATTAACACATCAAATGGCTTTTAAAAAAAGATATTTTATCCATAGTATCTCAAATAACCATAAGCAAGAAGTCTACTAATAATTAGCAATATATCCTTATATTTTAAAGTTATGTAGTTACTTCAGGCTCTCAAAATGGTTTTCATTCTTCATATTGCAGGTGCTGTTTTTCCACAGAAAAGCAATCTTAGGGTAAATTCTGCACAGGCCTCAAATAGCTGAGCTTTTGCAAAAACACAACAAATGGAATTGTAGTCCTAGGACTTCCCAAAGCATACAAATTTCACGGATTTCAACTGAAATGGTTTTAGAAATCAGTTTAGTTGCACTGGGGCAGCACCTTGCCTGGACGTGCTCTAAATTGATTTATGCCTGTCTTGAACTGATTAGGCTAAATTAATACTACATACTTGTCAATTAGTTTAAATGTGCTCATGTGAAGTTTGCACCACTTTTGATAAATGATTAAACTTTTTAAACCCAGCGTAACTTCCTTAAATCAACCCTTAATTTCTAATTCAGATCATTCAAAAATTTTCACTATGAAGACAGAAATAAGTCAGACAATGTTCACAGTGTTCAACTTTGTCTACTAGTCTTGAATGACTGTGTATTTGAGAACCTGAGCGCTCTCACTGTATAAAGTCAAAAAATTTAATTCTATTCATTCTCCTTTAGATGAAGCCTTATGAAAATTTCTTATATTCAGTGGGGAATTTTTTCCCTCACAAGTCGTATTCAGGTTAGAAATGTAAGAGGTTTTTAACACTGACCTAAAGCATTCTAGTAAAGGACATAACACAATTTTTTACTACTTTTGGGTTTTTTTTTGTTTGTGTTTTTTTGTTTTTGGGTTTTGTTGTTGTTGTTTTTTGGTTTTTTGTTTTTTAATTTTGTGACAGGGGGGAGAGGGCAGTGATTCCAAGCATTTCAAAATGGAGCAGTTACGATAGCTTTTTTTCAGAAGACTGATTTTTAGAAGTTTTATGTCCTGCTGACTGAAATACCTTCCAAAGGTAAAGTATGTCTGACTTCCAGGCAGTAAACAGAGGGGAATATTTCATTTTTCACAGGTCCAAGGTCTTGGTAGGGGTGAAGAGTTGTTTTTCTACATTGTTTCTCATTACATGTTTAATCTCTCATGTTTATAGTTTAGTTAAGCCAGGTTTAAAATCAGTGTCTCATAGTATAATTAAAATTACTTGGCAAAATCTGCTGCAGTATTTGAGGTAGAGGATTGCATTGTTTCAGTTTTGCTGTTGTGATCACTATTGAAAGCTGACTTGGCAGAAAGCAGTCTCTTTTTCTGTATAAAAGGGAAACAGGCTATGAGATAAGTTATTGATGAAATTAACTGCTGAAGTGGAGAGGAAATGCCACTGGCCAATACATGTCATAGTGTGAGATCTATTAAATGAATATATGTGCAGTCAACCATTCACAGGAGCCACACTGGTCTTGAACTGCATTGATCTATAGTATAATTCTAAATGAAATTGATGGAAGAGAGCAACCATTGACAGGACGGGTAAAGAGAACCACGAAATGTTTTGTACAGGAAAAGGATGGTGGAAAGTAGGCTCATCTGTGCCATGGAGAGAAAGTGCAGTAAAACCATGGTACTTCTAGGTGTTCCTAGGTGCCTCACTTTTCATTGTAATGCAGTCTGTGTCACTGGACTCTTCAAGAAATGCTTTATAGTATTTTATTTTTAGAAGAAACTGCATAAAGAATCCTGTCAAGAATTTAAAATCAGCTTTTCAAGAACTTTAGGTACAGCTTTGCAGCTTGCAGCTCTGAGCTTTGGGTGAAATTTAATTGCAGTGATGTGTTCTGAGAGCTGTTTATATTAACATTTAAAGATTTGTTGACTTACTATACACTTAATATAAATACAGCTGTTCTGTGAAGGCTTGTAAGCTTCTTCCAAGATTGTTGGGCAAAAATGCTACCTTCTAGTCAGATATAATTTCAGGTGGCTTCTCTCTCAAGCATGTCCTTTCAGACCATTAGCTCATTGAACTGCTTAATTTACAGGCCCTGATGAATAAAACATAGGGTTCTGTTAGATTTTACTTACATCAGGGTCCATGTGTCCTATAAAAGAGTCTTAATTTTGTGTTCACTGGTAGGTACCCTTTCCTGATGTATTGCCTATTAGACTCAAAGCTTCTAGCACACAGCCTTCTCGTCTAAGAAGACTCAGACCCAGATAAACTCCTTTGCCAGTCTTCCCTTCAGTTTAATTGCTACTGTATCACTTCCAGTGATGAAACTGCTTTGTTAGTTTTTATTGGATTGGTTGAAATATAGAAGGAATTGTGGGTATATATGCATGTATGTCTATACACACTGTTTAAAATTTTCAAATAACTAGAAAAATCTATTTTTATTTCACACCTGTAGCACACAGTAACACTAGTGTATACAATCATTAGGCTGTAGTGTAATGGAAGTTGTAATTACTACTTCAGAAATATTTAAAGTGTCCAGCGTAGCAATTGTGAAGAGTATCACTAAAATTTTGTCCCCTTTTTTGTAGGCTTTAAGCTGGATGGAAATTATAGCTAACTGTATCCGTTTTTGATAGATTTCCATTGTTTGTGGGTGGTTTTTTTTTTTTAATTTTATATTAGTAACCTATGTAATACTCCAGACTTGATGAGATCTATCAGACTAGTTACTGGGCCGGGGGAAGGCTCTGCACTAGTCTGTTTTCTGCTTCTTGAGTACTCATCTTCTGTCTGTAAAGCATACTGCTTCTGTTCAGTATGGATCAGTCTGTATCTTGAGCTTACATCGTATTTTAAATACTGTGCATGTGTTGACTGGTTTCTTTAGCCTTGGATCCTTGACAATTTCAGATGATAAAAAAAATATTTATTTTAAGTATAATATGTTGGGACTCATTGTTCTGAACGGTATCCATGTTTTTTTCAAAGAAGTGAGCAGAAGTTTGAGGTCATACTGGCAAAGAGACAGAAATTCCAGGCGTCAGTTCATTGTTCTGTTGTGTTGGAGTTGTACAAGTGACACAATACTAAAAAGAAAAAAAATAAATTAAACCTGTTTCAGCTTCAGCCAGCGAAGTTGTATCTCTTGCTGATAACATTTGGAAACCTGTTTCAAAAATATGAAGAAATGTGTAAAAATATTTTTCACCCCTGTTCATAAGCAAGCATATCATTAATTTTATCAGAAAAATTGTGCTATTGTGTGGTATCTGGAGTGTTCCTGGAAGAAAGCACACAGACATTCCAAACTATGAATCCTTTTATATATAGCATGTTTATTTTGAAGTGGTTGCAAATTGCTTTATTTTCACTTTTCTAATTTTTTTTAATCTGAACTGAATTTTTGAGATAAAAAAAAAAGTTTTTCTCTTTATAATTTGAAGGTTCATGTTTCATTCGAACTGATCAGCTTGATGGAGAAACAGACTGGAAGCTGAAGGTTGCTGTCAGTTGCACACAAAGATTGCCAGCTCTGGGGGTAAGCATTTTATCTGTTTACTTTGAAGATATCTTCCATGTGTGCATATATATCTCCTACTTGAAAGATTGTGACAATTATTGTAAGTATTGGCCAACACCTGTTACCACAGTCCTAGTTTTTGCAGTAAATAGGAGATGGATGTTCCACTGAATGCTGAAAGAGAAGTGGGTTATGCAAGTATCCTTGGTTTTACATTGAAAAGAAATTTGGAATTGGATTTTTATCTTTCAATTTAGTAGATCTTGTGGTCCCCACGGAGAATCCGTACTCCACAGAAGCGTGTCACAGTTGTAGTGTTTTCAGCCAAGTGTTATACTTCAAGTGCAAATCATTCTTGCCTCAGGAACCATTGCTTTAATCGCTAACTTGTAAGCTTGAGAAAGATCTGTCTGCTCTTGGAAGGTAAAGTGCTTTTTGTTCTCAGGATACTTGCTGGTGAGACTTGGTGTGTTGTGCAAGTTCTCACAAGGAGGGCTCTCTCTCAAGAAGCTGCCCGAGTGTGTGTAGTTTTTGAGGGCATATATGTGTCATGTCACAAGTAACTCTATTAAAATTGTGAAAAAGGACACGTGTGTGTGTATGTGTATATATTCAAAATAGACATGTATCTACAAAAACATATGTAGAATTATACAAATGTCTCCTAAGGGAAAGCTGAGTTGTGTCCCTTGTACTGGGAAGCTTGCTATTTTACAGAACAGTTGGAGACTTACTCTGAAAACACACTGAAGTTACAAGCTTGTGGAAATTTACCTGTACAGAATTTCTGGTGTTATGACATGAAATCCTTTAGGTGTTTTATTAAAGGCAAACTTACCTTAAGAGGACTGTTTGTATGCCATCTCAATAGAAAAACTAAGTGTTACATTATCTGCCAGATTTTTGCAGCATTTCTGCAGTTATCCGTCCAGCCTTACAGAATTCAGTGCTGCCACATGGAAATTCGCAAAAGGGAGATATTTTTTCCTGTGTTCCTAGTGCTCTGGCTACTGGCTTCAAATGTGACAGGAGGCAGAGAAAAATAGCTAGCTTTGAATTTAGAGGACTGCGAACCAGTGATGGAACTGAAGGTTGGTCTTGCCAGGCAGAGACATGACAAGAACAGACTTTAACAAGTGTTCTGTAACCTGCAGTTGAATTTAGTATTTGTAATAATGCCTTTCCTGTAGGTTTTTACCATTTAATCACTGGCCTATCTTGTTTTCCCATTAAGAAAAATCGTGTCCACATGCGAGACAAATGCATGCGTTTGACTAAAATCCCATCAATTTTCTATCTTGCTTTGATTTATTATTTTTTTTAAATTAAATAGTCCTTTTCAGGTAGTTACAACTGTGTCCACCTTAGCTATTATTTTTTATTTCTCTTTTGTTTTGGAAGCATCACTGGCTGCACTTGGCAAATACAACTCTTTGTGCAGAATTGTGCTCTCTGAGTTCGTTATACTTTTGGTGTTCTGAGCTTGGAAATTTTGGTGTACTGAGCTTTGGTGTTCTGAGGCTGATGAAATCTGGCATAAATTACAATGCAGAGGTTTCTCTATGCTCTCCTTTGGAAAAGAAAAGAAAAAAGTTTTGCATGATCTTTTCTAATTTTTTAAAAAATACCCAAATCCTTGTCTGAAGTTTTCCCTCCTTGCTGGGAAAAATAAGACCTGGTAGAGCAGGGAGTTGTTGCACTGTAACTTCTCTATTTTGTTCTTTGGTTAGAAAAATAAAAATAAAAAATCAGTTATCTTAGAGGTCTCTTCCAACCAAGGCTATTCTATGACTCTGTCATCAATAGACCTGACAAATAAGTTGTTAAGCATCTATGGAGATAGTATAAAATTATGGTTAAACCTGTGCATTTAATTTGAAAGAGGTCTGTATTGTAGTTGTTTACAGTGGAAAATAGATCAGAAATGGTTAAAGTTGTGAAGTCTGCATTTGAATGGTAGGACAGGCAGCCTCAGCTTCCTGCAGAAGTGACGGTTTTCTTCAAGTGGTGGTTGTTTTGGGCATGTAGGGGAGGGAAAGGCAAGGTGTCACCAAGGAATTATTCGTGTATCTTGGAAACAGGATACAAGGGTCAACTGTACAATATAGTAACCATTCCTCCTTTAGTTGTTTCCACTTACTGCTATTAACCTCCCTCCAACTAATCTGTGCTTCTTGCCAGATTTTTATATTTTCCCTCTTCTTGAGCTGTAGGTGACAACCTGAGTTTTGTGCTGCCATCCACTGAGACCTGGACAGGCTGGAGAATTGGGCAGAGAGTAACCTTATAAATTCAACAAAGGCAAGTGTAGGGTATTGCACCTACAGCCCCATGGATCAGTACACGTTAGGGGCTGAGCTGCTGAGACCCGATCTGGGGAGAAGGACCTGGGAGTCCCGGTGGAAAACAAGTTAACCATGAGGCAGCAATGTGCTCTTGTGGCCAAGAAGGCCAATGGCATCCTGGGGTGCATCAAGAACAGTGTGGCCAGCAGGTCAAGGGAGGTTCTCCTCCCCCTGTACTCTGACCTGCTGAGGATACTTCTGGAGTGCTGTGTCCAGTTCTGTGCTCCCCAGTTCAAGAAGGACGGGGAACTGCTGGAGAGAGTACAGCAAAGGGCTGCGAAGATGATTAGGGGACTAGAACATCTCTTATGAAGAAAGGCTGAGGGATTTGGGGCTTTTTAGTCTGAAGAAGACTGAGGGGGGGATCTTATCAATGCTTATAAATACTTTAAGGGTGCATGTCAAAAGGATGGGGCCAGTCTTTTTTCAGTGGTGCCCAGTGACAGGACAAGGGGCAATGGGCACAAAATGTAGGAGGTCCCATCTAAACATGAGGAGGAACTTCTTTATTTTGAGGGTGACAGAGCACTGGCACAGGCTGCTCAGAGAGGTGGTGAAATCTCCTTCTCTGGAGACATTCCAGTCCTGCCTGGACACGATACTGTGAGACCTGTTCTGAGTGTACCTGCTCTGGCAGAGGGGTTGGGCTAGATGATCTTCAGAGGTCCCTTCCAACCCTAGCATTCTGTGATTCTGTGGTTGCCACCTGCAGTCTCCTACGTGTGAGGAGCCATGTCACAGGTTATTTTGTGATCATAGAATCATGGAATGGTTTGGGCTGGAAGGGACCTCAAAGATCATCTCATCCCAACCCCCCTGCCTTGGGCAGGGACATCTTCTACTAGACCAGGTTGCTCCAAGCTCTGTCCAGTCTGGCCTTGAATACTTCACACAACTAATTTTGGATTAGTTGAAAGACATGGTAAAGAAAATGGGTATACTGCAATGTGTTCTATGCCAACAAAGAATTATGTGGGGAACTCAGAGTTCTATTACTCTTGTCCCTTTCAAAGACATGAAGCTTCTGTTTTAATTCGGTACTGCCTTTAAACTGGATTGAAGGCTCATACTTGTATGAGTGGCTACAAAAATGGGTTAGGTTTCTGACGTTAACTTTATATCCGGTTATGATAAACCAGCAGTTGGCTGGAGGGGAGTCTGGTCACAAAGAGAACCTGTTCAGATGGGGCATGCAGGGGGATGTGGAGCACAGTCGCTGGGGGCCAGCATTCTGCCCTTGCTGTCTCTGGGCTGACAGTATGTGCTGTAATGGACCAGATCATTTCAGCTAACTGTCTGAAGTAGCAGTTGTTCATCACAGTAGTGTTTCTCTGCGCTTCCAGGGACTCTCTGTGCCTACAGTGACACCCATCACTGTCTTCTCCATGTGCTTGCAGCCTGTTTTCAAAGCAGAGGATTACAGTTCATATTAAAATATATTAGTAATAATTTGAGAGAATGTGTGCAAGTTGAGCATAAAATAGACTGGAAACAATTTGATCATATGTTTGACAAAATATACTCTCGATAATTATCACTCATTTTGATGTCTTTAGTTATGTGATGTAAAGGCAGTGAGTATCTTGTGTTGGTGCGAGCTGTCAGTCATGTCAGCGGAGCAGCATGGTAACCCTACCTGCTGTACCCCCAGAAAAAACAGCCCTTCAGAGCTTTTCGTAAAGAACAGATGACACCACTAAGATGATCAGTACAGATTTCGTTGTCTTTCGAAAGCACTTAATGTGATCAGAGAATTAAATTTTCAACGAGTCATTTAAGGACGGCTGAGCAGCAAACACCGCAACACCTGGATGAGATTTCCTGCAGTTCCATAGTCCTAGGCGGGGCAGTTCTGTTGATAACAGAATGCCTGTGCTGTGGCATTCTTCTCTCACTTGTGTCATCAACTGAATTTATTAACAGCAATGAGGTCACTGTAATTTTCAATAAAGGTGACTTGCTGATTTATATCAGAAGATCCATACAGCAGTAAACAATACCATTTACATTTAATTAGTTATATTGAACCAAGGACAATTTTATTTGTAATGGACTACATGTTATGATTAAGAATGTATTTTAATGATCTTTAAGTAAGGTGAACAAATGTTGCCCTTGACCTAATAGAGGGGATTTTTCTATGTTATTGATGACTTTATGGTGGTGAAAAGCGAAAGAGAACATTTTTGTTATTGTACCATCAAGTCATTTCCTGACTTTTGTTGCAGAATGATGAAATGCCTTCTTTGGAATTATTATTTTCAAGGATGAGACAATTAAATGCATATCTCTTTTTTAAAAAAAACCCTCATCTACTGTTCTGTATAAATAATTTAATTTTTATTGTTTGAGATGGTTTCTTTAATCTAGAACTGTTACAATTCCACTGCTCAAGTGTTGTTTTGTTTTTCTTTGAGTAAGAAGATAAAGGAAGTTATTTCCCCCCACTGTCTCCTAAAAGCAATGTAATTTTAGATGTAGAATACTGTTTCCATTGAACATATTAGTAGAACCACTTGACTTCAGTGAACCAGTGCTTCTAGAATGAAAATAATTCTTTACTGAAGTTGAATTTCACAAAGATCAAGTCCCTCATTAGTTAAATCACTAATAAAATGTAGTTGTCTTTTTTAATAAAAAAATAAAAATTGCATCCTTTGTTTAAGGTAATTTCCCTTCTCCCTGCTTTTATATAGGAGGAAGCAGTGCCATAACCTAACCAGGTAAATTCTTCTTGCTCTGAGCAGAATGATGCTTGCATGTAGTGTGTACCAATCCTGATGTCTCCTTAAATTCACCATTATGAATTCTTTCAAGACATTGAGATAAGAAATGCACAGCTTCTGCTACTGGGAAAGCAGCACTAGATGAAGGAACATCTTTGTACTCTTATAGTAACCTTTATTGTTGAAAGCAGTTCATATGCGATCTGTATTCTATAACTGTATCGTTGTTTGGATTTCTCTTTTCTTTCCTCTGTATTATAAAACTTCAGTTCCTGTACTTTATTGGCCTGAGAGTGGTGTCCATTTGGAGTTCAGAGCATTGGGCTACAGAAAAAAAGTCCTTATCCTTTTTCTTTAGCCTAATAATGAAAAAATACTTCTGGAAACTAGTGAGAATATTTAATATGCTTATATGGCTTGTCTTTCTACTACTCATGAATGAAATGCCAATGAACGACGACCCCGGATTTCTCTCAGAGCGTAGGTTTTTCCTTATGTTTTTAGTTTTAGGAAAAAACACGTATTTTTGGAATACTCTGCCGGTTCTGGTTCGTGGCATTCCAGAGTAATGCCACAAATGTGTAGCAAATGTGCAGATCTTAATTTGTCAGAAAGATACGTGAGTTTGTTTCAGAGTTGAAATTCAAAAAAAGAAAAAAAAAAAACCCAAAACATGAAAGTTTAGGTGTTAGATCAGAAATACAAAAGGAGGAGTGAAACATAAAAAGACACCAAAGGAATGTGGTAGAAATTTTTACTTTTAAAATGTAGCAAAGGAGAACATCATAGTAGAAAAAAATAGATCAGAAACGAGAAAAATATATTACTGTACAAATGCCAGTGTTCTTAAAAAGGTGGATATTTCTGCTTCCTTTTATTCTAATGTTGCTTCCCACTAAGACATTCTCTGAAAAGAGAGAAGTTCTTGGTTGACGCATTTCACTGGCAGGTCTTATTGTGTATATGAGTATGTGTGTGGGATTAGTTTTCTGCTGCACTATCTGCTCCTGAGAGACTCCCTATTTTTCTTTGCATAATAAAGCACATAATAGCCTGGATTAGCTAAATTGTAGGTGATAACAGATTTGAAAGAAGTGAATGATGAAGATATAGGACACCAATGTGTATTAGTTTCGTATGAATTATTTCTTGTGAACCTGATGAAAGTAGGTTGAAAGAACAAGGATACAATAAAGGAATTTTGTGTGAAAGACTACAGTAAATTGCTAGCAGTTTAAGACAAAGTTAATTTGTGAGAGTTAATGCTTATATTTGAGTCATGTTTTAAAAAGCTTATGAAATACAAAGTCCACATGTTTTTGCAAGGTATGAAGTGAGGGATTTCTTGTCTGCAGAATATAAATATAAATACCAATTCATTATTTTTAGTTACACATTTTCAAACTAAAGTCAGACATATTTGATAAATGCACAATAGATTATTTTTTTAAAAAAAAAACATTCATTGTGATCTGAAAAAGTAAAAAAAAATAAATTATATTCAAAAATGTGTTGCCATTTTATTGGAGAAACAGAAGGATACAAATGTGTCAGATTTTAAGACATTAACACAAGTGGACAAGTGCACCTTTAATTAACTTTTGTAATATTCAAATTATGTAATTTTCAAATATAGTCATTTTTCTTGTATTCAAAATTATGAATAAAAATAATGTAATGCTTTTTAAAATAGCTACGTTTGAGCCAAGGTGTGGTTATACATCCATGACAGAGGCTGTAAAATTAATTCTGCTTTTGAGAAGTCTAGCATATTCTAGCTAGCATGAACAGGGTATTGTAGCTGTGTAATCTGCTCCCCAGGAATGGTGTCTGATTGGCCTTCTGCAGGATCCACCCAGTAATAAAGGCTGGGGATAACCCAAATCTGCATTACATGCAGTGAGGAGGCAGACACTTGCATTTCATGAAAAGCAAATTTCAGTGAAGAAAGAGGGAGAGGGAGAATAATAAATCAAACACACTTATTCAAAAAGTGTGAAAAATTGGAACGAGCTGCCCAGGGCAGTGATGGAGTCACCACCCCTGGAGGTGTTTAAGAGTCAGGTTGACACAGTGCTCAGGGATATGGTGTAGCTGAGGACTGTCAGTGTTGGGTTGGTGGTTGGACTTGATGATCTTCAAGGTCTTTTCCAACCTAGATGATTCTGTGATTCATCAGAGGTAATGATTCGTAGATCGACTGGGATTTGCTATTGAGCATCTTCTGCTTTCCAGAGTAGAAATTAGATTGTGGGTCCATGTCTGAGTGATCTACTTGTCTTGAAATCTCTTAGCTGCTGTTGGTCCTAACCATATTTAAAACACCAAAAGGTTTGCTTTGGTGGTGAGAAGAAAGCTCCTTGTATCAAGTTTTTAACAATTAGCCTGTGATATTCTTTCTGTGGGAGGTGGGTACTTCAGAACAATTACCTGATGAAATAATTGTTTCAGAATTTCAAGGTGGTTCTCCCTGGGCCTCCAGGGACAGCTCTTGAGATCTAACGATCCTCAATGATTTTTTTTTCTTCCCCTGTTTATACCATACTGCCATCTACTTATAGAGCCTGCTGCTGTAGTATCTAAGAACCTCTTAGTTTTAGGGTAGGAATGTTCATGGATGGTTTGCTATCATGAGTAGCATGAGTATTAGACCCAATTTTATCAGACTAGTTGACCTTATCTCTGACTTGAAGCATTTGAGTAATCCTATTGATGCATCCAGGCTTTCTTGAAGCGGATGGGGTTTTCTCATGGGCTGCCTGAGAATGTGCTTGAGCATTTAAGAGTACTTGACTCAATTTCATTGTTTCCTCTTGTATTCAGTTGGCTTTGTCTGTACTGGAGAAATATTTTGTTTCCAGTTTCATTAAAAACAAAAACCAAACTCTCTTTTTAAAAGAGCGAATATATGGAAAATATTTTAAGATCATGCTGTAAATTATAATGGGGCTGTTCAGAAGAAAAATAAATGGGATAAAATTTCTAACTCATGTTATAGATGTAAAAACAGTTTAGCGTTTGAACTGTCAACACATTTAGAACATCATCTTGGATCTGGTTCCTTTAGAGCAAGATATACTGCAAAACAGCATAAATTTCATGAACTTAACTTGGGAATGGGGTGGTGGGGGCCATAAACTAGAATCTTTACCACTAAAAGATTCTTCAAAATATGTGATTACATTTCAGGTGAAATAATAGTAAGTACCTTAATCTGTTTTACAGGACCTCTTTTCAATCAATGCCTACGTTTATGCTCAGAAGCCACAACTGGACATTCACAGTTTTGAGGGCACCTTCACACGGGTAAGTAGTGTGTGTAAACACAGTTCTACTTCTCCCTTCCATTTCTCAGTGTAAGTGAAACCCATACTTAGTGTCAGAGTTGCATTGGATCTTTCCTTAGCTTTACAGCAGTATTTTTTTTCCGTGTTCCTCCTGCAGCAGTACTTCATATAAAAAGGCCAGTTTGTACCAGTTCTGTAGTTCATGCTGCCTACAAAGTAAATGTCGTTTGCCCAGACCTTCTAAAGCTGTAAGCAACAACGCTTGCTTGAAACTTGCATTGACCAAATTGTCCAAATGAAACTTCTATGAACAGCTGTAATATTCATGTTACTCCTGTCCTGATGGCTAAGTGTATACTTTTCTAAATATGAATTGAACTCCTCAGAGCCTTTTCAACAACTCTGCTATGTGTAACTGAGGCACTGGGAAACCATCACTGAACAGTTGCTTCCTGATGTGGGTTCTGTTTGTGTATGTAGTACAAGATGTATGATTGAAACATCCCTGAGATGTGTAAATAATCCTGATGCATTTTATGCTTTCAGTTTTCCATATGTGGTGTTCTGACTGCTTCAGTAGGAAGGGCAGTTTGAGCTGAACTTGTGTGCAAGTGCCCTCAGATTGGGGTTACAGGGGATCACACGGTAGATTATTTTTAGATTTTCGTTGTTGTTGTTGCTAACACTGTACCTTCTGCATAGTTGTGTTAGGGATAATAAGTAACGGTCTGTGGTGAGACACCAGTGGGAAAATTACAGTTTGGAACATCTGCAGCTAAGTGGTGTGGGAACAAGACCTTGAGTAACGGGAAAGTTTAGTAAACCCAGGAACTGCTGTTTTTGAAAACAGTCCATGAAGCTGGCAGGCCTCTGCTCACGTGCTGGCCAGGTGTGAGCCGATGCCAGAGCCAGTGATTTTTCACTCACGAGGAGAGGGATATAAGGCATGGTGATCAGATGGATGGGGAGAAGGCTTGGTGCACATCTTGAGACAGAGGACGCCCTGAAGGTGCACTACCTGCCACCCCTCCATCAGAGCACCATGATCCATCCTTCTGCTGCTCAGCAGTCTGCCGTGTATCCAGGGGGCGGTATGTATATAAATCTGCTTAGGAACAGGCAAGTATTTTTGATAAAAATATATAATCTTCTTAGGAATAAGGTGTTTTAATAAAAAAATGCTTATTGCACATATTTTTACTTGAGTCAGTTGTTTTGTGCATGGGAATCCTTTCCAAACCTGATACAACAGTGAACTGTTGTTTTAGGACACTTTACTGATTTATCTTTCTACTACTCCTATGAGTCCTTGCTTCTTACACTAAATCAGTTTCTGCATCTAATTTCTATTTTATGTTAAAGTAAAAAAAAAAAAAATTATGCTTAGTGATGCTAATGCATACATTTTTCCTACTTAAGCGCTGATGTTCAAAGAATTCTTGCAAGGGTAGGTTGACAGGCTAATATCACATTGATTTTTTTCTTTTCTTTTTTTTCCCCATTGTGAAGACAGAGTACTAACAATGTAGAAGACAAATTTAGATAACTTCAAAAAGTGCATGACCATAAAACAAATCAGAAACTTAGGTGCACAGCTCTGGAGTTCTTATGAGGGCACAACTTCTCTTAAGTACTTTTATATGAGAAGTATATCCACAGTAAATCTGATAGCTGACAAAAGGTACCTTTTGCAGTACCACGTCAGGAGGAGTTGAAGCTCTGCTGCACTCTATTGATGTCCGCAAGCTTCACATGAAGTCATTTTCCACTGTCCTCCATTGGTTTTGGTGTGATATATGCAGTCAGATGCATGTGTGTCTTTGCATGGGCATGCGGGGAGGATCATGTCTGGCCCTTAAGGAACAGCCTAAGTTAGTTCTTCTTCTCTTCCCTCTTATGGACATCCTACCAAGAAACAATAGATGAGCTAAATGAGTGTTCTGTAGAAATGTGTGAGATTGTTTCACTCAGGGCTGCCCAGGACAGTGGTGGAGTCCCCATCCCTGGAGATATTTAAAAGACATGTAGATGTGGTGCTGAGGGACATGGTTTAGTGGTGAATTGGCGGTGTTAGGTTAATGGCTCGACTTGATGATCTTAGAGGTCTTTTCCAACCAAGGCTATTCTATGATTCTGTGATTCTATTTGTTCTCAGGGCATCATCCATGTCTTGGCCAAGTTTATTTTGAAATACTCATGCACAGAACAGGGATTTACACAGATGTAACTACCGGAGTTTCTCTTCTACCTGATGATCCTATGTAGGTTTGATAAATTAGGAAGTTATTTCATCAATTCTGAAAAGGCAAGAGAAAAACCTATGTCTGTAGAAAGAGAATAAAACGTAGTCATACTTCTTAACTGAACTTTTACAAGTCGAAGCTCAGAGTACTCTGGAGGATTATATCAGTGTGTACTGGCATGATCAGTATTATTTACCTTTTGCTTATAGCTTCTGTGCATAATTATGGAAATTCTCTTCTGCTTTTGATCTTGCTGATTTTTGTTTAAATTTGGGTCTTTCTTCCACCATTCCCTTAAGAATGTTTTCTTTTAATTTCTCCTTTATTGTAGGTCTGTGCTGTCACTCAGTCTCTTCATTTACGTTGGGAATATATCTAAATTTTATTTTTTTTTTAATTCCAGTAGATATCTTGGAGAACTGATTCATTTGAGTTTAGTTCATCTGCTGTAATAAACTTTTTTTCCTATGGTACAGAACTATTTAGTATCATTGCATGGGGCTTTGAGCAGCCTGGGCTAGTGGGAGGTGTCCCTGCCTGTGGCAGCGGGGTTGGAACAAGATGAGCTTTAAGGTCCCTTCCAACCCAAACCATTCTATGATTCTGTGATTTTTTTTTTTTTTTTCAATATAGCACCTTGTCAAATGTTTAAAGAAAAACTACCTTGATGCAAAACCTGTTGCATGTAGCTTTTGATACCTTGGAAAAATTCATACTGAGATGTGAGCACTGAAAATTGTGTATTCGTTTATGAGTAGGATCTCTGGCCTGGGGCTAATTATACAGATGTTTTCTTAGGTAAGTCTTGTGTTTTAGTAGAGGGAATGTTGAGTTGTTTTTTACTTTACATTTGCTGTTAGAGAATTACCCGTTTTGAAGCAATGGTTGTGTTCACTTCAATCTGGCTTAATTTTGTGTGACCACTAAAGGGAATGGCATTATGTTTTGCCTGTCCTTTTTACTCACCTTCCTTGTGCTGGCACTAACAGCTGTGCAGCCAGCCAGACTAGGGAGCTGACACATGCAGAACCTAACCTGACCCAGTCCAAAATACATACCCCGTAAAAGGACATAGCAAGAAAATTAACTGTGGGATTGGGGTGGAGAAGAAATCTCTTCCAGTGATGGAATTCAACTAATGCTTTTTCTTCTACTTTCCTACACAAGTTGGTTGGGGGTGGTTGTGCTGTATCCTGTCATGTAGGAATAGAGCTAGAAAAGGTCAAATGGAAGTGGTACACCAGTTCATTCAACGATTAGGTATTTAGTCTCAAAGGCCTCTGTCATTATTTGAAAAAAAAATCTAATAAATTGTAGCTTTGAAACCTTTTAAATGACTGCTTGAAATTTGTCATGATCCTTGGTCAGCTGTATTATGAATTCAGGACTGAGAGTAGGATATATTCATTTTTCATTTCAATGCTCATCCATTTCTTTTGCTCTGGCCATGTGAGAGCTGCAGACTAATTTCCTAGAATAGGAACTGTAGACAGTTTAAACCTCTGTGATCAGTGTTGTACATGACTTCCAAAACTTAGCCTGAATATGAAGTTTGAATGCAATACTGGACTACACTATTCTGGTAATGAGTTTAATTTGGAATTTAAAGACCAATAAACATAGAGCTGCCAAATGAAATTCAACCCAGCAAACCTTAAGTGGAAACTTTGTCAGCTGGACAAAGAAGCCCTTGTATGTCAAATTTCCGCTACTAGAGCGGTGGATTTCATTTGCCCCCAAACATATATTGTTCTGTAAGCTGTAGTAGGATCAGAAAATTTGCAGAAACATTTCTTCTTACTGACTTGGTCTTGTTCAGGAATCACAGTCCTTGTCTCTTCCCTGCTTCATTCATTCCCTGCCACCTCTCCAAGGGTAGAAATAAAAATAAAGCGGAACTCATAACCCATAAATATACTTTCGATTTTTCATTTGAGTAACTTGGAAAAATAAGGTTGTCATTATCCGTTTTGGTATGGAAGATGTGGTATTTGGTAAATTGTATGAACTCTAGAAAGGTGGAAATGTTAAGATGAGGGCATAAAGACACAAAAAGATCATAATGAAATAAGCAGAAGCTAACTGATACTCCAGACCATTCTGTTGATGAGCATGGCATGAGTGGAAAGAGATATAGCTTATTAGATGATTTCTTATTTTGAGTGACCTAAAAGGAGGCATTTCACTGAGTCTTGCAGCAGGTGGACATTTGACAAGTGACTTTCCTGGCTGTGTTGTTAGCTCTCCATAATCACTTCAGGGCTTTCAATTTCTTCTTGTATTATAGAAGAGTTTCATAATTTAGTATCTTAAAATCTGCTAACTGAAGAATAAACTAAGGCAGTAAAGTTTAGTATCTTTAGTGTCTTATTCCTGACAATAGCCAGAAGCAGACTGCTGGGAAAGTGAGTAAGAGTAGAGTAAGGAAATAGTAGTGCCTCCCCAGAAGATTCTCCTGTCTGTTAACGACTCATGATGTGGGAAATTCCCGAGTCTGAGGTGGTTTCTATAAGTAACCTGCAATGAATTTTCCTTCTTTAAACTTACCCAGTCTCCCCTTGAACCTATGTAACCTTTTAGCATTCAAACAGGAAGAAGTTGTACAGGTTTTTATGAAGAGCAATTGCCTGTTTTTTTAGTTTTGCTGGCTTCATTTATAACTTCTTTGGTAAGAGACAGCAGTATCTATCCTTTGTTTCTAGGTGCGCATTTCATAGATGTCTGTCATGTTCCTCAGTAGAGTTCAGGTGTATTCAGTCAGCTCTAGTATGTAAGCTACATTGACCACCCTTGTTTCCATCTTCAAACATTTTCCAGTTCTTTTTATTTTCTGTTTGGAATAAGGGGAGAGGAGGAAGGATTTTAAAACTACATGCTTAAGACTTGGGAAAACCATGGATTTCTTTGTAGTACCATGATTTGTTGTTGTTCTTAATTTTTTTTTCTCTCCTAGTGATTCTAAGCATTTAGCTTGTCCTTGACTATTAAGTTAACGTTTTGGTAGATTTGTCATAATCCCAAAACTTGATTTCAGAGTAGTCATGACAATTTCTGAGTAGTTATGAATTCTGAGTAGTTTAAATCAGCTCAGAGCTCATTGCTTTGTGAAGTTGGTATGTTTTCTTCCTTTGTGTGTATCGCTTTACATTTCAGTACATGGGATTTCATCTGTCCACTTTCTTGTTGGGTAACCTACAGTATTACCCAACTAATAAATCATAGGCATTTCTTCTATGGCTATTTTGTTCTGAAGTCTTACTTTAATCTTACTTAAAGTTACAATTATAAAGTTATGCAAAGTTACAGCAGCAAACATTTCTTCAAATTCTATGGCTTTCCTGTATCTCTAATTCTGTATATTAATTCTGTGCTAATGGCTAGTTAAAACACAACGCTCCTGTTAAAATTTGAATTATTTGTTTATGCTGGAATTCAACATAATGCAAAAATGACCACCTCAGTATGATTGCAGTTTTAGTAAGTGGTAGATGGGAAATTATCTCTTTCAGTATTTGAGGAGTCTGACTGTGGGCAGCAGGTATTCTGTATGGAACTTCTGAGCACAAAGTACAAAAAACTTTTTCATTTATTGAGACTAAGTTCGTTGTAAGAATGGTGTTCACATTTGTGTCCTAGCACAGTCTGATGTTTGTAAAAACTGACCTGTTCATTTCCATGGGATTGCAGTGTTTGACTGAATATATGGGATCTTTGGGGTCATCTCTCTGTTAGTATACATCGTCCTATTATATGCCTGGTAGGGACTCCTCTGACAAACTCTAGCATGATTTGGTCTTTGAGATACAGTAGTGAGTTATTAAAAAGAAAAGCATTTTCCTTGTACACCTGTACATTGTTTTCAGTTGACCTAGTGATGCAGTGAGAAACTCTGCAAATCCTTGTTCAGAATACTGGAGCAGAATTTTGTTTTCTTGCGGTGTATGATGGTAGGTAGAATTGTAAATATCAAGCAAGTTTAAACAGTTTGAAGTTTGTGCATGATCAAAAGTAATCAAGGTGAGCATGTTTGCTTCTGTATGAGAATAATCTGTGCATCTCATGGCAAGTTGTGTGAAATTAAGACTCCTGTTTGGTGCCAGGCCCACCGTTTGGGTTGAAAGTGGCAGTCTTCCACTCTTGTCACAAATGGCTAATTAGCATTGTCTGTATGAAAGAATTTCAGGAAACTTATCCTGTTAGATTCATCAGTTCCTGCAAAGCCCATGGCAGGAGTGAAAAAAATTCAGTGTCTGTTCTCAACTCACATAGGGCCAGTTTGTGTTCTGTTTCTAGCCTTGAAGAAACAGATTCTGAAACCTCTAACTAAGCTTCATATAGAAACTTAACCACTGGACAAGGTCATGTTTCTACATTAGAGGTAGAGATGGCAGTCTCTCTACGAACTGCCATGCCCCAAACAGCTGCAGTTAATATTTTGATTATATTACCAGCTTATTCCTCTGGAAAAACTAGTATTCTTGAATAATTTCTACTTAGACTTGTATGTCTATACACTGCTTAATTAGGCTTTCAAGAAGGCCAAAGCAATCACCGAATCTGATTAACCCAGGAACAATTGTTGATCAAACCAGGTGTCTAAGCATTATGAAGTCAGGAACAGCTATCCAAAAAATTAGACTGTGGATGAACCCTATCAAAGGCAGTCACCTCAGAAATCTGTTACAAGTGTTACAAAGATGATTGATAATTGCCCCAAATAATACTTCTTTGAGCTAGATCAGAATACTCTTGTATTTAATGTTTCAGTGATCAAGACTTCATGTGTTACTAATGCTACCAATAATTTTGAATATTGCTGTAGCCGATGATCCTGTTTCATCTTCAGAGATATATTTTCAGTTCTCCACAGCTGAACATTCCTTGGCCTATCAATATGAAGTACTTCTGCTGTTATGTGACAATATCTTGGAATTCACTTCTACTCTGTAGTACTCCCCAGCTACTGAAGCTTCCTACACGGTATCCATGTTACTCCATCAGAGTGGGCTTGCAGTTGCTGTTGTCTCAAAACTAATGTATTTTAATTGTTAGGAGTATGTGAAATAATTCTTGCAGTATTAATTCCTTAGGGCAAGAATCAAAAAGTATTTCTCTTCGTGAGAGACTAATCTTATAGAACGTTCTTTCTTGACAGAATTTTTATTTCCTGTATGAGTCTTGATTCAAAACTCACAGTTTTCTTCTCAGAGCTAATTCCATATCCTCCCTCTCTTCCCCTCTGTTTTTGACAGAGTTGTTCTCTATGCCTTTTAAACAATGATTCTGCTTCACTTAAGAGCTATGGTTTCCTTGCTATGTAGGGATCTTTTGAGGTATATATAAAAATGTATCTGTTTAGTTTGAGGTTTTTCTCTTTTAGGAACACAGATTTCTAAGCAGCTCATCCTATGCTTGGTGGTTGTTTCAAAATAGAGATGAAAAATGGACATAGGTTTTGATCATTGACATTATGTAGAATTTATTGTGTACTTTGGTAAATCAGTGGTCCTCTTCTTCCTGCAAAACATTTAGCACAATCTGTAATTTGGTCAAATGCACTTGATTATCCTACCTCCTAAAGTTTCCTTTAGTTGTAAACATCGCATTTCCCAGCTGCTGATGAGTAACAAATCTGTATCATGCTCCAAACTGATTATGAGAGATTAAGTCTGTTTACAATCTGTGGACCATTGTTACTTGGGAGGAGAGAGGGGAGGGAAAAAAAGGAAAGTTTAAAATAATCATGGAAGAAATTTCCTATTGGAAGTATTTTCCTGTTGGATATGTATTTTTTAAGTAGGCGGTAAGACAACACAAGTGTGCATTTCTTTTTGAAAGTCTAAATATTCTTCTCTGAAGTTATGATGTTGCTTGGATTGCAAAATGATGGTGATCGTAACTTACTGTATGATTTATAGATGATTTAAATTGTCATAGAGAACAAGGTATTAATTTTTGGTGGTTAGTATTCATAACTCACTTCACCTGCTTGGTATAGCAAACTGTTTTGCAGTTTGATACATCTGAGGAAAAGAATATGTTCCTTTTAAAACACTGTTGGCTTCAGTTCTTTGAATATAATTGGCTTTAAGTAATATGAACTTCAGTCCGTATTTCACTTTTTGGAAAGTTGTTTTTGTGTGTATATACAGACAAATAAAGTATGTGCCATGAATACTATTAGACAGTGGTTGACGCAATGATGTAGACATCCTGTGCAATTTATTATTACTCAGATGGTTTAGCGCTTTTCTTAACTATGACTATTTGTGATGTTGATGTTGACTTACTTATTAGTTGTTCATATTTTTAACAGGAAGACACTGATCCAGCAGTTCATGAAAGCCTAAGCATAGAAAATACATTATGGGCAAGCACTGTTGTTGCTTCAGGTAAGTGTTGCAACAGCAAAGCTGACAGTGTATCTACAGACTTCTGTGGAAGCATGTCCTTGTTTTTACAGTGAGACATATTAATGACTTTTGAAAATCTTTGTCTGCTAGGCTATTAATCTCTTGCTTCTCTGTGTATGCCCTTCCATTAGTTTCATCATGCTACTTAGAAGATTTTCACATCTTTTTGATCCTCCTTAATAGCATGTTTTTTTTACTTAAATTTTCATGTTTCAGTAGCGCTGTCCCTCATACCCCACTGAAGTCACTGACCTTTTTGTTTTAATTAAAGCTTCAGGTTGTAAAGTGCTCTGTTCAGGTCACTGTGGATAGGGTCCTGCTGAAAAGCAAGGGTGGGTTTGCATTTGTTAGGGGGTTTTCTTTTACGTATACCCCATGCTGTGGGTAAAGCTTGCTTAAAAATCTTATATCAGGCAAAATATTGATCAGAAAGTATAGATCAGTTATATTGTTACGTAATTTTAAAATAATGGGATCTAAATATTAGTAATGTTTCATATGTGTTTCAGATATTATAAGGAGTTCATATTATCTAGATGCTGTATTCAGGCTTCAAACCATTGTAATTTTTCTTTTTTAAGAGCAGAAATTTTCTTCCATTCTTGCTCTGTGTAAGAAAAGACAAAAGGACTGTAGGAAAAAAAGGGCTGTGGTTATTCTTCTGCACAAAAAGACTGAGAATAAGAAATCAGACAAGCATGATTCCTAAAAAGGAGCTAGGGCTTAAGGTAGGGAATTGGAATAACTGGAAACATGAGGCAAGAGTAAGAGGGATATGGAGGGAGGGAAAGAAAGTAAAAAAGGGTCTCCTGACTTGTTAAATTAGTCCCTGCTCTGAAGGCTTCTAACATTGAGGGGCCTGTGGGAGGGTTGGGGGAAGAGATCAAGTTTGAGGAGGTGGCAGAGTCTGTGACTGAGCACTCCTTTCCAGAGTCTGAAAAGGTAGTTGTGTTCTTTGCTCAGTCTTGTTTGGTTCGATTGCAGTAGAAACTATTCACTCTAAAACTGTTCTGTCAAATGGATGATGCCTACAATGGTCCTCAGTTAGGTTTTCAACTTAAGTAGCCAAGATCTGTAGCTGCATGTAAAAAGATTCTGCTCATGAATTACAAATTTCAGTACTGTGTAAATTTGTTTTGGGTTTGCTTTTCCCTGAATTTATATACAGGGGAGAATTACACTCAGAGTATACATTTGCAAAGTCAGTAATTCTGAATCAGTAGTTTTGAGTTTTAATTTTAAAATGTTCATGTTTTCATTTCTAGGGTAGATGATTTTGTTTAGAAATGTAGCTAATGTCCAAGGCCTCATGATCTGCCATCTACAGTTGGCACCCAAATTAATGGAAAGAGTGCTCCTTAAAATATGTGTCTTAGCATATGTTTGGATTTTGCTACTTCCGGAGGGTTCTTATGAAGGTTTAATTCTTTATGAAAGACTTAGGTTCATTTTTAAAGATGGCAGTAGAAAAACACAGAAGATAATTCCCTTGTAGGAGCATGGTTTTGAAGAGTGGAATAAGGCTCTAAGGGGGACACAGGGCAACTCACTGAGTAGGATCATAGAGTGGTTTGGGTTGGAAGGGACCTCAAAGCTCATCTCGTTCCAATCCCCCTGCCATGGGCAGGGACACCTCCCACCAGACCAGGTTGCTCAAAGCCCCATCCAACCTGGCCTGGAACACTGCCAGGGAGGGGGCAGCCACAGCTTCCCTGGGCAACCTGGGCCAGTGTCTCACCACCCTCACAGGAAAGAATTTCTTCCTAATATCTAGTCTAAATCTCCCCTTTTCCAGTTTAAAGCCATTACCCCTCATGCTATCGCTCCATGCCCTTGTAAAAAGTCCCTCTCCAGCTGTCTTGTTGGCCCCTTTGCGGGGGGGGGGGGGGGGTTGGAAGGTGCTATAAGGTCTCCCTGAGGCCTTCTCTTCAGGCTGAACAACCCCAGCTCTCTTCAGCCTGTCCCCATAGGGGAGGTGCTCCAGCCCTCTGATCATCTTTGTGGTCCTCCTCTGGACTCGTTCCAGCAACTCAATGTGCTTCTCGTGCTGGGGACTCCAGAGAAGACCGTAAGGCGAAACAATTAGCAGATTGTTAAAATTACGATGTTCTAAATTTGGTTGATAACTGATGTATCATTCATTTGTTTTCGTCTTACTTCCAAGTTTAATATACATAGCTAAGTTAAGATACTTGATGCTAAGCTAATTAAATTCGAGGTTTTGTAGAGGTGGGTTTTTTTTAAAAAAAAATTGACTTCATAATTGAATTTCCAAGATTTATGACAACTGAAAATCTTGTTAGTAAAAACATGTGTTACTGTCTGGCTGCATTATCAACACATATAAACTTACTTAAACCCTGCCGTGGCAGGATGTCAAAGGTGGACTCTGCCTACACAAGTTTGCAGGCACCTCTGTATCCCTTCCCCCACCATGGCCTGTCACAGTCCATTATTAAATCTGAAAAATATAGTGGAAGATGGCGCTTATGCACAGCCTTTGCAGATGAGCGCCACTCGGAATCCATGAAATGGAAGAATAAACAGCCCATAGCATGTGAAAGTCTGTACTGTTTTTCTACTCTGTAGGTAGGTACCTCACCTCAACCACACTTGTATCTTATTTCAGCCTCCTTAGTGTCTAGGCTCACAGTTCTGTTGCACGCAGGTTTTTTTCACCCAAAAGTATATAATGTTTATGTGCAAGCCTAATCTTTGCCCCTTTGGTTCAAGAAAGTGGGTTTGTAGCCTGTGCCTGGATGGTAGGGAGTAGAGTTCTGCCCTGCAACATTGCCTGTATGTCTATTCATTTACCTTAAGACTCTTCAGTATGGCAGTCCTTAGCATCCTAGCTTGGAAGGCGGCTTCTTCCAGTGGTCTTTAGGCAGCCTGGACATGATCTGTTACTAAGCCAGGTAAATATGTGACCCATTGCTCTTGGGAATATGCTATGCCCTTCCCAACCCCTTGGAGGTTGTTACAAAGTATTCTGGGTGAACCTGCACTATTATCTTTGACCTATTATTGACTGATGCTGTCAGTCTTAGGGGTGGAAACAGGGAGCTACATCACTGACACCCACGAAATGAATATGTAGCTGAGTTGCTTATTTATTTTATTTAAAAAAGGTTTTGCATAGGACATACAGGATGGTTGTTGAACAAGGGAGCTCTTCCCATTTTCCTCCTTCCAGTGATAAAATATATGCTGAATTTTCTGATACTCCCTTTGACATTTTAGATGAAACACATTGCATCAGCTAGGAGAGCCCACTATCTCCAAGACGCACGCTGTTGCAGTTTGTGAAGGTGATGTAGAGGGTCAAGGTCAGGCTAGGAAGAGAAAAGTGTTTGGGTGTGGGAAATACCTCAGAAAACTTGAGCTCTGGTTGCTGATGTCCTGACAGCTCTAGAGGAGAGAGACCACAAATCAATCATCTTGCAGATCAGTAACAGTAAACGTAAGTGCATAAAGGTTTCAAGGAATCTTATCAACTACATGTTGAATGCAGATTACCAAAGGTTGTGAAAATACTAATATACTACAATAATGGATGCTGTGGGGGGGTAAGTCTATTGCTGGAGCAGTACACATGAGAAGGAAAATATTTGCTATAATTTAAGATTATTTTTATTTTCTTTTTGAATTTTGGGAACTGAGCAATTGGATCAACAAAATCATGTAGTGTCAAACAACTCGAGAACTATTCCATAGCCCTTTAATATCAACAAATAAAGTTCAGGAGAGATTCTTCGAATTTGTACATTTGGAAGGGGTTTACTTCCCTTGATTTCAGTACATCTCCTTATCCCTTAGAGTAACAGTAAGCTAAATGGAAAAAAAATAAATTACCACTTTGTCACACCCAATATATATTATATACCCAAATGTTCTTGTCTCTGAATTGATAGTTTAGATGTCTAAATGGATATTTCTACTGCTACGAAATTGGAAATGCTTTCTGCCCCGTGCTGTGAAGCCCTGACAGAGATCTGGTGACTGTGGGTATGATGTTTATCCTAACCACAGAAAGCAAAACCACTAATTTGCCAGGATCACACTGGAAGCCTCTGAGAGGAGTGGGAATCAGAAGCCCTTTCTCTAGTCCAAAGCATGTAGCCATCCTTTTGTTATTTTTTAATAAGTGAGATAGGAAAACATATTCTGACTTTTTCCACTTACAGGCAACATCCAAGTGAGTTTCATACAGGTAGCAGCAAGGTCTGCTATCTGTGTGCCATTCTTAATATCTGTATTATTGCTGTGGAATTAACAATAGTACCTGAAGGAAAGGAGTTTTGGTTAGCAAAAACTTGAAAAACTGCTGTCACTGAAGAAACAACTTTAAATATAAACACATAATTTAAACCATTAAATATTTTGAAAACCTCTTAGGTCATCATTAATTAAATTACTTCTGTTTCAGATCATTTGTGTTTGTGGCATCACTGACTGTGGTGTTTGTGTTCATGGAAAGCCTTGGTAGATAGCCATTCGGAAGGGAGAGAGAGGGAAGTCAGCAGTTAAATTTTAAAAAGCCTCAAAAGGTCCACTGCAGTACGAACTTCAGTTTTTTGGTTTCAATTTCCTGTAATGATCGGTGTGGTTCAATCTCTAAACGAGATAATGCAGTTTTCTGAGAGATCTGCTGAGATCTCTATTAAGAGGAGATTTGTATTAATGGAATTTTGTGGTCAGTTTGGGAGGTGTCATTCTTGCAAAGTCACTTTGGATAAAATCAGAACAATTTGTATAACTGCACAGCTGTAAGAAGCACTATTTTGTGCCAGGTCTTACATGCAATTTTAATTAATTTGAGCACTCTCTCGTTTTCATATGGTTCACACAGAGCTTGAGAGATCCCAGAAATGATCGCGCACAGGATTCAGCATATGCCTGACTGTGTGGGTTCTGCACAAGTCCTCTTCTCTCTCTTTTCCAGGCCCACGTGTTTATTCTAGTGCTATCTCCTGTAACTTCTCTCTCCTCCATTAACCGCTCTGCTCTTACCAGTCAGTGGTTGCCCAATTTGCACGAGATCCAGTTTGCATGGAGGCCCATATGTAAAAATAATTGAGCTGTTGCTTTTAATAAGCCCGGGCTTGTAGTACAGCTATGCTTCCAGGAACCCCACACTGGATCCAGTTTTTTGTAACGTGGGCCAGGGTGGAGTTTGGTGCACGTATATGTCTTCATAGCTGGTATTAGGTTTAGATTTGCTGAGGATGATGAGAGAGAGTAGTGGGTAAAAAAACCCCACTCTTCAGAACACGAGAACTATCCCTGGTGCAACCACTGTGGGACAACACTAAAATTAGTCTTGGTGTTCCCTACACTGATGTAATTCAGGTCTAAGGAGCCCTAGATTTTTCAGTGGTATGGTGCTAGCAACTAGCAGCCCGCTAAGTTCAAAATCAAAGATCAGTGCGTCGGTAAAAGCAGCAGCTCAGTCAGATTTAGCCAAAACCATGATCAAAACTCAGTAGTCAAAATAGATTTTTATCAAATTTTCACCTTTGAAACTAACTTTTCAAGGAGCTAAATAGAAGGAAAGGAGGGCAGCTTGGTTTCCTCCCCAGCTTCTACTAAACCGAAGGAGCTAGAAGGGTTGATTGTTGGGGTGTGCCGGAGGGGATTCCCTATGGGATATCATCCAGTGTGTTCTGACCATTGGATAGAAGTCAGCTCAGAGCATCACTCCAAAATGAAGTGCCCCAAAAGGGTATGGGCATTGGTTGGAGTCCAGTAGGAGGAGTGCAGAAATTATGGATCAATGACTATTCTTTTACAGAAGTCAGGAGGAAATTTGGGGGGTGTCGAAGGCATGTTACCTATATAACCAGTGTGCAAATGTGAATGTGGAGCTGTCAGCAGAGAGAGACCTCGCTTTGGGGAAAATGTTATGGCAAAGGAAGTCTTCAGAAAAAGCTTTAGTATAGAGAGAAAAATAATAGAAAAACTAATTTTTAGTTGTCCAGAGGATGTAATGTATAATCACTGATGTTTTGGATGTGAATTCAGAATTTTCACTTGCATTCTCATTTTTGAGTAAATGAAACTTCCTTTTTTTAATGCCAATGTCTTAATTGTCATTTTGTTTTCTTTGTGTCTTACTTCAGTGTTTTGTGATTGTTACGCTACAAGAATAGTGGTAGCGGATCTTGCAAGTAGTCCTGAATGCCAAAGACAAATTAAGTTACTTAATATCAGATAAATGTGCAATACTTCTACAGTTGTTGAAGTTTTCTGAGCAGGGTGTTTCTGTCAAGTTATGTTAATTATTTCTTTATAGTGTAAACACACAGAAAAAAAATACCACGTTATTGGTTGTACTGCCATAACGCCATTTCAGGTAACTTAAAAAAGTAATAGAAATAAGGGGCTTGTTTTGTGCTAGGAAGTGTGATAGTGGCATTTTAATAAAAACATAAATTTTTGTTTAATATAAAAGTTTATTTAGTGATGCTGAAGCCAAGTTTTCCTATGGCATGCAGTAAAAATTGACTGAAAGGTAATTGGAACCAGGGAATCATTTTTATAAGTTAATGAACAGGAGAATATTTTTGTATGGGATTTTATCAAAGTAATTAATTGGTGAACTAGGTTTTACATCCTTGTAGATGACAGGTAGCTGGCAATTTGTGTACGATGCACCATGGTACTCATTTTTGTAACTGCCCCTTGTTACCTATGCTATGTGTTAACTACTGAAAACTGTTGGAGACAATTTTAAGTTCAAATATAAATTTTTAACCTATTACATTGAAAGTATTGTTTCCATTAAAAAGGACAGCATGTTGTCATTTTAATGGATGTTAATTAAATAAGTTGTGGTGATCCTTCATACTCAATTCTGAAAAACACCCCTCACAGTACTATGTACATTGCATAAACGTTTGGGCTTTTCCATGCAATTGCTTTGAGGGACTGCAAATTACAGCGAGTTTTTATTCAGACATATTTTCTCTTAACTGCTGAAACCTCTGTTTTACTTTTGTGTGTTTTTTCAGGAACTGTAATTGGTGTCGTCATTTACACAGGCAAGGAAACTCGAAGTGTAATGAACACCTCCAATCCAAAAAATAAGGTAAGTTAGCCTTACTGTGGGATTTCCTACATAAAAAAAATAGATGTACCTAAACCCCAAAATCTACAAGCTCTTACTCTGATGTAGTTTGTCTGCCAGACTGTGATGAACTTTGGTATGAGAAGTGAATTCTGTCTCGTCTCATTTCAGAAGTAAAATTACTCTTCCTTTAGCTCAGAGTGTTACAGGTACTCATGGAAACACTTGTATTCCGAGTATAAATGTGCATCTTCAGACTTTTATACTTGTATCTCACAGCTAAATATTAATTCCCACTTCACTTCTCTCAGACTATTTTACTGCAAAGTGTTTGACCAAAGCTACATAGTAGCTTTAAGGAATGTTTGTAGCATACTACTAAAATTTATTCAGGCCCCCAGAGGAAGTCGAGCAGGATAACAGGATAACTTGAGGTTCCAGCTAGTACCCACAACAGTCTTCCAGGGACTTTCGTAAGCAATGAAAACATGGTCAAGAGATTTGTCTGTTGCAAAGGTACCAGAAGTTTGAGTCCTTGCCTCTGTACAAGGTTCTTTCAGTTCAAAACAAAAGAAATAGCTCTTTATTTCATCAGTAATGTTTCTAATGTGAGTTGGGGAGGGCCCTCAATTAGAAAGAAAAGAAACTTCAGTTGCAGACTGTGTCTTACAGCCTAGACCTGTGTTTAGTGAGAAAATACTTAATTGTATTAAGAAAGGAAAAAATTCCTGCAAGAGGTTTAGAAAAAATCAGTTGTGACAGGTTGCCATTTTCATGCCGTTCATAATAAGTCGCTCTGAGTAGGAACATCAAGAATGAAATGATAATACAAATTGCTTGAAGCAGTTATTGCAGTCCCCAGCATGTATTGATTTGTGTTTCTAATAAAGAGATGCTTTTAAATGTCTCATTGAGAGAGACAGGTGAGATGTACCATTACGTGGATTAAGATGTCCTTTTATTATTTTAATCTTTGTAACATACATTTTTAAAATAATAGAGTAAAATGGAACCAGAGTGTTTATGGTGCATAATTATTTTCTGTTCCATCTGATACAAAGATGAGCCCTTTAGTAACAGAATCTTCCTCTGCAAATTCTGAACCCTTCTGAGTAACAAATAATTCTCACAGGTGTTTAAAATGAAATTTTTTAATATAGTAAATTGATAAAGGAGTATACATAAATGTAACCCAAATTCAACAGATGCTGGAGGTGTATCAGATTTTTAGTAAATGTTTGCTAGATTTTTTTTGCATGAATATTTCACACAGAAAACTATGATAAAGGGTAAAAGGATTTGTGTTTAGAATTTCCCTGATGATTTCAAAGTAATTATTAATATTAAAATAGTTTCTACAAATTTTCATCAGCAAAAGATTAAGTAGCAGATAAACCTACAAACAAGAGATCCAGCCACATGTTGACAAGCTGCAGCGTGGTTTTTACTATTCTGACAGTACATGTGCCACCTTTGCTTGCACAATACTTTAATGTTACAGCTGCTAACAATTGCATGTTGTGTTCTTTAATCTACAGTGGGAACTTAAATAAACTTAATTTTCATGAAGCACTAAGAAGCAAAGTATTAGTACACATGCGCACACATGCACATTCACAAACTAGCAGAGCCAAATCCTAGTAATACTATCTGTCATATATTGCACTGTCAGAATATGAACACTATCTAAAATATTTGCCTTAGGAAGAATTCAGGGGAGGTTTAGACTGGACATTAGGAAGCATTTCTTTACCAAGAGGGTGCTCAGACCCTCGAACAGGCTTCCTACAGGGGTGGTTGATGCCCCATGCCTGTGATGGTTTCAGAGGTGTTTGGACAAAGCCCTTAACGTGCTTTAACTTTTGGTCAGCCCTGAAATGGTCAGGCAGTTGGACTAGATGATCTTTGTAGGTCCCTTCCAACTGAAATAGTCTATTCTAAGAGAAGTCGTGCTTTTAAATAGGTTGTTACCTGCCATTGATAAAACAGGTGATACTTGTATAACTAAACTGTACTCATTAGTTGTCCAAAGGCCTTTCAAGGAGTCATTGACCTATTAAGTTGTTGACCTATTTATTCTAAATATGTATATTAATTTGTTCCTTGGAGGTGTTTAGTTCTTTGTGCTATAGTTTGCTGATAGGAATCTAATAAATGTGAAGAATGAGGCTTAATATAGTATATGTAAAATTATCACCTTTAAATGTCTCTGCCTTGTTAGTTGCCCTACAGAATATTTCAAAAATATAAAAATTTATCTTATACTGAGCAAGTGAAGACTTTCTCAACAGCTTATTTTCTATATCAACACTGTCAGCTGCTTTTAAATTACTCCATAAATGTGTAAATGAGTCTTGTGTGTACTAAATGCTCAACAGTAATATTGGCATGGGATTTTTCTCTCTATGGACTGAACATCCTTGTTTAAAGCAGTAGCAAACAAGTAATGTGACCAGTAGGGATGGATTTGGGAGCTGAAAACACAAAAAACACTTCAGACTATCACAGATGAGTAAGTGATAAAATGCAGTACTTCAGTGTAAAAAAAAAAATAGTTGTCAACATTTTTTAACATGTAGTTTTAACTCTGGCTTTCTGTGGAGCGGGCATCCTAGTGCCTGTAGGTGATATTCTGTGCTAGTTAGCCTTGCAGCAGGTAGACAAGTAGCAGTCAGTTCATTCCTCCTCTGTGTATTTGGGGTGGGGAATCTTCTCGTGTTTTCTCAAGCTTGACAGTAATGATTACATTTTGGATAGGTCACGTAGCATTAAAATCCAAGAGGAGGGCAAAGGGAGTCTGAAATATTCTTTGAGAATAGAAGATATATTACAATGGAGAGATTTAAGAGAAGAGTTTGACTCTGTCTCCCACCCCATTCTCCTAGAGAAGCTGGTGGCTCATGGCTCAGACAGGTGTGCGCTTCACTGGATTTAACACTGGCTGGCTGGGCACAGAGAGCTGTGGTAAATGGAGTTAAATCCAGTTGGAGGCCAGTCACAAGTGGTGTTCCCCAGGGCTCAGTGCTGGGACCAGTCTTGTTTAATGTCTTTATCAATGATCTGGATGAGGGGATCGAGTGCACCCTCAGTCAGTTTGCAGACGACACCAAGTTGGGTGGGAGTGTTGATCTGCCCGAGGGTGGGGAGCTCTGCAGAGGGATCTGGACAGGCTGGATCCATGGGCTGAGGCCAACTGTATGAGGTTCAATAAGGCCAAGTGCCAGATCCTGCACTTGGGTCACAACAACCCCATGCAACGCTACAGGCTTGGGGAGGAGTGGCTGGAAAGCTGCCGGGCGGAAAAGGACCTGGGGGCACTGGCCGACAGCCGGCTGAACATGAGCCAGCAGTGGCCAAGCGGCCAAGAAGGCCAAAGGAATCCTGACTTGTATAAAAAAATAGCATGGCCAGCAGGATCAGGGAAGTGATCTTACCCCTGTACTCAGCTCTAGTGAGGCCGCACCTCAAATACTGTGTTCAGTTGTGGGCCCCTCACTCCAAGAAGGACACTGAGCTGCTGGAGCGTGTCCAGAGAAGGGCAGCGGAGCTGGGGAAGGGTCTGGAGCACAAGTGTGATGGGGAGCGGCTGAGGGAACTGGGGGTGTTCAGTCTGGAGAAGAGGAGGGGGGTAGCGAGGCAAGGGGTTGGTCTCTTCTCCCAGGTAACAGTGGCAGGATGAGGAGTAACAGCCTCAAGTTGTGCCAGGGGAGGGTTAGATTGGATATTAAGAAAAACTCTTCCCTGAAAGGGTTCCCTGCTTAAGGGTAGATGCTTTTTGACTAAACCAATATTAAAATTTAGAGATGCAGACCTGCTCTATAATACACAGCAGAAGACTAAAACTGAGAGAAGTTTAAGCAAAGGTACATATGAAAAATTGTGAAATGTACGTACCTCTTCAAGCGTGTGGTTTATCTGTATGTTAAACTTGGAAGGATTTATTGTGTTTGCTGAAGTATTTAGTCATTCAAGCAACAGTTTTCTTAACTTAAAGTCAACACTTTGTTGTTTTATTACAATTATAAAAATTGTTTCATTGCCTAAGGATGCAGACACGGTCTGAAAAACACAAAGATAGAGAGAAGAGAGTTTTCTTAATGGATCAATTCAATATGTTTTTAGTTCCAAACAATATAAAGAAAAATTTATTTCTGACAAGGTTTAATTTCAGTCTAAAATGAGATATGTTCTGTGCTTTAGATAAATGTAGAAATGGTAACATCAACATTATTATAGTGTAATGACTCTGCATTTTGCCTCATTGGCAATCACATCAGCTTACTCAGGAACGCAGATCCAGCCTTACAAAAAAAAAAAAAAATCAGATTGAATTGTGCTCCTCACAATGCTGTAATCGGTAATCAATCCTATTTGGATAGATATTCTTAAACCTTGGCTTTCTCGATGAAGTTGGACTTGTCAATGCTAAAGGTCATTTATAGGTGTTAATTAACCAAGAGGGAAATTAACAAACTAAAGTTATTTATTTATTTAGTCTGGCATTTTGCAGTGGTCTCATTCTTACCTGTTTAAAGGGCAGAATAGTTTTTTATTATCTAAATTTAGAATTGCTTTTTTCAGTTTTGGTCTTCGTAGAAAGCAAGATTGTTAGCATAGCCCTTCAGCAAATGTGACTTGTTTCCATCAGTGGCAACAAATTTGGGGGGTAAAGTTAAAAAAAACCCAACAATATACTTGGAGGGAGATGGAAATAAATTTGAGGGAATGTATTTTTTGTACTAAGATTAAAACATTAAAATTACTTGGACTGTGCAATATATATATATATATACACACACACACACACACACACACATAGAATGTACGCAGTAATGTATCAAAATTCCTGAGGAATCAGAGGCCTCTGTAAAGGAGCTACAGCATGTAATCTGCCTAGTGTCCTTCAGATTAGTACAAAAATAGTTTTTTATATTGCTAATCCTTACAAGCAGCATTCAAACCACTTTTTTTTAGTCTTATATTATGGAATTCTACATCTGCTCTTATGTTTTAACATCAAAAGTAGAACTTCACAGTAACCATTCAGTGTTCATCAAAATAGCAATATTGTTTTTTTCATAATTCTTAACTATCCTGAAAGCTAAACTAGATGTCTGGTGGTTGGTGCTTTGCTGATTTTGGAAATGTTATTTGGCATTTTTTTAAAACAAATAAAAATCTATAGAACTGGTATTGTCTTCCTTTCATGTGTGTGTATTGTCCTTGTTTATTTGAAAATGGCCTCACTGGTGAGCCTTGAAGTACTGAAAAAAAATACTTCTGGTAAACTGAGGCAAAATCACTTCACCTCTCTCCTCCCACAAAACCTTTCTTCCTAGTGTTTTGTGGCCAAATTTACTTCTCTGCATTTAAGAGGCTTCTCTGTGCTTGTCTTTTTCTCTCCCCCATCTTATGAGAATAATGTTTGAAAAATATTTCCTAAAAAAGGATCCCCCACATCTCCCTCTTTATTTGGAGTGAAATAAAGTGGCTGGAGGAGGTTCATGTGTTTCTAGAAACTGATACCACTTCACCAATTTGCCTGATCAGCTAGCATTTTCATTACTCAAAATATGCTTCTCCTGCCTTGACACACATTTTTGAACATCCTTAAATCTGGTTGGCCAACATCTTGTACCGGCATTAATAAGCCACTTTTATCTTTTCCACCTCAGAGGCTCACATTTGTGAGTTTGACTTGAATTTCTGTTCTCGAGTACCTACGTTAACGTTAGTAGCTCTTCTGTACTGTGCCACCAGTCTTCTCCATAACAGAAGCAGAATCACATCGTGAATCTTGCATGTTGATACAGGCTGAGGGAAGAAAATGCCCCATGAAATCCCTTGGCAGGTAACACAAGCAAGAGTTTGATATTACCTAGAGAGCTTCAGAAGGGCCTTAGAAATGCACTGACTCTATCCTGCTGCTGCACTGCTATGCAAGGGCCCAGTAACTTCACTTGCATATTTTTCTGCCTAAATTGATGATTTGGTGTTCATAGTCTATTTGAGAAAAATGGCTTTCTATGGCTGTGTGCCTGTAGGGCCTGGGATAAAAGCAGAAACGTGAAAACTGTAATGTGGCTCTTAATGACAAATTTCAGGGATTTATGAGAAGAAAAGGGTTTACGTAGCACTTCTTATTGGAGCATGGTCTGATGTGCTTAATCCTCCTAAAAACCCCTCTTTGTATGGGATAAAGTTGAGAAAGCTGTCACCTACAGCAAGTAGTTTCCAAACTTAGTTTGTCACCTATACCCAGAGCTTCTGTCCAAGAAAGTGCTTAACCACCAGCTTCCCTTGAAGAGAATCCCACTCTTGATGTATGGGATTGTTGGGATCAGGCCACAAGGAAATACGTGTAATGTAGCATTAGAGCTTTTCTCTCCATGTGCTTTCATCTCTTAGCAAAGGAGGGAGAGGAGCAAAAGATGGAAAATAGAGTAGCCCCTCCCAAAGACTGGAGTGTCTCAGTGAGATGGACCAAACAGTGTGAGCTAAGAGGAGGACAAAAGACATCTTCCCTGCAAGGTTTGGAAATAAAGGGCTCAACAACAGAGGATCCACACTCGTTCTTCCAAAACCAGGATTAGAACGTAGGAGTGTTGATGCTTGGGAATGGTCAGCAGTGTTTTGGCAAACCGAAAGCAAAATTTGTGTCCTTTGCTCTGAGCCCGAAATATCTACCTGCTGTCATTACCAGTGACATAGCCAAAGTGTGGAAGTGGGGATTTCAATCCTCAGGGGACTAGTATGGAAAAAGAATAGTTCCACATAAAGGAACTGAGGCTTTCAGTTTTCTTTCATACATATAAAACTGGAAGACTACTAGATTTATACCACTATATTAAAGCAATGAGACTGAAAGTCTGGGTTGATTTCTTTGAGTGTATATGTGGACAGAATTCACTGAATGCAAACTAATATGCTGTACCCCAGGTGTTTTTGTACACTTTTATTTACAGCATGCTCTACAACTTCTGCAATTCCTTCTTTTCAGAGACTTGGTAGGGTATTTTTATCCACATTATCAGTGCTTCTCAAATGGCAGTGTAAATTTTTCATGCTCTTCTTCACATTCTGCTCTCCAAAAGTAATAAATGGCAATATTACAGATGGGAAACTGGGGCACAAGAGATCAAAGGGAAGGGAAAAAAAAACCCCACAAACAGAAAACCAGTAACTGTGAGTTGTCAGTTTAAGGTATTGGACTTAATTTCTCATACAGCTTAGTGCTTTGTAGTATTGTCATATCTCAAATACTGCTGCTATTGGGTTTGCATGCACATAATGTCTGTAGCCTTAGAGTGATCCTAATGTATTTTATTTGGCATCTGGAAAATAATACTAGATCATCACTTGCTTATCAACTTTGCTGTTATATCCCTGGACTAGAGAATAAATTGTTCCATGATGTAGCTGGTTATCAATTCACAAGTTAAAGTCTCAGAATAACCTGTGCCCTAACTTCTGATTTGTTCTGAAAGCAACAATTAAACCTATTACGCAATTAGTACACCAAGTCATGTGATGGCTCTTCTCTGGCACACTTAGCGTTGTGCACCACATTGCTCTGCGGCGTTTGAGTCACCCAGGCTCGCTGATGTGCCGGTACCAAACCAAAGAGTTTGGCTCTACAACGTTGTGGTGCTGTGCTGATCGGGATATGGATGTGGAATCAGCATTTTTACTGCATCTGGTACCACTTTCTGTTTGCAGTCCTACTGCAAGGCAAAGTATGTGTAACAATACACATTTTAGTTCTAAACAAAATAATTGTTATATAGTAACATACAAAACCAGCAAGGGAATAGCTCTTCAGTAGTGAGAAGGAGCTTTCACTGTCCTGTGGGTAAATTTCTGAGTTTACTGTGTGTTTTAGCATTAGTGGCAAATTCTTCCATTGATTTCGCTAAGCCCAAGAATTTATTCATAGCTGGAAAATTCCTACCATGTTAAATTCATTCCCTGTCGTAAGAATATAGGAGGATAAAAATAGATACGTTCCAGAACTGAGTGGCTAACCATAAGCCGTGTCTAACTCAGAGTCCTAAAGTTTTGTGGTTTTCATAAAGAATTTTACTTCATGATGTTCTGAGATACATCGCTTCCTGTTTTGGAGACTCCCATTAAAAGTTGCTTGGATTTTGTTCTCTTTTAGTATATTTTAAACATGAATATGTTAGAGTCTGGCTCAGCAGCTCGCTGTCTTTTCACACCAGTGTTTGAGGAAGGATCAATGGTGGAGTATGCATTTCTGCAGTGATCGCTAAAATGGATGAATGTCACAAAACAGTCTGAGCAACTCTAAGTAGATCAAGTTACAGAATAGCACCAACCTGTGTCTTATTCCCCAGAAATACACCTGCAATGAACTAGGCTAAAATGAATAATTTTTTGGTATAGACACCATTTGGAATTTTGTCATTCTACAGAAGACGATGCAAAAGGGAGATTCTTGGTGTAGTTGCCCTGTGCTGGATATCCCCGTGGGCTGTTAAGAGGCAGTCCCTGATGGCCCTTTCCTTTCCACTGCTGCTTGTCAGTAGCAGGACTTTGCTTTTCTGCTTGCCTTGCTCCTCATAGCTTTGTTGCCATTCAGAGCTGTTAATGCCACTGGCAAACTGCAGCTGCTGGGAGGTGGAGAGGGTGGGAGCTTGTCACCTCCTCTGATTGCTTGGAGCTGCACCACCTTCACAAGGCTCTGGCGGTGGGAACCACAACACTGGTGGTGTGGATGCAGGGCGTTGGATGTGCTCCTGCCTTAGGGTGATGTGCTGTGTATCGGGTGTTGGTTAACAAGAGTACCACAGTTGGCACTGATTTTTATGTGTTTTTTTTTTTTTTCTTACTGCTTGTGTTTTATTGGAAATACGAAGCCTTGAAATGCATTGTGGATTTGATCTATATGCTTTCCTTGGTAAAGATGCACGCACACATTCCTGAAACAGTTCTAAAAACTTGAGAGTGCAGCTGTGTAGGAAGTCAGGTGTGCCTAATATATTTATTTAATAATTAGTGATTATTAGAAAAGCCTATATAATTTTTCTTTTGCATGGTTTTCAATAATTTATAAAATTCTCTTCATATTTTTCTGAATTTGCTCATTTTTTCCCAATACGGAAAGGAATTTTATAAGGAGGAATAGAGAGATTGGGTTTTGTGGTGGGTTCATTCAAAGTATATTGATTATTTTTTAATTATTA
>CM051620.1:80385805-80657809 GCA_028020825.1 Podargus strigoides
AAAACACTTTTTGAACACCTATTTAGACAGATAATTCAGCTTTCCCTAGGGAGTCCCTTGCTTATCATCACTTTGAAGTAACAGCTAAAACGTATCTTTGAACAAGGTCAGAAAGTCCCATTTTAAGAGTTGTTTGGTCAGGGTTTCTTTGCAAAGGAGTCTCTTCATTGTTTATTCCAGAATGACACTTGAAAAGACACTATTCTATTTTCAAGGGATAATTATGAAAACATTTGAGAAACAATGTTACAAAAAGTGATGCCAAAAGTCAGTAGAGGTTAAAAAATACAACTTAGCATATAGAAAGATATAAGAGTAATTCCATTTAAAGTACATCTTAAATCCACCTCATTCATCAGGCTTTAAACCTTTCATTTTAGGAATCGGTTTATTGAGAATATGGTTTGCAACATAGATGACACGTGTTTTCAATACTGAAATGTGTCTAACATAACAGGGTACAACTCAGTATCAAATACCACACAGTTTGTTTCCTAAGCCACACACTGCTTGATATTAGCAAGACATTAACTAGTTCCACACTTTCTATACAAAGTGTATTCTTGATTTAGTTCCTGGTACCTGAAGTAGGTGTTAACAGGAATGGAGCTGCTTTTACGAAAAGCTTAGAACAAAGTTTCACAGGGGCAAGCTGCCAATTAGGCATTTCTCAGTGTTCTGGATCTCACAAAACAACAAACCCAACCCTAGTTCACATGAGTTCTCAACTTTTTTTTTTAGCAAAGCTTAGAAAAATGTTTCCAGTTTGTATTCGTTTTCCTTCTTTGAGTGTCTATTAACAGTAAGAATAAGAAATGCAGACCCTTTAAAATACAAATATCTTCTTCAATCACAACTGGGGCACAGGTCTCTAGAAAAAAAAAAAAAATTAATGGTCCTTCAACAAGTTGTTCCCCCAAAGGAATAAGAACCTATAAATCAGTTCATACAGAAATATTATTTTCATTATTAAACCACTTTCTTGCAGAACTGAATTAACAAAGATATAAGAGGAAAGATCTCAACTTGAACCAACTATCTGTTATTAATTCATCCTAGCAGCTGCCTCGCTAATTCAAACCAAAGGCTGTGAAAGCCCATGAAATAAGAAAGAGCGTTATATTAAACTAATTCTTTCATATTTTAAACTGAAACTTTACTTTAGAATCGCTGCATCATGACCAGGGATCAGCACCTATGCGTATATATAATACAGTTACATATTTTTTCTAACCTGAGGAAACTTTCATCTAAGATGACATAAGATCTCAGCTTCTCCATTGTTCACATACTACTTTTGCCATCCAGCCTCATGTAACAAAATAATTCAGATCACCGTGATTTCAATGCCTTAGAAATTATATATGACTGGAGACTACAATCCTTGTAAGAACTTTTCTTCAATACAAATTAGGTTTCCTGAAAAACTCAGTGAAAAAATGGTTTTAATAAAGTTTGGCAGCTAACAAAACTAAAGTAACTGCTCAGTATTTCCTCAGAATCTTGCTATAAGAAAAGCCCCTGTGTCAATACCTGCTAATATTTTTGTTTGGTTTTTAAAAGAACCAACTGTAATGCCAAATCTTCGATTTTCTCTTCAGTGTGTGCTAGGTAGCACACCTGGAACTCCAAGTACAAATTCACCAAGTGATTTCAATTAGTGCCAGGAAGTCAAACTAGGAATGTTGTATATACCCAATGAAAATAATCAGTGATACGCTAATATAGGTGTGAACAAGGGTAGTAACCAGCACGATCTCAGGAAGTAACTGAAGAATATACCCAAATGATTAAATAAGTCCACATAATCATTACAGTAAGAGAAAACTACAGCTTTCACCAACTACATCTGCTCCCTCTTCCCAAAAAAGCCCAAGTAAAACACACTTGATGATGCAAAAAAAAGTTCATACATGCATACAGGAAACATGCAGTCTGGTAACTTCAGTGCCATTTTGGCACTTCACAGACCCTTTGGACTTTGTTGGGGTTTTTTAATGACACAGAGCACCACGCTGTAGCTGAAGAGAACTTTCTTCTTTCATTGGGAGAATGCACATCTTTTAAGAGATGCAAACTTCCCTGACGTACGTACCTGAGAACCATGAAAATCTGCCTTGCCAAAATTGCTAAAATGTTTTTAACCATTACAGGAATGGAAATGGACTGCTTGGTATCTCACGCTTCCCACACAGTGAAAACCACTCGCTAACACCGATCGTTACGAAAAACCCTCCTGCCCTCCTGATTGGGCCCAGAAACCCCTGGCTGCAGCACACTGTGAGCCTCTTGCTACCACACCCAAAAGCTTTATTTGGCTATGATCTTTTCCATGAATGAACAACTACTCTGCTTAAAATAATAAGGCATGGTCACTCTGAAGCCAAAAACCCAATTTTACAGAGAGGAAAAACGAAGTTACAACAATTTTAAATTTTCCTAGCTAAGACTCTGAAATTAAAGCATCTATGTAACTACATGAACATACATGGATGATGATCAATTAAGGAAAATCATACAAATCCCTCTAATCTCAAAGGACCTTTACACTAATCACTGCTTCATTTCCTTTGTGACCATGTTCGACCTGACGACGGATCTCATTTTTTCTGAATAATCTTCTAGGATATTTACACAAGCCTAATGTATGCAATGCGTCTGTGTTATTAATAATTATGTGGGAAATGCAGAAAAATTTTACCTCGCTTGCTAGGGCTACGTCTGAACTTTTAAGTCCTCTCAAACAATGCAAAATAAGTCCCTGAGCCAAGAGATAACTTGTAGTGGGATCAATTAAGTGACTACATTGAAAATAAAATTCAATAAAATGCCATTTTTAACCTAAATGTTAATTTAAACGGTTCTCAAAAACAGGTTTCAATAACCATTTTGGTGAAAGCACAGTTACACAGTGCCATCTAGCAGTGACTTACAGTACACCAGTTACTACGGTACTAAGTTTGACACATTAATAAACAGCTTGTAAAGTCCTTAGTCACCTAAGTAAATTCAAAGAAACCAATGCAGTGACCCATGCAATTGCTATAAGCAAACATACTGTTCAGACTTTACAGACTGAATCTACACCAACTGCTAGAATTCTCTTCCCATTGACCTAAACTCTGGCCTCAGAAAACAGGGGGAAGGTGGTGTTTAAAACACCTTTCTTGGATAGCTTATTACTTGTGAAAAAAAGCTTTCTAAAGATGTTCTGAGAAGGTAAGTAAGCATGAGCAGAACTCTTGTTATAATGGAGCCCTGTACAGCTCTTATTGCAAGTCTGATTAAATTACATTTTGATCTAGTATTTCTTTAAGGTTTTTTCTTCACTGAATTGAAACAGCCAAGATATCTTTGCTTGTCATGACTCTAAAACTGCTGAAACCTCTGAAGTTACATACAGCAATAAACATAAGTTTTCTAACATACTGAGGTAAAAAAAAAGGATACTTCAAGGCCCAAAGGATTAGCATCAAGATGGACTCTTTACCAGATCAAGTTGCACAAAATACCCACAGAAATCACTGCATAAAACACTAAAGTGTCACAAGCCTAAAGCACATTCGTTACCTCAGTGTAAGCCCTAGTGCTAGAAAAGAGATGAGCCACCTCGTGAGTACTCAGTCCTATTAATGCTCTGCCCTCTTCCTTTCACAATATCTTAAGACACATGCATAGATACTTCCAAAGCTTTGTCCAACTCTGCAGTAAAACAAACCAAGGAACTAATCTGGTTTTAGACTAAAATGGCCAAAAAAATATTAAAACAAATGGTGCCAGAGTATTTTTGAAATTGCAGTGGAAAAAATAAAGGCAAACAACAGAAGTGTGATGTCAATCATTGGCTTAACAATTCAGAGTTCCTATTTTTTTAAAAAAGCCATTATGAACAACAGCAGTGTCCCTAAATGAGCCACAAATCCTTAAAAAAACGTGAAGCTCTATAAATTAGTAGCATTCAGTTCAGATACATTAAAATAGATGCAGAGAAGTAAGGTATTCTCTTCAGGACAGTACACAAGCTAGCACCAAGACTTCAACTTCCCTATCTTGAACAGTTTTATTCTAAAACTATCTCCCATAAATACTTTTCTACATAATTGTATTTCAGTATTTCCCATGCAAGTCAATTATGACAGTTATTCTCTAATAGACTTTGATCCAATTTTCAGCTGTCTTGGGGCCTAAATTTGAAGGTTTCATAAACCATGTTTTGAATAAAGGCACCAAGAATCCACCTACTACCCATTTATCAGAACTGCACACACTAGATAAACAGACTAGTGCACTTGAAGATTGATGTAAATCAACTGGATCATGTCCAGAGGAGAGGAACAAGAAAGGTCAGAGATCTAGAGAACGTGACCTATGAGAGACGTTTTAGGAATTAGGTCTACTTAGCCTAAACACAAGATGCCTATGGGGAGAAGCAATAACAGCATTCAAATACATGAAAGATTGCTCTGAAGAAGAAAAGAACCAGATGTTCTCCATGCCCACTAAAGAACACAAGCAGCTATGGGCTTCAACAATGCTAAAAGATTTAGGTTACACATTTGGAAACACTTTACAACCAGAAAGGTAGTTAATCACCCAAAAGGGCTGATGAATTCTCCATCACTGGAGGCTTTCGATAACCAGCTGAAACAAATGTTGGTTAACAGCTCAGCCTTGGGAAGGACAGCTCAGCCAGGCAGGTGTCTTTTGACAGGAGAAGGGGCAACGGGCACAAACTGGGACACAGGAGGTTCAGTCTTAACATAAGGAAACACTTCTTTACTGTGAGGGTGACAGAGCATTGGCACAGGCTGCCCAGAGAGGTGGTGGAGTCTCTGTCTCTGGAGACATTTCAAACCCATCTGGATGTGTTCCTGTGGGATCTACTCTAGGATCCTGCTCTAGCAGGGGGGTTGGACTGGATGATCTTCAGAGGTCCCTTCCAACCCCTACCGCTCTGTGACTCTGATTCTATGATCCGTGACAGACTGCAGCAGTCTAAGAGGAGGCTCTGCCAGTCAGTAACAGACTTAAAACCTACTCCCTACAGGTGGTCAAGAAAAATAATCTTACTTCAAATTCCTCTCCCAGTCCTCCTCTGCATCAGTTTACACCTCAGAAATAAACTCCTTTTCCTGTACCAGGCACCTGGACTGCCTGCCAGCAGGTGAGCAGCATCACACTGAGGTGCTGCTAAACTGTGAGAATTTCTCCCCAGCTCACTGAACAGCAGAGGTGAAGCTCAGTCCCCTCCATTTAAACACACTTCTGCAGCAGCACACTGAGGAACCACTGACAGCACTGAAGAGCTACAGATGTAAACAGTCGGCCACCTACAGAAGAAAATGCTGTTTTTCCTGCTCTGCTGTATTTGTATTTGCAAAATCGTAGACAGACTCAAAAACAAGTCAGGAAACACATTAGTTTGACATTTTTCTCCTGTAACAAAAATTCTGTTAGGATTTTTCCTATTCTGCTGTAATGTTACAATGAATATTCTAAATATTCTAAAGCATATTCAGTTGATAGTCTCCTTTCATCACTACCAATGTAAGACTCAAACTTCTAGTTAAACAACTACTGGATGCTCAAATTTACCATCATCTGATGGCCTACATCTTTACATTCACAAAGGAAAATTAACATCTACCAATGGTAAGTGAATTTTTCAAAGCATGATAAAGACAAACAGAGAAATGCCATCTCATAACAAACAACAGAATTTCGAAAGTCAACTATCACTTAGGGAATCAATTACAAACATGAACACTTTTACCCTTAAAGCCTGGCCAACAAAAGCTGAGGGTTGAAAATGCCTAATAAAGTCAGCAGCCAAGTGATCTGTCTTCTATTAAATTGCAAGCCAAAAAACTCACTTCTCTATACACCAGTGTCTTGTACCAATCAACAGCAATTCAGCTTTGGCACGATTAACTCAAAGCCTATTTATAGCCACCCAAGACAAAGTTTCTGCTTTTCTGCTTAGTTTCTTTCTGTAAGCAAATTCCAAAGCCTGGGATCTGACACACAAGACAAATGCTAATGTCTTCTGCTTGAACAGATGAAGCCTGTTCCTCAGCCCCGACACTTAATGTGTTAACTCCAACTGGTAGCACACAAATGCTGTAAGCTTCATGGATGTGTGTTTCTGCAGACGCATCGTACCCCACCTGGCTAAGCATGACTGTTGGAAAGACTGTCAGCTTATGGTCCCCATGTGTGTTAGGCCATTTGGTCACAGCATCTATCCCACTTTCTACAGGTGTTTGAAACGAGCACAAAAATCACAGGAACTGGATAGGATGAGGCTGAAGTTTCCTAAGAACTGCAGAAATAGATTATGACAATACAAAACATTCTAAAACACAGTTTTATGATGCAATAAAGTAATTTCTCTGCATCTCCGAGATGCTGATCAGCTTATCACTTCTCTTAGGGTGAAAGCTATCTCTGTCTATAGTGTTGCTGAGACCAAATAATTACTCAGTTTCTGTGAAACATTAAGAGCCTGGGCATAACTTGCTTAATTTCAAAATGGGCTTTTGAGCATAGCAATGCCACAGAGAAGAGCAGAAGGTCTGAAGACCCAATATGGAATACCATATTTGACAACAGAAGATACAAATAGCATAGGAATCTGCCCTGGCTCAGCTTCAGGCTGTGGTGCAATGCCATCCCATGAACACACAGCTCCTTCCCTGCAAACTCAGATACAAATGGAAAATTAATGACAATAGTTACCGTCTACCTTAAATGCTAGCCTTAATAAGCTGTAACCATTAATGATGTCCAACCTGAACATCATCTGCCCTTGCACTATTAGCTAAACTCATGGTGTGACTTACACTGTAGTCGTGCATTTCAACAGACAGCATCTGTTCAGCAGTCCTTAAAATTTTCAGTGTCTTGGTGTAATATGCACTGTAAGACAATCTATGGAAGATTATTAAAATAAAATAACAATTTAAAATCATTCCTTGATGAAAATCAGCACCGAGTTGTGTTGAACATTATAAGCAAAATCCTCAACGTTTCAAAGACAAGTCCTTACATAAATTAAACCAACCTTCTCAGACCAACAAACATGAAGTAGAAAGGGGCTTATAACGCAACAGTTCCTCAAAAAGATGAATTTAGCAATTACACTTTATGAATGCAAATCCATAACACAAACTCTTTGGAAGGGGAACTAATGAGTTCAACAAAAAAAACTAACTTAAGCTAAAAAGTGGTAATTCTGAGACAAAATAGAAGTATGAAACACAGACTTTCCTAATATCCAACAGCAAAGTTCCCAACTAAAAGGACAAACGATCAGAATGAGAGCAAATAAATTAAAGTCGATTTCATTAACTGCACATGACTGCACTTCAAATTTGAATAATAATCCAGTACCCCTAAATTAAATCAGTAATACAGCTCAACAGCAATGAAACGGTTAAGTGCCCTCCTGACTGATAGGGGAGGGAGCGCTCCCCAGGCTCCAGCCCGGCACTATTTAGCCAATGCTGCCACCCGTTGGCTCCTACCGATACAGCACCGAGCCTCAGCCCCACAGCTTCAGAGCATCACGACGATGATTCTGTACACCAATTATAAACGTCTTCAGCTGAAAAAATTATAAATCTAAACTGCTTCATACATTAACATCGCCTATGGGGTTTTGTGTGTGTGTGTGTTTGACTACTGTACAGCTGTAAAACATTTTGACAGAAAGAAGTCAGAAGGGTACGTCTGAACTTGCTTGTGCCAATCAGGCCTGGGGAGACAATGCTGTATCATAAAAAGGCATAAATGGAAAGCACAGGCAATCTAAGACAGCAACAGGCACACTCCAAGGATGGGACGGGACTCTGGGGGAGATGAGAAATATATCTACGTGGATTTTTACTTGTTTGCTCAGTGACAGGACCTGGTTTTACACCTGGAAGCCACAGTAACACTTACCAGGCTTACATGAACATAACACAAGTTGGTCATGAAGAAGGAAATAGAAACTACACTCAGCTCTGTTGGGCTGGGGGGGAGGGAAGCAAAAGCAGTACTTCCTTTGCTCCCATCAAAGAGGAAAAGCAGCAAAACCAATTTGTACCCCTTATCTGTTTAGTGAATTTCTACTGTCTCCAGCCAGCCTCCATAATCACATGGCAGGCTTGTCTCTTACCATACTCTCAGGCCTAACAGAAAGAGAAAAATATAGGTTAACACTCTGCATTTGAAGGCACACCACAGTTCAAGATCAGCTGTGCTACATTCAAAATTCTTATCTGCAACAAGCCAGAAACTAACTCACTTCAGCTTGTCTTGCCCCCCTAGAGTAACATAAAGCAATAGCAGCTCACACAAGCACAGGCATCCACACTGAAAACTGTCAAAAAAGCATTCCAAAATGTATTAAAAGTATCTTAATGCAAAGTTGCCCAGCAAAGGCTAGCCATAGCAAGCCCAGAGAACTGTGTCCTAATCAGCAGTTTCTCAAAAACAAGGAACTCACAGCTAAGCTTCATCTTTCCCAGAAAATTAACTGTAACCACATTCTAGCAAGAGCCTGCAGTAAACATTAACCCTCCTCCCCTATCCCCAGTCACCCAGGGTAACAAGCACGTTGTTTTCAGGTGTTCCTACCAATGCACTGATCAAAATAGGATCTTGCTCCTAGCTCAGAGTACATGGTCCAAAATATATTCTGGTTGTAAAAGCCTGGTCTGTTTTCCCACTGGCTTTTCTAAATCTTCTATAAATCATTACTCGTAGCACAAAGAACCATGAGATACATGAAACTAATGTCTGAGTAGAGCACTCTACAAAGCTCCGTGTCGGCTGTATGTCTATGTTAAACTCACTTCATCACTCCTATCTATGCTTCATTTACCAACTGCTTAACCCCAACAGGGACACATTCCAGACAGCAGGATGTGCGTTACCCAGAGCTGAAATTTACCTTTCATGGTGCAACCCTTTTCAAACTCACTCTTCTGGATTATGCAAAGTCCAGCACTGCCAGAATTAAACCCTATCGCACAGGCGCTACAGCACGCAACCAACTGCTTTGCCACTAGAATTAACCCTAGATGTCTATACACACTTAAATTTACCTCTGTAATCTCTCTACAGGTGTCTCTGAAGATGCTGTGCATGCAGGATTTATTTCGGCTCTCAGGGCTGCTCCCAACTCTCAGCTGCCAGCTTTGTGACTGTGAAGGAAAAACACTAGAAAAAAATCCAAATCAATTCAATTTAGATGGACTGTAAAACAGGTGATTAAGTGGGATAAAGGAAAAGGTACACTTGTCAGCTCAAGCTCTAATGACAGTGATGAGGAAGCCCTTGTGGAGGGGAAAACACATGCTAGTTCTTTCTAGTTCCCCCCATAAACAAGGGAAACGTTTCCCACTTTGAGCATTAGAAGAGTTTTATCTTCTAACAGAGACAACACCCTCAAAGCTAGACACCCCACTTAACAGAAAGCCTCTGGCCTGACAGGGTAAGAAGTTGATGCTCAGGAAGCCAAGGTAGGAAAAACCCACTGCAAAGAGGTCGTGTATCTTGCACTGTGCCAGAAGTCACAGCTGCTAAGTACCAACTCCAGCCACACACACACTGGGAAGTTTTACGGGGAGCACAGGAGCAGTAATACAGTATACACAGCTGCCAAAACCACAATTACACGCTAGCTTACAGAGACCTGGGGAACATGCACCACTGCACATGAGTCATGGCATGATGTTGTATTAACTCTCAACTGCAAGAAAGCACCCCAACAATATCCAGACCCACCATCCCACTCATTGCCTTATAGGACACTTCAGGCTGCACTGGGAAACCCCGTATTCCTCCCAAGGAGCTGAAATCTTGATCATGTACACATGTGCAATCCCATCTGTTCCATCCCATGAATATCACCTTTCATTTTTACCCTCTGTGTCCCACTTCACCCTCTGTCTTCATCCTCTTAACCAGCTCACCAGATCCAAACAGATAACAAGAGCTCTTACATCACCTTATTAGATGGTTCTTGGTATGTCCAACTGTAAAATTGTTTCAGCATCAGTGAAAGAACGAGACTAAACATAAAAACCACCACATCCATATCCCAAGTGTTCATAACAGCTGTGTATGACAGCATGGTTTTCAGGGCAGAGCACCAAGAACAAAACCACCAGCAAGTCTGCTGTCTGAGTAGATGGACAGTCTTAAAGATACCTCAGCTATATCAGCTGGCAAACAAAAAAAACCTGACGACCGTTTGGAAAATTAACAAGCAAAAGGGCAATAAAACCCAGAATTTCAAAATATTATTTAAGGTTTGCTTTAGAGAAATACATAAATTCTCTGCACAGTGAATTTCAAGAGTTAGGACATACAACATGGACTACAAACATTAAGCTTCAATAGGAATTGGCAAATTTCACTGATACAAGTCCTGCCAACAAATACCATCATCACAGTAACGGAGGAAGCACTTTAAGAAACACAGGAAAGAACCCATGAAAAATACAGCATCCTTCCATCCAACAAACTTGCAGAAAAATTGCATGAGACAGTAAAAAGGATGCCTGAAGAAAGACTGGTCTAAAATTGCACAAGTAAAGCTAAGGGTCTATAATATAAGCTAGTTTCTATGTGCTAAATCAAAGCCAAGCCCACTGAATTAGCAACCAAACAACTCCAACCTTTTTTGCTTCTAAAATCCCATGCTATAGGAAAAAAAAAGTTTCATGCGAGCATTTATTTCTAAAGAAAAAAGTGTAGTGCAGATAAATTGTTACTGGTTTACCTTCACTCATTGTTTAGTAACAGTTTTTATTTCCTCTTCATAAAGGAAAAGTTACTGTTCATTCTCCTGGTATTTGTAAGGCATTAGTGATGTCTTTCCCCACTCCCAGCATCCTTTACAATGCCTGAGGAAGGAACGCTTTGGACCTGAACAGTCTCAAGCCAAAAGCAACTATCACAAAATAACAAGCATACCGAATCGCTTGATCCATCCAAATGTATTATTCAAAATGGCTGGGCCAAAAACCATTCCACAGAACCAGAAACCTAGAGATGCCAACGAACACTAACGTGACCACCCGCTTCGGAAGTCACTTCTTTCTGTGTCTGACTATACATGTTCAGTTCTGTTCTTCAGAGAAAGTACTGTTAAAGTGGCACATATACTGAATTCCCTTACCAAACACCTGGCTCCCAGTATTTGAGAGCTCCCAGATCACCCACTTCCTCTTTTTCACAGTAGACATTACTTGTCTGTACCATGAAAGTTTCTTCCTCTGGGGGTATCTCAAAGGGATGACTCTAGTAGGTCTGCAGGCATAGCTAAACTATACAGCCAGTCATGCTGCCAAGAAAGCAAAACCAGTTTTAGAACCAGTAAAGCCACTATCATCACCTCTATTGTTTTCAGAACATGAACAAGTACCATGGTACAGCCCTACACTGACAGCAGTTGGTTCAGGCATTTCTGTGTGCCTCAGACTAACAAAGGAGCTTTGTGCTCCCACAGGATGGTATGCAAGATTTGTTCAGAATACTGCCTACCTTCACACTGTAACAGCAGATACAAAAACCAGGTCAGTTCTGCTGCTGCTTCCCCTTTGCACTACCTGTATATTGCCAATTCACACTGTGCTCTCTCCCCAGACAGAAACAGTCCTGGCTTTTCTTTCACCTGTTTGGTTTGTTTTCTGGTTTTGGGGTTTTTTTTTCCAATCTTGCAATTAGATAGAAGACACTAGAAACAACGCTTGACCGTTTCCCTTACAACAGAGCAATAACTGCAAGTAAAGGCCAAGTGAACTTAATTCTAGCATCTCTTCAGCAGGTGGTGTTCACTCAAAAGCTTAGGAACACATAGGAAACAGGCTAAAACACACTGACTTAAGTAACAGCTGTCCAAGATGCTGTGACAACAGATAATCTTTTCCCTTAGTGAGTATTTCTACATTTTCCTCAGTTTTACAACAGTTTTACATTAAACTAAAATTCTAGCAACAGAGAGAGGCACCGATTTAGAAAATAGCTCTTGGAAAACTTTTTTTTTTTTTTTTGCATAATGTAAATGATATTAATTTCAAGAAATGTTTGAAATTTGGATTGTGTTAAGCAATACTTACTAACCACTTCACTGTATTGGACATAAAGATTAAATCCCTTCTTGACATTCTATCTGAACTTCCCAGATAACTTACTACAAAAAAGTTTTAAAAAAATTTAAAAAGACAAGCTTTCTTTAAAAGGGACTGATGAGAGATACTTGAGAAATGTTGGGAAATTTTCTATGTTGGCATTTCCTCTACAGGAAGACGGACAGTATAAGCAATAAGTTATGCACTGGATGCTAAAAATCTTAACTGCCACTTCGTCAAGAGCTAGACTCTTGTCTTTTGTCTCACTGCACACCTTTGACGAGCTATTGATTCCATTTTCTCTGTACCCCTCTACTGGGTACTGCTGTCTGCAACTAGGATCTTCCATGAGCCTCTTCTTCTTAAAGCTGAAGAAACCCCATTCTCCTAGTCTCTCCTCATCTATCGGGTGCTCCCAAACCTTCTTGGTGGCACACCACTGGACTCACTCCACTACACCAACCTCTCTTTTTCCTGGGGAGCCCAAAACTGGGCGCAAGCTGGATGACTGGACACAGCACTCCAAATGCTGCCTCAAGCACCACGTAGAGCTGAAGGATCACTTTCCTAGACCTGCCCAGGATGCAGTTCACCTTTTTTGCTACAAGAGTACACTGCTGACTCACGTTGCAATTCTTGTCTACCTAATCTCAAAATCTTGTCCTGCAAAGCCGCTTTCTAGTCAGTGTGCCCATCCCCACCTTTACCACTAGCTGGCATTATGCCAACCCTAGGATTTTGCATTTGCCTTTGCTAAATGTCATGTGGTTTCCATTAGCCCTTTTTCTACTGTAGTAAGGTCCTTTGGAGCCACAGGACTAGTTTCAAGCCTATCAACCACTCCCCCTCAGTTTGGCACAGTCTACAAACTACTAAAGGTACATTACATCCTGTCTTCCAAGTCCATTAAAGACATTAAATAGATCAGTCCAACTGCAAAACCCTGAGAGACATCATCAGCAATCCAAGCAGAGCACTTCCATACACATTTGTGGCCAGAAGCATCACCATACTGAGCAGAAAGGCAGTTGCCCTCTTCACCACCTCATACTCTCACATACAGCTACCATACTTGCAATACTTTGACTCAGTTCCAGCTTCATTAATAGCCTATAAAGGAGAACATTCAACAGTAATTGTAAAAATTTACTTCACCCAGACTTTGTGGTTAATAGTTTTGTTCTGTTGCACAAAACCAAAAATTTCCAGAGGTCCTTAAATATATCAGCTTAAAAAGAAGTTACCTAATTTCACAAAGAAGAAACCACACTAGGTAATTTCTGCCTACCACTTCAGCATTGGGAGGGGTTTTTTTGTTTGCCTGATTTAATATATGTATATACTTACAGACAAATAAACTAAATCAAGACATCAATTTAGTAATGACCAGGAACTAACAGTCAACTTCACATACAATTACCAAAATCACTCTGTAGGTACTCCCATCTCAGCTACTACAACTTCTATTCAGTTTCTAGTTCTCAGTTTCAGATTCTGCAAGTAGATTTACTTCTAAAGTTATGAACACTTAATTTTCTAAGAAGAGAAGGTATCAAAAATTTTAAGTAGTTCCTTCCTTTGCTGCAGTCCGCCTTTCCTTTTATTTTCCAATAAAATTCCAAAAGCACAGGACAGCCATCCAAATCTTGACAGTCCAGAAGTACCTTCTGGAACACTATGCATTAGACAAATTAAGGTGAAGAGAAGTTAAATGTAGGAAAGTCATAACAAGGCAAAACTGAGAACTCATGTGTAGTCTTACACAAAGAGCTGTCACAAATAAGGCTTTTTGGACCAGCACTCCACTTGGCTGTGAGAAGAACATACCTCCTCCACAGTTGCCCTATTAATTAAAGAATCACCTGGGTTCCCTAAAATAATTCAGCACTGGAATAATTCAGTATCTAGTTTCTACCTCAATAAATACAGGAAGATCAACTGCAAAAAAAAAAAAAAAAAAGAGGTAGAACTGTTTAATGATATCATGAGATATTAAAGAAACAAGCATTTTTCAAAATTGGGAATAAAATACTTATAGCAAAACGTCAGGAACGACAACTCTGCTGTCTTTCAGGACAAGCAGAACCCAAGTTCAAATGAAAGACAGAACTAAACACCAATTAATGAATACAATTTAAATTTTTTTTTTAATTTTTTATTTTTATTTTGACTAGACATAAGCTACACAGAAGTATTCAGGTAATAATTGCCCATTGAAACATGACATCAGCCTATGTTTTCAGCTTTCTACAGCTTTTCCTCCAACAGGTTTTGCATTAAAGAGATGAAATTTGGCCAGCATAACCACAAGTTTGGGGTTTTGTGTAGGGTCGGGGAGGCAGAACAAGATGATGGGGATTGTTTTACAGTATTTGAAAGGAAAGGAGAAATAGCACTTTCAGCTCTTTTGAATGTACAATACACAACCCGATATCATCCCACCTCTATCATACTGATCAACCCTCCCAAAGCATTCACAGAGTAGTTCACCTCTGCTCCCAGCAGCACACACAGCACTAAATGACAACACACTGCCTTCCCCTCTCTCTCTCTAGTTCCACCAATTACAACCAGACAACCAGCTATTCTGCCCCAGAATTAACATCTTCCCCTTCCACAACTTTTCAATTAAGTTGAGCAAGCAAAACACCCACAAAAGGCAATGCATGTCATCTATTAGATGGCTGCCCTGTCAGGAGAACTTAACCATTCTGAAAGCACTCATCTTGTATTCATTCTGCTGAATGCCAGAAAAACACTTCATCTCCTCACCTTCAAATCAAAAAGAGATCAAAGGGGGATTTAAAAATGTGTAATTAAGACTAAAAGCATTTGATGACAGCTTGGCAGCTGTGAAGATTCATCCCAAAAAACCCGAATTATGCGACTTGTTTGATACTGTTACCTGTAATTTTGTATCCATATGCAGCCAACTGTCCAGCCATATATTCACCATCCGAATTATTGTGAGAACATCCCCATGTACGAATCCAGATTTTCTGAGCACCAGGAATAATGCTGTTAAGCAAAAATGCATGAAAAAAAGCAAAGTTAAAAGATGAACAAGCCTCCCCTTTAAGCCCACTGAACAGACTCAATTGTAATTCTCCAAATATAACATAAGCAACACAAACAGGAACAACTCCAAAACAGCCGAGGAAAAACATCATAATTATGTGATTTTAGTGCAATCTGGCTGGGAGAGAGTTAATTTTCTTCACAGCAACCAGTATGTATGGTGCTATGTTTTGTATTTCTGACTAGAACAGCATTAACCCACCTGTGTTTAAGTTATTGTTGAACAGTGCTTGCACAGCATCAAAGCTCGTTTCCCACTGTGCACCACCCCGCCACAAGCAGGCTGGAGATGAACAACAGATACTATGGCACCCACTGACTGCAGCTCCCTCCACACAAGCCATCTTTATAAATTCTTAAGGCTGCCACCAGCTACACTAATGTCTCAAGGCTCATATCCCAACCTTTCTGGGTTACAGAAGCAGCAAGGCAGACGTGCACCATGGAGCTAGCACACACAGTGGTTTAAGAACCAACAAAAAATTCTGCAAGAAGCTCACACTGAAACTCCTGGGACAACTGTGCCAATGAGCTGAAGATGCCAGCACAAGAACACCACACATCCTGGAACACAATCCTTTGCTCTGCCCACATCTGGTTTTTTCTCCCCCCATGCTTCTTTTTTTAAAGATGCTTCCCCTAGCTAGAAACAGAAATCTGTCGATGGAAGATTAATGATCATTAAGTAGACATGTGCAAATTGAATTTCCTGTGCATTCCAGACATACTTTATTTTCATTTTTTAGAATGTGTGGAAATTTTATCCACACAAATTAATAGGGGGGTGTCTACAGTTAGCCAGTACTCAGGGCTAAACCACAGCAGTTAGACTATCACCCAAGGCTCCCTCCCCAGCTAGGAAGGAGAATCCGGGAAAAAAAGGAAAAAAAAAACATGAGCTGAGGTATAGACAGATTTAGTAGAATAACAGAAAAGAAACAACAACCAAGACAAAGCATAAAGGGTCTACTCAGCCTGGTTCAATGCTCATAGCGGGAACAGAGCACCATGAACACAAAGCCTCAGGAAGAGGAGGGACTCCACCCTCAGTGAGCTCCCTCCTTTTATAATGAGCACGATGAGGTGGTGTGGGATACACCTGTGAGTCAGCTGCCTTGAGTGGATCTCCCAGCTGACTCGGGGCTGCTCATGGCTGCCTGCATGGCTGGCCCATGGGGCTGTGCCTGGGGAACCAGGACAGGGGAAAAAAAAAATAAATTTAAAAACCCAGATCTCTGAACTGCAGTAGAAACTAGAATCAATAACTGAATTCACTCATACTTTAATCAATTCCACTGCAGCAGAAAGTTGATTCTATTCCTACAGGAATCACAAGGAAAAATGCAAGGTATGTTCTGTAGTTAGTTATTGCATACTACTTACACTGAAATAAAACAGTGAGTTCAAAAGAAGTTTCACAATATCACTTGCAGGATGCACATAAAACAAATACAGCCTTTGGAAATACCAGGTTCCAGAAACCAGGTGGAAAGACTGAAGCAAGGAAGATGTACCCTTTGTGGAAGAGGATTAGGTCACCAAATACTTAAGCAAATTGGATATAGATAAGTCCCTGGACCTTGATGGGATGCACCCACAGGAGAGACATGGACATACTAGAGACAGTCCAACAAAACTTCATTGAAATGATTAATGATGACTGGAGCAACTCTCATAAGAGGAAAAGCTGAGAGAGCTGGTACTGTTCAGCCTAGAGAAGAGAAGGCCCAGGGGTGATCACACCAATGTACATAAATACATATTGTTCGGACAAGATGACCTTGGCAGGTCCCTTCTACTCTCCACCCTTTTGTGATTCTCAGAATTTTGTTTGTATTTCTCATTCCAGATGACAAAAAGCTACCTCAGGACTGCATTTTGAAGAGCCCTACTTCCCCTTAATTACCTAAATAGAAGCTTAGAATTTTTCAGAAATGTTTAGCACATAAAAGCTTAAGTACCAGGAATCATTCTTCCAGTTTGATTACTCCATTAATCAATATCTCAATCATAACTGGTTTCTATAGAAAATTAGCCTAGGACAAGACATTTACTTAGGATTTATTGTTCATTATCACTACATTTTATAAATACTGTATTACTCATTTTTATCTTGTGTTCAGATTTTGCAACAATGAGATAATAAAAATTTCCACTGTATTTTTAGACGCTGCCAGTGCACACATGTACATGAGAAAAGCAACCAGATCGGGTTGATGGAAGAATTTACCTGTCACTTGGAGGATCATCATCTGTCTGAATATTTTTTTGTGAACTGCGTTTCCGCACTTTGGGAAAAACATTCTTTCTTACAAACTGTCGATCATGTGGTTTCAAATCTTCTGCTGACACAATATCTTCAATATCTTCGAGCACTGAATCACAGGCAGCAGGCATCTTCAAGAAGCATTAGAGAAGACTGCTATTAGCAAGCATTTGAATACAAAACCAAGGCCTAGTATCTACTGCATATGTTCTCATAAAGAAAAGTCAGATAAATTTCTACATATATCTGCAATGTATCATACATATGAGGGATACTGAGCACATAAAAACAATGAACTATGCAGACATATTTCCTGATGCCCTCTTCCCCTGAGATCTCAAACACAGGCAAGGAGAAAGCCACAAACCATATTGTTTGTTTTGGTTTTTTTATTAATCTGTACCTTGTCATCTTCTAATTCAAAAGCCTTGTAGCTCCTCTGACATGACACGTCCAAGATACAAGTAGGTATATACAATGATCATGTCATCACAGTGAAATAATGAGTTAATGTTATGCGAGAGATATGCTTCCACTTACACCACAGGAGAAGAATGAAAGATACAGCACCTGAGTGCATGTTTCAGAAGCTGTTCTGGCTCTTTTATTTGTGTGCTGAAAACAGGCGCACAGTACTTCAATCCAGCTTCACAGCTCTTTCGAAAACAAACCAAACTATTCCTAGAATTCCTGATACCACAGGCCCTTCATTTGAATTACTTCATTCATCATGACAGCAAAATAAAAATACCTGTCCTCAGATACAAGATGTTAAACAACTATACCTCACTAATATAAAATTATCACCTAACTTAATAATCATCTGTACTGGAAGATCATTAAAATCTAATTATATTTTCCGCAAGAAAGGAAATACATATGCATATATATCTCCCAGCAGATCTCAAGATCCAGAGCAGTTTTCAGGAAAGAAAAAAAAAAAAAAAAAGGCAAGCTATTTGCTGAAGGATCTTATAAAAAAAAACAGTTACTGCACTAATTACACCTCCCGCTGTGCTGTGTGTAACTCCTAATCAGAATAAAGTCTGATTTACCATTGGAAAGTTGGTTTTGTACACTTCTCAACAATTTACTAAGGAAATCACACAAGGGCATTTCACAGAGTTTACAGGGAAAATATAAACACTTTCCTAAGTGACAGTGAAGAACAAAACAAACAAGGCTTTAATTTCTTTAAAATCAGATTTCAGGAAGAGAAAATTCAGGCTACTGCATAGAAAATACTTCCAGATGTTACAACTGAATTATTCAAGAACATTAAGAAGTTAGACCACGGTGCATTTTCACAGTACGAGTCCTTCAGTCAATCTTGCAAAACTTACTTTGAAATAAAACTTCATATAACCTGAACCATCACACATCTGCATTTAACTTAAAAAGGAATATAATGATGTCACAAAGAGGATGCAACTGACAAAGATATTTAAGCATTTAGCATTTAGATCAAAAATGCCAAGATTTGTAAAAAATGCAGCAAAGGCTGAACAAAAATTAAAAGCTGTGAAGTCTAATAATAAAAAATATTGGGGGGTGAGATGATATCCCTTACACTACTTCATATGACCAGCAGTATGTACAAATAGGTAAAGTTACCAACTCAATACATGGAAGGAAAAAAAGGGTTTGATTTGTTGTTTTTTTCTCTCTTCCAGAAAAGTATCTGATCTAATGGAGCAGCTGGAAAAAGAAATAAGCTTAGTTTATTTTCGTGGCCCACAAAAGAAAGAATAGAGCCAAAATAAAATTCATACCTTTTTAAGGAAGGTCTAAATCCTCCCGGATAATAATCCTGGGAGAAAGAAAAAGAGAAAAGACACAGCATGAGCGAGCAGAACTAAGAGACAAAACGTCGTGAGTTCATGTTATTGTCCAACAAGCATTCATTTTCCCTCTGCAGACATACATTTTTTGCTCAGTTTGCCCTTGTTAGGACTGGGTACACATGCCAACTGGCTGACAAGGTGGAACAGCAGCCACATTTTCCCTGAGCAAAGGCACTCATCTTTTTGTCCTCCTTTTATAGAGTCTTTTTTGTCGAAGTCTGATGGATTTAAGTTCTTTCAGACCTCCTCCAGATTTCTGTCTTCAACCAGCAGGTTTTGAATGAAAGAAGGGAAAGAGATTAAAAGTAAATTTTAGCTAAATACACTCACAAGTTTAGTTGGTTTTTTTTTAAATACAAACACAGTAAAGTTTTTTTTAGAAGAGATTACTTGGCATCCTGGCCTGTATCAGCAATAGTGTGACCAGCAGGACCAGGGAGGTGATTGTCCCCCTGTACTCTGCTCTGGTGAGGCCGCACCTCAAATCCTGTGTTGGGCCCCTCACTCCAAGAAGGACACTGAGCTGCTGGAGCGTGTCCAGAGAAGGGCAGCAGAGCTGGGGAAGGGTCTGGAGCACAAGTGTGATGGGGAGTGGCTGAGGGAACCGGGGGTGTTCAGTCTGGAGAAGAGGAGGCTGAGGGGAGACCTCATTGCTCTCTACAGCTCCCTGAAAGGAAGGGGGTAGTGAGGTGGGGGTTGGTCTCTTCTCCCAGGTAACAGTGACAGGAAGAGGGGCAATGATCTCAATTGTGCCAGGGGAGGTTTAGATTGGATATTAGGAAACATTTCTCCCCTGAAAGGGTTGTCAGGCACTGGCACAGGCTGCCCAGGGCAGTGGTGGAGTCCCCATCCCTGGAGAGATTTCAGAGCCGTGTAGATGTGGTGCTGAGGGACATGGGGTAGTGGTGACTGGGCAGTGCTGGGTTAATGGTTGGACTGGGTGATCTTAGAAGTCTCTCCCACCAAGGCTATTCTGTGATTCTGCTTACTATCTGCGCTAGTTCCATATGCATGCATGACATCTCTTCTTCACAAGCAAATAAATAAACACAGATTCCTGCAGCTACTCTGACAAATTAACTGAAATGAGACAATAATAAAATTAGAAGTTAACATATTCTTACCCTGTCAAGTTGTACCTAGAGAACTTTACGTTTCTCTTTAAAAAAAAATGACTGTTAGCAAGCAAAAAACAATAAAAAAGTGTCTGTAATGCCTTGACACACACAAAATTTCCCTTGACCCTGTCTATTGCAGTCACCCCTTGCTCTTCTTGCGCATACCAAGAGAGCACTTCTTTCCACAGGGAACGCCCCCATCCCGGTGGCACACGACTGCTCTTTCCTCTATTTACCAACAGGTGTCTCCGGCAAAGCCCCGGGCTTTTATCCCCAGGCTCGCACGGAGCAGAAGGAAAGCGCAGCGTTGGTGTGAGAGCAGCCCGACCCGCTGCCCAGCCCGGCTCACCTCAGGCCCGGCGCAAACCTGTCCCGCGCCCACAGAGGAGTGGCGCCCGGGCCGCCGCCTGGAGCACGGAACCCCCGCAGCCCGGCTGGGCTCAGCCCCGCACCGGCCTTCCATCCCGCCCACGGCCGCCGAACCCGCCAGAGAGTCCCGCGCGGAGCCCCGCGGAGGCCTCACAGCAGGCGGGAGCACCGCGCGGGCGGGACACCGGCAAAGCCGGGCAGGGGAGGGAGGAACGCGGCCGCTACAGCCACAGCCGGGCAGGGGAAAGGGGAAGAAGACGCTCCGCAGCGAGTCCCGCCACTCACCTCCGTCTCAGCTGGGCTGCGCCATCGCGACCGCCGCGCCCCGCCTCCCGTGCCCGCGCACGCAGCAGCGCAGGACGGCGGCTGGCAGCGGCCAAATCTGTGCGCCGCGCTCCGCGCCGCACTCTCGCGAGAGTACGCGGGGCGGGGCGGGGCTATGGGGCGGCAGCCCGGGCCTGGGCGTCCCACGGGGGAGGGAGGTGAAGCTGTAGAGCTGAAGATGGGATTTCCTCTAGCATTGCAGCCTGGCTGGGTTTGAAGCACAAACAACCAGTGCCTGCGGAGCACCATGGCCCCACGTCCTCTGCTCGAGATTCCCAAATCCTTGGAAACTATTTTAGTTGCGAGCTAGGGCCAGCAATATATATCCAGCTCAAACAGCTGGACTCGGATGTATCTGGTCCAAATAATGATGAGCTATTTATTCCAGCCGTGGCCACAACGCTTCATTTTTAATCGTCCATCTCCTCAAAACACAATGCTAGTGGCAACTTTTCTGTTTAGTCAGTGTGGAAGATGTTGATCAAAATATTTCCTATTAGATGGCTAAAGTTTCTGGTATTGTTCTCCTCCAATTTAGGGCTAATAGCAACTTCTCAGATTAATATTCTGGAAGATACTAGTCTGCATGTTTAAACTTTGATGGCTAAACTAGGGCTCTAAGCATAGTTTCCTTGATCAAGGTGCTCTAGAGGGTGAACATAATATTATTGCTTTTTTTTTAATACACACAACCTAAAAGTAGTATTTATATTGCATCTTTAACGTATTTATTTTATTGCCAGGGGAGGTTTAGATTGGATATTAGGAGCAATTCCTTCACTGAAAGGGTTCCCCAGCACTGGCCCAGGCTGCCCAGGGCAGTGGTGGAGTCCCCATCCCTGGAGGGATTTCAGAGCCGTGTAGATGAGGTGCTGAGGGACATGGGGTAGTGGTGACTTGGCAGTGCTGAGCTAATGGTTGGACTGGATGATCTTAGAGGCCTTTTCCAATCAAGGCTATTCTGTGATTCTGTGATTCTATTTTGAGGTAGCCAGCTTTGGAATATAGAAATCATCATTTCTTGTCACTGCATTTTGAACATTTACTCTCTTTAGAAGGAGCCTTTGGTATCATCATTTTATTCTCCAGATAGCAGATAATAGTCTCCCTCAAACTGGAGGGAAAGTGCATGAAAGCCTAGAGTATATTCCATGGTAGGCCTATTGGTCTGCCAGCAGATAAAACTTGGCAAGCTCTCCCTATGAATATCGCTTCCCATCCCTCTCCTTCTTCATAAAAAATGATGCTTATTTTGTTAGGCTTATCTGACAATATTCACAGGGGAAAAAACAAAAAATGGATAACAATGGGAACGAAGTAACAGGCAAGAGTTGAAGAGAACTGGGACAGAAGAAGCAAGCACTTCATTTAAATCAGTCTTTAAGATCAAACCATTCTAGACAGGACTGAGCACTATTAATATCACCATTAATATCATTAATAATATTAATGTCAGTCTTTAAGAACAAACCATTCTAGGAAGGACTGAGCACTATTAATATCACCCTGGTCTCATAATAGAGTCACGGTTACAGCTTAAGATGCATTTGCCTTTGTGATTGATATCTGTTTAAGCAAGTACTATTCAGAGGTACTCTCAGTGAGACACTGAGTGATGTGTAATTCATTATTTTTGCAGCATTTTTAGCCCAGAAGAGAATGGAGGAAAACATTTTAAAATCAGTAACAACATTAATGTATTTCAGACATCCTCCTTCGTAGTACAGTGTAAGTAGTCCTTAGTATGTGGCTAAGTAATCATATATATGTTACCAGTCAGTATTTTAACTGCTTCCTGATAGTTAGCAATTCTCTTGCTTTTTATTTTCAGTTTCCCATGTTCAGTTTTCTAAGTATTTCACATGCAGTCTTTGAATTAAACTTCTCTGTTCTGTGAGCACTGTTCTGCACTACCCCATGGTTATCTTGACTAGCCAAGTGTTACCTCTCTGGTTAAACAAAACTATGCAGACATCAGTGCTGTTTTACGATAGACTAAAAAAGCAAGGCACGGATAACCTGCAAGACATTTCCAAAAATCTTCAGATGGCCAAGACTGACAAAACACTACTCATTAAGGGGAGGCGGTCAGCTCCAAGAGCAGCTCCCAGGCAGGAATAACCCACGAGTCCCATACCTAGTGACATAAGTAGGCCATGCTGATCAGTTTCAGCGTGATCCGACAGAGTCCTGCTGCCAAGAATTCACAATATCAGGCAGCCCTTGTGCCAGCAGAGTCCTAGTCAGTCCTAGGATGTGGCCACAACATGGAAGGCACCCTTTAAGCACTTTTGAAGCTCACAAATCTAAGTTGCTTTGTAGCATATTCATAACAACAAATCAGCTGCACACAGACTGCTGGCAGTGCAGCAGGTAGCAAGGGAAGCAAATGATTCCCTACCACCTCCTGACTGCAGGAAGAAAGCTTATCTATACCCACTTAGGAAAACCACTTTTTAAGAGATGACAGCTGGCTGTTACAGGTTTTGCAGGAGTAGGTAGTTAGAAAATACAAAAACTACTAGGAAAATAAAATACAAGCCTCAATTTTAGCTCATGGTTAGTGGAAGATTCATCCTTAGTTTTTTCAGAGCTTCTCAACTAACATCCTTAGGGAAGGGAATCAGCTGGGGAAGTGAGGGCCCAATTTTTACATGACAACCTTGTTCCCTGATAACTAACATGCAGTTCTGGGTGGAAAAGTAAGTGGGAAGACATGCAGGAAAAAAATAGGTTCAAGGGCAGGAATCCCCCTTTTTCTTAAACTCCTCTGTGTAAAGGAGTGTGTAGTTGCTCATGATTCAGGCTCATTTGGGCAGTTTTCTTAAAATCTTTTTCCATCTGCTGGCACTCAAGGAATGCAGCACATATGGGCTCAAATAAAACCTCCCTGAAATTAATATTTGTACACTGAGTAATGTTGAGGTATACTGCTCAGGGAAGCAGAATTAAATATTTTAACTGGGTGGTTTTTTTCTCGTGCAACTCAGCACATCCAAAGTTTACAAAGGAGATACATAAAGCAGGAGGGAGAGAAAATGACATGAAAACTGGCAAGCAGGAGTAGATTCTAGAGGTGAGTAAAAACGTGCTTATAGCAGCCATAGAACAGAAAAAGTGAGAACAGGCCAGGGAGCTATGACAGATAGGACAGAAAGAGGACATGTCATCTCTGCTTCAGAGAACAGTCCTCTAGCCCTCCTTTATGTTTTATTAGGAATGTAGTAGAACAGAGGATCATCTCTCTAGTTTTCCTTTCAATCCTGCTGTGTGCAGAAGTTAAAGTATGGACAGGTGCACAGAAATAAAGACTTCTTGTGCGCAGGGAAGATGACCAGACACATATGGCTTGCTCAGAAGTGTGCCATTTAAGCAAACAACTATATTACTGTGATTTTTATTATCCTGATAGTTTGGGGTTTTTTTCTTTCAAGTAACTCATGTCCAGGCTTCTAGAAAGGTGCAGCACCAAGACCAGAAAGGGAGTATAAGTCTGTAAATGCATGTCAGGTGCAAGAGACTGCTGGAGATGACCCAAGTAAACAGAACTCCTTTTCAAAGCTACTCTTAGGAGACTTCTGGAGAATTATCAGTAGGAAGGTTAAACAGATGCTTAACAGTTGCTTTCATGTCATTTAATCCTAGAATAACCCCATTTCTATGAAGTTTGCAAGGAGTCTGTTCATAATTCATATAAGGGGGATAAATAAAAATAAACCCATGTTATCCCAACCTCTGGATCTCCTACTTGGTTGCTTTACGTGTGTCTTTTATTCTTGTTCCATTCTGGTTTAAAAAAAGCCCACTGAACTTACTGTTAGCATAATAAAAAAATGGGATTGAAACATACCTGGTGTCAAATGAGTGTGAGCACTAATAATGAAAATACTAACAGTTAGGTCCCAAGAAGCAGCATGATAGGCACCAAGAGTGAGGAGAACTTAAATAGCTGTATACAAATCTAAACTCTTTAAAAAATCCTTTTTATTGATTCATTACCATACAAAATTTATTCAAATTACGTCCATTTGAAGTGGTAAGATCACAGCTAGAGAACAGGTCATCCTTTAATAAATCTATTTACAAAACTCACCATAAAAGCTTTTTTTTGTTGTGTTTTTTTTGTTTGGTTTTGTTTGGTTTTTTGTTTTTTTTTTTACAGTATTTTACAGAGGTGTTTTTTTTAAACTAGCATACAATGCAAAGCTAAATTAGATTAGTATTTTCCCCACGCACATTGGGACAAGTGTAATTTGTACCAAAAAAAGATGGTCTGCATTAGTTTTCATTTTCTCTTCCCCCGCAAAAGTGCCCCTTTGTTTCACAAGTCTTCATGCTTACACACAACTTTTACTTTCCTTTTCCACAAGACGAAAACTTTTAAATACTACAATTTTATTTACAGATCCACATCTAAAAAAAACTCTTAAAAAATTACAAACCAGCTAGAAAATATTCTGGCAGTGTTTACAAATTAATTCTATTGTACAAAACTGCTAGATTAACTGAAGTGTGAGTTGAGAACATATATCAACTTAAATACAACTGCTGAATGACCTATGCACACATTTGTACATATAAACACACACTTAACACTGTTTAACAGTTCTTTATGTGTTGCCCTTTATACATTTGTTAGATTCCAAAACTCACACAGTCATACAGTTTTCTTATTAGTACTGTGACTTCTTGCCTTTTCATGTGTGAGCTTTCATAGCAGCAACTCAACGGTACCAGAAAACCTGCATACATAATATTCTACTACAGTACAAATAGTACTAATTTTCTGAGTATGTCAGATAAGCACAACAGTAATGCAAACAAAAGGATTATATGGGCATCATCTAATCAACATCACATTAATTTAGCCCAGAACATGACAACACACTTTACACTCAAAAAGAAAAAAAATTTATTAAGACTTCTTAGAATTCCTCTCACGTTCAAAAAATAAATATTGGTACTATACTATACTACCAAAGATCTTCAAAAAATAAATGCAATTCAGTTGATGTGGTACTTACAGTCATGTACTTTGGAAAAAAATTAGTTGCATTTTGCTGGCGAAGAGAATTATAAAAAGCTGCAAGCAGAGGAAGCTAACCCACTGAGATAAATATGATCTATTGAACAAACAAAGCTTGGCATAAGTGTTTTCCATAGAGGGAAAAACCCACAGTGCATCTCTAGTAGGCACTTAACACAAAGCCCCACTTAGTACCACCAAAATTTATGTACCAGTTCTAATGCACACCGGGGGCAGTAAAATTGAACTGTGCATCTTCATTCTAGTTTAAAAAAACAACCAACAAAAACTACTTTCACACACACACGCACACACACACACGCGCACACACACACAAGCATTTTTAAAAATATGTGATTACTACGCGAAGTGGCAGAACTTTATACTTTTCAATATTTGCAATATACACTACATTTACAGTGTATTTATTTTTTTTTCTATTAAAAGCTTTTAAGGACATAAGTATTTGACCTCATAATGAGACATATACACAGCTCAAAATGAGCCTTACGACAGCAAATGAAACATTCCCACGAGTAGCTGAAGAATCCCATTTCACGCTTTTGCATTACTTCATATTTACGTTCACTGCAGGTACAATCCGTGTTGTGACACTCAAAAGACATGCATTCTCTGCAGAAGGCACGACCTGAAATACTCTTATAAAATTGTTATTTAGGACTAAAGCAGTTCACTGAGCCCTTCTCTGTAAGCCCGCTTGTCAGGGTAAGCAGAAACAAGCAGGGGGAGTGTGAAGACAAAACATTTATGGTCACCTGCTTGCACTTGCTGACTCACAAGGCGCTGGAGCTCAGGATGAGGGAGAAGGCCTTGCTGTAAAAGCCTTCACTTCTTGTTTATAGTATTTGAGGGAGTATTTAATTAAAATATCAGCACTGTTCAAGAGCCTAGTTTATTTAATAATGCTATTTTTTTAGTAAGTGGGGGAACTCTCTGAATGATGGAGGGCTTTTTGATTCCATTAAAACCATGACTTAGATATGGACAGCATTTAAAGAGAATCAGCTGTATATAAATTCATCCACCAATGAAGGAAGCTTCTCTAAATCATAAGCATCAAAGAGATCACTGATGCCTTCTTCATCCCCGAGACTCAGCAAGTAATCTTCCTGAAGCAGAGGAGGCAGCAAATTCACAAATGGTCCTTCAAAGTTTGAGGGAATTTGGTCCTCGGTCTGCTGGAGAAGGTTGGCTGGAGAAGCTAATGGAGAGATGGTTGCCATATTTACTGAGCAGTCACCTTGTCCTGAGTTTGCAGAACCCACTTCTGTAAGAGGAGGGAGAGAAAAAAATAAAGAGGACACATTTAACCTCATTAGAAGTATTGGACACAGATCAAAGTAACCACTGTATAAAGGGCCTTCAGAAAGCATCATTTCAACAAAAAATGGCCTCCATATAATTTCTAGCTTGGTTTTGATGTGTTACAAAGGGCTGCTCAGAAATGTGCATGTTACTATCACCACTGACTTTTCTGCTAAAAAATTTTACAAGGTTTGAACAACTACCGGGGAAAAAAAATAAATCAAGTGCAGTGAGAGATGACCATTTTTCAGCGCAATTCATAGTCAAAGTGAAAACTGTCAGGGCAACAGATGTCACAGTGATGCTGTGTAGCTGCATATACCCATACACAGAGATTTCTGCTTCTTGTGTTGAGGCGACACTTTGCTGCTACTGTCCTATTTGACAACACAAAAGGAACAAAACTGTTTCTTTCTTCAATATTGCATAAACTTCAGTTACATAGTTCCGTATGATATGCAAAATATCAAACGTATTTTAAACAACCCATGCAGAAGAAAACATATTTCACAGAAACACAGAATCAGAGTGGTCTGGGTTGGAAGGGACCTCAGAGCTCATCTCGTTCCAACCCCCCTGCCATGGGCAGGGACACCTCCCACCAGACCAGGTTGCTCCAAGCCCCATCCAACCTGGCCTGGAACACTGCCAGGGAGGGGGCAGCCACAGCTTCTCTGGGCAACCTGTTCCAGTGTCTCACCACCCTCACAGGAAAGAATTTCTTCCTAATATCTAGTCTAAATCTCCCCTCTTCCAATTTAAAGCCATTTCCCCCCTACATAAACCAGAAAGGCGCAGTGAAAAATGGATACCTTTGCTTTTAACTTCTTAGAAAAATAAAGTCAAAAAATAAAAGCTGGAGATCTGACGTTCAAAACCAAATCTGGAGTGAGGGCACAAAGGAAGGCCATTACTATTACAAAGAAACATTTTTACCTTTGGAAATGGTTTTGGAAATATTTCCGTTGTGGTCCTGACTATAGGTTTTCATTGGACTGAGGGCATCGGTTTCCTCTGGGCACAGATAAACTTCAATAGGTCCTTGAGTACTAGATAAATGTATCAACGCGCTCTGCTAACAGAACAAACATCAGTGAAGTGTTACACCAATGAACACCACAGAATATGGACAATACGGAGTTAATTCTTATTGAGGTAGGAATGTTTGAATACATTTTTTACTCCTCCAAAGAACCCAAAATCCCCCTTGCATGTTTTTTTTTCAAGATGAGAAAGGCTCGGCTGATGGATGGCACAGACTGGAAGTGAACATCAAAGCTCTTCCCGCTATCTGGAGTGCAGAAATCTCAGAAGCCCAACACTTCATGTGTTGTATCATAACCAGAGAGGTATAAAGGACTGAACTCCTAACACTTCCTTACCACCATAATAACCTGTAGCATTCTGATGTAATGGAACTATGGGGTGCAAGTCACAGGTTTTGTTGTTATTCATAACAATATTATCGGATGTATTTGTGTAAGTCTTTCTGCTTTAAAAGAATCCCAAAATGTTCTCACTCACCCCAAAACCTTCAGCACTAGGTCACAACGAACTCAAATAGCTGTAAGTTCCCCTGTTTATCAGGGAAATTTTTCCAAACAGCAAAAAAAAGAAAAAAGATGCCATTTTCTTCACCCAAACTTGTTCATCTAAGTCCTTCTGCAATTCTGATGGCGTTTCTGAATAACAGGAACTCCTGATTTGTCTCAAGAAATTATCTTTTCTTAACTTTCACACATTGATACAAGACAACAAGATGACATATACAGACAGGTAGAACACCTGCAAAGTTGCTCCTAGTGTTATGATGGAAAATCACAGATTACTCCAGTTAAAAATTGTATTGCATTAATAGCTTTAAAAAGCACGGATACTAGCATTATGTACCTCTTTGCAGAATTCCTTCAAATACATTTTATTGCGCCCTTTGACAAAGTAATCCTCATATTATTTGCATTCTGACAGTTATGTAGCATAATAGACAGCATTTACAAATACAGAGAGCAACAACTGAAGAGAGTACTTAGGGCAATGCTGTAGATAATTAGAAAAAACAAGATGGGAAGAGCAAGAGATGGGGAAGGCACTGTTGAGCGACTGAGGTATGCAAAAAAAAAAAGACACTGAAATGTAACTGCAAATGAGAGAAAGAAATAGGACTTCTACTGCCTGAAGCTGAAAATTAAATTAATAAGTTGCATATAGGGGATAAGGGATGTTGAGGCTCTAGTTTTAATGATCGTATGCATCTCGCTACCCGCCTGATTTCACTGAATTAAAAATCAAAGCATAATGCCTAGGGGAAAGAAATAGGAAAGCAAGCAACGATAACAGTATATATTTATGAATACTGATAAAAGATATCCCTTCTTCACTGTGTCTAAATGCTCCTTGAGAGAAGAAATTAGGTACATTTTGGAATCTCTAAAGCAGTGGCTCATGCAAATTATTTGCCTTTGCCCAACATACTTGGGTCTGTCCTTAACAACTGGGAATTATAAAGCAGGTCACTTTTGCCACCCAGAGATAAAATCCCAGGAGAAGTTGAACCACATGGTTCATAGACCATGAGAGGCATGAAGCAAAGCTACACCCTGAGGATATCTTCAAAGAAAAGCTACCTGAAGCATTCTTCTCTGCCGTTGTGACATAGGCAAAGCAAGCAGCTAAGTTACGCTAGACATCTACCTGAGACAAGGAAAAGAAACAAAACAAGGACAAAAGAATAAGCGCCAGACATCTCCTATACAAAAGCCAGCACTCAAAGAGAGAGACTGTGGCTTGAGTAGCAAGGAGCAACAGAAGAGGGATACAGCACAGACAGCTTCAGAAATAGAACTACTTATAATAAAATACGAAAGGAAATCCCCATCTGCTACAGACTTCAAGATAGCAGACAGGAAGTGCACTAGGAGAATGCATGAAGTTTTACACAGATGTGTAACATCAGTGTCAGTGAAGTGAAGATGATGAAGGAAGAAGGAAGGGCAAGAATGGATGCTAGGAGTAAGACACAAGTTTCTACAATAATGCTTCAGAAAAGAAAATCCTACATGAAAATATAAATCTCAAATTAGGATATCAGTAAAACAAGTCATCAACATGCTTAACGCATTGAGTTATCCATGAGCTTTATAACTTAAACCACATAAAGCTAAAAAAAAGAGCTGAATCTCTTAAGAGAAAGATTTTACATGGCTACAAACAGGAAATTTCTACTGTCACAGATGAGCTCTTCTTTATGTAAAGTATGGCAAAAAAAGAGTACTCTGGAAATAGTGTGGATTACTCTGAAGGAAAGCTAGAGTTACAGAAAAGGAACAAATAATGATTAATTTGCGTAAAATGGTTTTTAAAATATCTTCCTTCCTTTAAACAAAAAACCAAACAAAAACCCCTGCGGAGTTTGTAAGACAGATGAATACAAGACTGTGTACCAATATCATCCAACTTGGGCATCAGTTAACACAATAAGACTCACAACACGCTTGCTCCATCTATAGAAAAATTGTACATAACCGGGCAGGAAAAGCTCGGTTCTCCTTACCTCCACTGGGTCAGGCACTTCAAGTCTTGTTTCTGGAGGAGCTTTCACAACTATAACAGTTTGGTCTTTAAGGCCACTAATTTTTCGAATATCTTGGTACGTCACATAAGCTAATGTGATCACCGTTAAGGAATTTTCCAGCCCAGGTTATAATATATTCAAGACTATTAGAAGAGGCAGAATCCTTTCAATATTTTTCCATTTTCTTATGGCTACGTCGCTCTTAGCCCAGATTTTTTCTGTTCTCTACACTGGTTGTGATTGCAGTGAAACTGTGTGAGAACTTCCCTCTGATCTAACAGCTGGAGCCACTACTGAGTGACAAAAGGGATTCTCCATGCTGAGTCCTTCCCTCTCTTCTTAACACACATAAAGCTACATAAGCTGAAGTTCAACAACCCACAATTGCTCGCAGACTGTGCGAAGCAAAATTTTTTACACAGTCGCAATGAAAATGCAGAGAACTGGAAATCACAGAAAAAACATAAAGGAATTTACAGATGCATGTTATAGATGTGCATACAGAATATATTTTGGAAATCATCAATCAAATAATTTCCATTTTCATCTGAGGTTTTTTTAAAACCATTTATATATCCATTTATGTATTCATTTATAATATGTGAAATTGTTTTAAGCAACTTTACTGGGCAGAAAGTTTATTTCTGCATGAGCACAGAATGAACATAAATATTTCACTGTTCAACACGAATTTGTCGAAATCAATATGAGCATTTTGGTGGGTTACTGCAGGGTGGTGCCTCACTTACTGACCTGTGTAACTGAGGTGTCACAGAGCTTCTAGTCATGAACTGTGAAATGGCCATGTGCCCAGGTGGCCAAGAAGGCCAACAGCATCCTGGTCTGTATCAGCAATGGTGTGACCAGCAGGACCAGGGAGGTGATTGTCCCCTGTACTCAGCTCTGCTGAGGCTGCACCTCAAATACTGTGTTCAGTTTTGGGCCCTTCTCCACAAGAAGGACACTGAGCTGCTGGAGCGTGTCCAGAGAAGGGCAGCGGAGCTGGGGAAGGGTCTGGAGCACAAGTGTGATGGGGAGCGGCTGAGGGAACTGGGGGTGTTCAGTGTGGAGAAGAGGAGGCTGAGGGGAGACCTCATTGCTCTCTACAGCTCCCTGAAAGGAGGGGGTAGTGAGGTGGGGATCAGTCTCTTCTCCCAGGTGACAGTGACAGGACGAGGGGTAATGGCCTCAAGTTGTGCCAGGGGAGGTTTAGATTGGATATTAGGAAACATTTCTTCACTGGAAGGGTTGTCAGGCACTGTCACAGGCTGCCCAGGGCAGTGGTGGAGTCCCCATCCCTGGAGGGATTTCAGAGCCGTGTAGATGAGGTGCTGAGGGACATGGGGCAGTGCTGGGTTAATGGCTGGACTTGATGATCTTAGAGGTCTCTTCCAACCAAGGCTATTCTATGACTCTACATGCAAGCTCTTCCAGCTCTTTAGTTTTGCCATCCATGAGGTATCTAGCATAATATTTATGCCACAGAAATAATAAGCCTAATATATGATTATACTTTTGTGGGGGTGTAAATGTCAACAATTCTGGTACATGTCTACTGTTACCATACAGTCAGACAAACTGCCCAATCTCAAAATGCCAATACATCTCACATCTGACTTGGATCAAATGCAAAGTAACAGGTCAGGGGGGGAAAACAAAAGGTCAGCTTTTGGGCAAATGGTTTTTACCAAGGCTTCTACCAGTCGTTTAGTAAGGTTTGCAAAGGCAAGAGTACAAATTACAGCAACAGTGGCTGTCACTGTAAGAACAACGGAAAGGATTGCATGCTTTACAAATAAACCAACAATATTCATTGCTGCAGCTAAAAATTCCCCATGCTAATGCTGGGCATATCCCAAAACACTCAAGGTAGCCATCAGTTACTGTCTGATTCTTGTTATAAGGTAGGCAGGAAAGCACACAGCCGGGGCACAAACGATGTTTTGGCACTAGCTAATGAAGGAAAAGAAAAACATTTTCCAAGGCAGAAACTTGGTCTTCAGATTAGGCAAAGGAAGAGGCTTCGCAGCTCCATGAGCGTTCAGTGGGTCACCCTATGTGAGGTTGCAGTGAGGTGAGTGAAAGACCATATTGGGATACATTCAGATTGGTCCCCAGGTTTCACACACATTCCTTCCTCAATAATCACTAGTATCATCAGTACACTTGGAGTCACAGAAGGGTTTGGGGAATACGCTCTCCTAAAGCCAAAAGCAGGAGAGGCCAAGATGCTGCTAATGCTGATCCCTCCTCGCCCATCCCCAAAGGAGCCAGCAACTGCAGGGCAAACTGGAAAAACAGAATTGCAAAGCTCCGTTTTGCTTTGCTTAAATCTCTTCATGGATCAAGGCAGAGCTGACCCTCCTCCCTGTGCCACTCCATGCTCTGGCTTTTCTTACACATTTTAAGATGCAAGCACAATTAAAAGACAATATTTACAGAGCTCACATTAGTTTTTACTGACACTCCCATAGTTATTTCCTATCCTTCAAAACAGAGAAGTCCACTTTGTTAGATGCTCTTTAAGAACTACTGACTATTTAATAAAAGTTTTCACATCAGCAGTTAATAAAATGCTCTCTTCTATTACTAATACATGGGAAATCTAGTGAAAATGAGGACTAGTTACTTACAAGGGGTATTAGCAGCCAAAACACCAGAAGTCATATGAACCTTATGCAATTGAACATTGTTATTAGATAAAATAAGTCTAAAATAGATATTTTAAGAGCTCATAAAACCTGTATCTGATAGTCTATTACAAATTCTTGAACCAGAGGAATCTAAAAATTTGTTGCAAGTTTAAGACTAAACTGACTCCCAACTTTATTTTCCATTCTGTGTCTGTTATTTATATACGCATCAGTTTAATGTAAAAAAAAAAATAAAATTATTAAGTAATAAATACAAACACACACACATCTTTGTTACCTTAGCCAAGACTTTGTCTGCATACCTTTAATATCTGCACACATAAAAATGGGGTTTGCTCTGGGCTCAAAAGAGTCAAAAAAGCACAGGGTTTTAGATGCTGTCACTCATCAGCTAAATTCTTGGTTCTGCTCTATGAAAATAGGGATATTAATGGGCTCCTTCATATACCATCTTTTTATCTTTTTGGGGTTTTTTTTTGACATTCCAGAAGCATTACAGGTGCAAGTAGCTTAAGCAACTTTTACATAGAACTACATTAAAACCCATTATCCAACTTCTCAAAATTTCTGATGCTTCTTGTCACATTACTTAAAGGAATTCTCTTAGTATTACAGAACACAGCAAGAAGAGTGACCACCTTTGAGGTTTTGGCAAAAAAAGGATATCTCTGATTCTCTGAGTCCTCTGTTAGCAGCTTGAGGTCCAGGGTGCAGCTTTGGATTAGCTCATCCAGTTTCTTCTCTTCCTGAGTGAGTTCCATCACCTCCTTTGTGAGGCCTTGACGCTGTGCCAGCATGCCACCATCCTCCGACAGACTGCAGCCCCTACGGGTAAAGAGGAGGAAGACACCCCTTCAGCATTTGTAAAACTTGACTTTACAAGGCCATGGAGTGATAGGACAAGGGGTAGTGGCTTTAAACTGGAAGAGGGGAGATTTAAATTAGACATTAGGAAGAAACTCTTTCCTGTGAAGGTGGTGAGACACTGGCCCAGGTTGCCCAGGGAAGCTGTGGCTGCCCCCTCCCTGGCAGTGTTCCAGGCCAGGTTGGATGGGGCTTGGAGTAACCTGGTCTGGTGGGAGGTGTCCCTGCCCATGGCAGGGGGGTTGGAACAAGATGAGCTTTGAGGTCCCTTCCAGCCCAAACCATTCTGTGATTCTATGACCCCGTGCTATGGGAAAGGGGAGAGGCAGGCTTTTACACTACAGAACAAGTCCTTCGCTCCTTCTCCCTAAACTTGCCCATAGCAAGTCAACATAAACTACACTTTTCAGAAAAAACATCCTTTGATCATGACAACACATTCTGCAACTACCACCATGATGGAAAGGTTGAATATCGCTAAGATCTTCCAAAATCTTTTTTCAAACTCCCCTCTCTTCTAACCACACCCTGGAAAAGACCAAGGTGTGCAGTAGGTAGAGATGTGTACCTAAAAAACTTACTCTACTTGCAAAAGCAAATGAGTTAATCCACTCTTCAGACAAAATGCTGGTTTTTAATTTCCCTGACAAATGCTTCTTAAGAGAAGACAGCTTTATCCTGACAGAAGGTGTTTTGGGGGATTGCTTGGAGCAAACTGTTAGAATGGAAGGTGGGAGAAGAAAACCATGGCTGCTCTGTGACAGTGAAATCAGCCAGCAGAAATGGGAAAGGATAATGAGTACTCACATCCACTGAATGTTGTTTTTGGATTTTTTCTTAATGAGATGGATGCCTTCCAGTACATTGGTGATATCGTAAATCCTCCTTTTTTGCACCTTGAGGACCTCTGCTGCTCTGTTCAAATCTAAGACACCGTCAGGAGATTGGCTCAGCAACTGAATGAACTTCTTTGTAAGAAGGCCAAGTGATGTATCATAGCGAGTCTTTTCTGAAGGAGATTTGGGAGCTTGGAAAGAAAAGAGGAAAAAAAAGAACAAACCAGATAAATAATTTTTCTCATTTTGATTCCAAAAGCAGCATCTGGAAATTATACATATTACAGATAGTTCTTTCATTTTTACTGAAGAAACCTCTCAAACCTCTGCATTAAGACACAACTTACCACTGGGTATTTATTTGTATTTCAAGATGTACTTTTCCAAAATTCACAGGTACATGAGCAAATACATACATTTTTTTTTAATGCAAATATTTCCATTAGTCCAACGGATACATATAAAAATATTCTATTTAGGCTTTCACTATGTGAATTCTTAATAGTATTTTTAGTATCTGTTTATCCTGACAGCAATACCAAAAATACCCTTATGACTCTCCTTCATCAGGCTGACAGCCAGCTTTCATCAGGGTCTAATTTCCCCCTCTTGTAAGATAAGTGTTTCACATGCAATTAAGCAGGACTTAGGTGTACTTCAATGGGTGAACACAATGAGATTCCATCAGTGCCAGACTCCACAGCTCACAGAAAACTAAGTGAATTAGAGGAGAATGATGCAAGATACAATTTATAATCATAATTTCTCCATAACCAAACAATGCTCAAACTGGGCAAGAGCATCTACTTCTTTTAAATTAGAAGTCAGCAAATGGCTTGGGTCTTACTACACAACTAGGTGTTTTCATGCACAAATGTAGAATCTATATACTTAATAGATGAGCTATTAGGAGTTTAAATAGGTAGATCACAATAACTTCTAATTCTAGAAGTTCAAGGCCTTTGCGTCAAGGGAAACGAGCCAGCCATTATTAGAAGTCTGCTGGGCTGGTACATCTCAAACCTTGCTTCAAGTATTATGCAGGATGGGTCTTAAGCTGATCTGGTGGTCACCTTCATGGTGTCAAGGTTCAGGTGCCACATTTAAATTGCAGAAGTCAGTCAAAACTGAAATCCTACCTGAAAGCAAACATTTAGACTACCCTGAAATATTTTGTAGGATATGATGACTTTTCAGTGAAAACCAATGCATTGCCTGTTTGCAAGGAGAACCTGCTGTAACTCATTCTTTGGTAGATTCAGGGCTTGTGTGCACAGGGACATGGAGGAAAATTTTTATCAATTAGGTGACCTTGTGAATTTAGAGCAGGGTGGATTTTGTTTTAATTTGGGGTTTGGAAAAGAATAAGATCAGAGTAAGAAGGGCAAGAGGCTACTTGACCCCCACCTAAAATGGCACGTGCTCCTGGTCATGCAGCAAGGAAGTTCTCTGCACAGCCTTACCAACACTGCAGCAGCATTCTATGCTCTGAAAGGTACTGAACTTCTGTCAGAACACACTTCAATTAAGAATGGACTTCTTTAATTAAAACAACTGTGGTGGCTTAACTCGTCTGCTTTAAGTTCCTATCTTCAGCTAATTTCATGTTCCCCATCTCAATAGAAACACAACTTAGGCCATCACAACTACTGCTGCCCCAGTGCTTCTTTGTCCCTGCTCCTCTCCCTCTGCAAGCCTAATTCTCCTGCTGAAATTCCCCACACAAGGTGGCAAGGCTACACTCCCCAGCTTCTCTTGCGAGAAACCTACTGCCCCAGGCAATACAGACTTGCAGCAACTAAGCAGCAGCAATAATCATCTAGCCATATTGCAGGGAGAGAAGGCAGCTCAGAGCCCACAAACAGCACTAGCACGCAGCACTGCCAGGGCACAGCTACTGCTCCTTGCAAATCCCTGCACGGGGAAAGAAGCCCTGCCAATCAGCTCCTGTAACTTCAGCAGGGAAGGAGGAGGCTGCCCGATTAGCCCTGCTTAATAACTGTGCGTTTGATCCCATTGTAATATCTACCTCTCCTAAGCATCCCCATCTTCACATCCTGGGTTGAAGAGGAGGTCCAGGACAGAGAGGCTGCAGGCTGCCCAGCAGGCAGAGGGACAGACCTAGCATCCACGAGCCTCTGCAGCCTCTCAGCAGCTCTGCACCACCCAATTGACGCATGCTGCAAACACTTTGTGCGCTGCCTGGCCGTGTGGTTGAATAAGTTGCACGCACATCCAGGCGACGAGTAATAAACACTTTTTTAGCTAGGTAACACGGCCTGTTGTAGTGGTTCACTGCGATCTCAACCTAGTAAAATAAAAGATTCTGTGCCATACAGCGTGTTAAAGTTCCCTTACTTTTTGGACTGTCTGGACTTCTTGTCGCAGCTCTTCCTTTCCCCTTTGGAGTCTTTAGTCCTTCAGCAAGATACTGGTGGCCACTTTCTCCTAGCTCCAGCCTTCGTTTTGCCTGTTAAAAAAATTTTAAAAAGGAATTTTTATTTAATTGGTGAATTGTTACGAAGAGTATTTCACTTTATCAAACACGATATTGGGGTTACAGGAAAGGCAGACAGCAGCGAGCTTTTCACAGCAAGGTTCTGAATCAGTACAGGTTCCCACCTCATGTTCATCACAAGGGAATCTGAATATTTATGGGAATCCAAAGGGGGACTTCAGTGGCTGAGTGAGAGTTTTATGACCCCGAGTGCACCCTCAGCAGGTTTGCCAACAACGCCAAGCTGTGTGGCATGGTTGACATGCTGGAGGGAAGGGATGGCATCCAAAGGGACCTGGACAGGCTGGAGAGGTGGGCCCATGCCAATCTCATGAAGTTCAGCAAGGCCAAGTGCAAGGTCCTGTACCTGGGTCAGGGCAATCCCAAGCACAAATACAGGCTGGGCAGAGAATGGGTAGAGAGCAGCTCTGAGAAGGATTTGGGGGTGCTGGTTCAAGAGAAGCTCAACATGAGCCGGCAATGTGCACTTGCAGCCCAGAAGGCCAACCGTGTCCTGGGCTACATCAAAAGACACGTGGCCAGTAGGTTAAGGGAGTACATTCGGCCCCTCTACTCTGCTCTTATGAGACCCCACCTGGAGCACTGTGTCCAGTTCTGGGGCCCCCAAGACAAGGAGGACATGGAGCTGTTGGAGTGGGTCCAGAGGAGGCCATGAAGATCAGAGAGGCACCTCTGCTATGGGGACAGGCTGAGAGAGTTGGGGTTGTTCAGCCTGAAGAAGGCTCCTGGGAGACCTTAGAGCACCTTCCAGTACCTGAAGGGGCTACAAGAAAGCTGGAGAGGTACTTTTTACAAGGGCATGGAGTGATAGGATGAGGGGTAATGGCTTTAAACTGGAAAAGGGGAGATTTAGACTAGATATTAGGAAAAAATTCTTTCCTGTGAGGGTGGTGAGACACTGGCCCAGGTTGCCCAGGGAAGCTGTGGCTGCCCCCTCCCTGTCAGTGTTCCATGCCAGGTTGGATGGGGCTTGGAGCAACCTGGTCTGGTGGGAGGTGTCCCTGCCCATGGCAGGGGGGTTGGGACGAGATGAGCTTTGAGGTCCCTTCCAACCCAAACCATTCTGTGATTCTACAACTTACTTCAGTCTCTTCTGGACCTTTTTAGATACATACGAAAGATTTCTACCTCCAGTTGTGTTGAGAATGTTTCAGTTCAGAAAACCAAAGACAAACCCTCAAGCAGACAGGTATGCACCCACAAAGCTACGTTTACTTTGAAAAACTACTCATACCCATATAAGTTTGTGCACAGGTAGTATTAGTGCAAGTTACATTTTTCCTTCCCCATTTGTAAGGATGGCTTTGAGAGGGCCAGTGACTTCCACTACTATAAGCTTTCCATCAACAAAATATGAGACACGACATCAAAAGCAGCATTGGACAACTGTTCTCCTTTCCTTGTCAACAATTTTTGTCCCCATTGAAAGTACAACCACAACATTCATTCCACATTAGCTAGCAAGTTTGCATTAAAGCTGCCTACACAGAAGCAAGCTGGAGCAAAAGTAGTATCAGAAAGATGATGCCTGAACATGGGCCAGCGCTGAACACGAGCCAGCAGTGTGCCCAGGTAGCCAAGAAGGCCAATGGCATCCTGGCCTGTATCAGAAACTGTGTGACCAGCAGGAGTAGGGAGGCGATCGTGCCCCTGTACTCGGCACTCGTGAGACCACACCTTGAGTACTGTGTCCAGTTCTGGGCACCACAGGATAAGGAGGACACTGAGGTGCTGGAGCGAGTCCAGAGAAGGGCAACGAGGCTGGTGAGAGGTCTGGAAAACAGGCCTTATGCAGACCAGCTGAAGGAACTGGGGTTGTTTAGTCTGGAGAAGGAGACTGAGAGGAGACCTCATTGCCCTCTACAACTACCTAAAAGGAGGTTGTAGTGAGGCTGGTGTTGGTCTCTTCTCCCAAATTACTAATGACAGGACAAGAGGAAATGGCCTCAAGTTGCGTCAGGGGAAGTTTAGATTGGATATTAGGAAGAAGTTCTTTACTGAGAGGGTGGTTAGGCACTGGAACAGGCTGCCCAGGGAGGTGGTGGAGTCGCTGTCCCTGGAGGTGTTTAAAAAACGAGTGGATGAAGCTTGAGGCTATGGTCTAGTGGTTAGGGAGATGTCGGGATAAAGATTGGACTTGATGATTCTAGACATCCTTTCCAACCATAGTGATTCTATGATTCTATGTTGCATTCAGCTCTATGATAAATGTTGCATTCAGCTCAAAGGAAAGCTACATGCATCTTGAATAATAACAAAAACAAATGAAACTGTTAAACTATGCAACACACAAACTGCAATGAAAACCACCACCAATATGAATTTTCCTCCTAGACAGAAACACAGTCTACTATCTTTGGAAACAATTCTATACCCTGCTGTGCTACTCAGGTTACTGAAATTAAATCTGGGATACTTGTTATCCTAACAATAGAAAGAACATTACCTGGGAAGACAGAGGAAAAAGAAGAGAAAAAAATTTTACGTCTAATGAAGTTTAGCCAAATAACTGTTTCCAAACAATACTGTTTATTCAATTAGGTAGAATAATTCTGAGTGTTTTATTTGCTTGCTCTTTAGACTTGCCCCAAAGGGTTGGATCATATTCTGCTGCTCAGTGAAGCAAGGTAAAATAATACATTCTGCTATGGAGTTGTAGACAGACATTTCTGGATTGTGGATTTAGCTTATGCGTTTTACTTTGACTCTGTGACCAACAGAAGGCTCTAAATAAATTAATTGTTATGCATTTATTTATGGATAGCTAACTAACATCTTTGTACTGGACTCCATTTGCAAACCTCAAACTTATTAAAAGGTGAGTTAAAGCACATGGAACTCGTTGAAGCCCATGGTGTAACAGCACGTGCAGGCCGCTTAAACCACTCTTCTCTGTATTTTGTGCAAAGGGGCAAGGCACTAATTCGTCAGTGACAGAGCAAGACTGAACTAACTGCATCCATCTAATCACGGCAGGCACCCAGCAGCCCATCAGTGGGGGCAGCTTCCCATGGTGTGAAACACCTCTGGTCCTCTCCCCGAGGACATCAGCTCTGTAATCCAAGGACACAGATTTTAAAAAGGTCAGCTGTTAACAAAAGCATCCAGCTAATATGTTTAGCCAATGTAATTGGATTAAATTAAGATTACAGCTATTCCAGAGGGAGAACTACATTTCACACTTTTTTTTTTTTAAATGTTTTTCCACCCTGAGAACTATAAGAAAAAAGGAAGGAGGGGTGAAAAGGCAACAATTCAGGGCGTGGGAAGACTAGGCCAAAGGGATACAATTAAAGATAAAAGAGAATCTCAAAACCAGGTGTGAGAAGGAGGGGAAACGCTAAAGACTTAAAATCCAGGGATTTGCAGCAGCTCTCTCCAGCAGAAGAGAAACTTCGGTTTGGGCTTCACATCAAAACTTTTTGTCTTGACTTGTTTGCAAGACACCAACAATGGTATTTTGCCCCTGCTTTTGTGGTTAAACACATCTTTCTCCTGTGAACTTCAAATAGTCAGGGTTGTTAGGGAGAGAACATGCACAGCCTACTTTGGCTGCACAGAGCGGCACAAACCCGTCTGGGTGTGCTGGGGGTGTGACAAACAACATGCTCTTGTTGGTCTCACTGGCATATATGGTACCTATGGGCAGTGCAGGGCTATTGACTGGATTCTGGAAAAAACACCACACAGCAGGGATAGCACTATGAGACAGTTATTTTGTAGGGCATGAAGCACACAGAAAACCTGACAGATATAGAGCAAAATATTTTAGAAGGGTTTAAAAGAGCTTGGTGAAGTTACTGAGAGGCAATTTTAGCAAACCCTGGGGACTGTTTAATTTCTGGCCAGATGTTACACTTCACTCAACAAACGCTCTCTTCCCCTTCCTGTTTTATAAACTTCATAACTGATAAGATGCAGGACTGAAGTGGGATATGCTCTCAATTTCTTCTTCCCTGACTTACAGGCCAAAGGTTGTCTAGTGCCTTTTGCTTTGCACTGGAGATCACAGTGACTCACAGTTTCTCTCTCCCATCTCCAAAATTGTCCCTAGTGCTTTCTGCTAGTAGGCTTCCCTTCAGAAATATCAAGATCTGTGACCCTTTTAAACAAAAAATCTCTTGATTTGCGTAACTTCTGCTGCAGCACTATATTCGTTATTTGTACAAATTAGTATTATTTGTCTTTATTTGCATTGTTTGATCAATCATAGAATCTTCTGACAAAGTACGTGGGACCTGCTGAGAAGTAGCAAGCCAAAGGACAGCAGCACAAAGCATCCCAATGACAGGGAAAGATAGGAAGCATAGGGACTAAGAACTTCCCAGGGACATGAAACTTGAGTGCAATAAATGGAAGACACATTCCTCAGGTGGACTGTGAATGGATGACAAAACACATGGGGCAATGAGACAGGTAAAGTCACAAACTGATACAAGAGACATACAAGTGATAGGAAAACATCCTATTGAGCTGAACCAGACACCGACCTAACCCCCTAGTGGAGACAAATATGTGGCATTCAACTGTTCTGACTCAATTTTCTCTTCCAATACTATCAGCAGTTCCTGATATAGATGCAACTACAGATCCAGTCTTCAGTGCAGACCACTAAAACCAGGTGGCACTTCAACTCCTATGTAGTTATGCCCTTCAATCTTTTTTTTTTTTTTTTTTTCAAAAATAAACCCAGATAGCTACCACAATTAATATCAACGGCAAACCCACAAGAATGCCTTCACAAGAACACTTGTCTCTACAGGAAAATAGTTGAAAAACTACTAGGATAAGATAAGTATTTTCAAGTAGGCAGAACCTGATGCAATTCACTTCAAAATACATACTCTTGGGGATTAACTTTTAAGAAGAGGTTGGAGGCAGGTATGCTTACAGAAGACTAGAAAAAGAGCAAATGTGGTTTTCATGAATTGAAAAAAAGGGTAGAAAAGGTGTAAATGGGAAATTATAGCCCATTCCCCTTAATGGGCTGTTTTGACTTCATGGCTACCTGGGTCTACCAGGTTGCTGCCACCACCTGCATCCTCCCTCCACCCTTGTGCTGTCCCTGCTCCCCTGGGTCCTCACCAGACCCTGCAGGGAGCTGGCTCAAGAGGTCACAACCAGCAGAAACCTAGTTCTCCTCCAAAACAGAAGCGAGGCATTTTCTGCTGGGTTATCCTTTGCGGGTGATTTGTGTCTGCACTGAGAGGTGCTGAGTGGGAAGACTGGGACACCCCCCACACCCTTTAGGGCAGTGTGGCATTGAAGTGACTTCGCTTTCATGTCACACACGGCAATGACCTTCAGTTCTTGGGGAAAGAAACCGGCACCGATTAAAAAGAAAAAACGAAAGCCAGAATGTTACCTGGTAAGAGCGTAACAGATGGCAAAGTGCTAAGCCTTAGGTAAAAGCCAGCACCGGGGTTTGTCAAGAGACCAGGTGGAAGTATCACGGTGGGGGACAGACAGCATCAGTTTTTGAAGACCGTACCATGTCAAACCAAAGCCTCATTTTCTACAAGGCTTATATTTCTAAGTTTGAGGGAATAAGCAATAAAAAGTCCTCTAATTCTTTCCAATGATAAAAACAGGGAGCTTCACTTTGCCAAACTATGCACACTGAAATTTCCCTGCTAAATGTCTCTCTCAGCTTTATGACTGGATGCAAGACAGTTGAACTGTTTGCAACAGACAGACCTAAGAAAAATTGTGTTACCTGGGCTATCTTCTGAAAACCCTTTGTCTGAATTATTCCTGCACCTAACATGCTTTACCACGCATGTAAAATTTGACAGAAGGATGATCAGAGTTGGGCATTTTTATTTCCTCAAAACACAAAATTTAAAAACACTTGGAAAAGCCCAGCCAGTACAGTTTCATTACAAACATTAAGAGGAAAATTCCATTTCAAACTGCAATCACCACAGCTCTTGGGCCTGACCAGGCTATGTGCATGCCATGTCCTGGGAGGTCCCATCCAGGACCAGACACATCTAGGTCCCCTGTTCCCCTAGCAGGCATCCAGGTTATGTTAGAGCAGCAGCAGTCTGATTTAAATACAAAGGGACAAAAGTTGAATGCAGAATGAGAGCATAAGTAACCTGGGACAAAGCTTACCGAGATGGGGACAGAAGATAAAATAACTTACTGGAAAAAAAAAAAAAAAAAAAAAGGATGAGGAGCTGGAAAGAAACTCCAGTTTAAGGTTGACTGAGCAGGAAAAATAGCAAGATTGGAAATCACCAAGCATAGCAAGGAATAAATTGTGTGTATTAAGTGATAGCTGACAGTGAACTAAGTAGCAAGCCAGAGAAATGTGTCTTAGCACTCAGCTGTGTCTCCATCAGTGTCTCAGCAGTGTCTCAGAGCAAGGACTATGTTGGCCAAGTTAAGGAAGGGCAGATAACTAAGCCTGGCAGAGTTTCTAGAAGATATTACAATTGCTCGAGGCAGATAAAATAGCACCTTTTCTGTATGTCACCACAACGCTGATATTACTGGGGAGGAGATACAAGCCTGTACAGAGAATACAGATAAATTTTGCCCACAGCGAGGACGCCGTAGCACAGACACTTTACCAATCCCCACACACTTTCCACAGGCTTTCTTCCATGTTTTCAAAATTAAAGTCACTTAAAAAAAAATACAATTTAAAAGCTGAGGTGTGAACTCTAGAAAGCTGTTCCAGAGGTCAGGAGCTGCAGAGCAGAAAGCAAACATGAAAGGGTACATAAAGCTGGAGCTTGACGAGGAAGGAATACAAGAGAAGCAGCAAAGGAAAAAAAAAGACACCTTGGGGTGAATGCAGAGAAATATTCATATGCCAAGGCAATTTCTCCACTGAAGGAGGTGATATTTTGAACACACTCAAATGAACAAACTCAGGTATGCAGAGAGCCCTAAGTGCCTGCCAGAGAGCTGCACCCAGCCCAGGGCATGGCAAACACTACGGCTAACACCAGGAGAGACCAAAAAACTGAGAGGTGCAGAGACGAAAGCAGAGGTGCTCTCAGCAGGGAAGGGGCCGAGCTCTGCAGGTCAGCTCACAAGCTAAAGAAACACCTGAGGTCAGAAAAAAGATGCAAGAGGGCTGTCAGAGTTCCTGCCTTCATCTCCTAGTGACAACTCCTTGTTTCATACCTATTTCTGTTGAGCGATGCAGAGATAAATTTGCAGTTCAAACTCCTGGAAGGAAGAGGGATTTCGGGTTTCCACAAAAAAATATTCACCCCAGTGGTTTACACACAGATACCAAGAATGTGTACCATACTACCCTTGGTTTCAGTAGTTAATTTTGACAGTATAAAACCATTAAAAGGGGGTTTAAGAAAAGAACAGAAAGGTAAAGAAATAGCTGAGAATTAACCTACTTGCACATAAAAGACAATAAACTAAGTATGTCCTTGAAAAGGGAGTTCTAAAAGTCCTCTCACCTCTTCCCATACTACCCTACACAGAGGAACAAGACCAGGAATGGCACTTCAATGAAACCAGAACCTCAAAATTAAGTTCAACATGTAGCCCATTCATTGGACTGAGGTAAAATCATATACAAATACACAAAAATAGTGCCTTGATAATTGAATACATTGTAAAACCAACACAAGGAAGAACAAGAGTCTGAAACATTGATACTTATTAGTCAGGATTATTAGTTGAGTGACATGCATCTGGTATTTAAAGTATCATCTAAAGAAGCATTTTAAAGCAAATGAAAACACAGCTTACTGAAATCATCCTGATGAACCTACTCCAACACAAAAGCCCCAAATTCTCATCTCGGAAAATGGCAACTGTATTAAAGAGAGGACAAAAAAAAAAATCCTTTCCACTATACCAATTTGTGTTTCCTAAACTATCATCTTATTTTTCATCTTATCAGGTATCAGCTTATTATAGTTTTTTCCTGAAGAATTATAATCTCCACATACTAATTCCATTGGATTTTCCTCCTGATACCTTGTGGAGAGCTGACCTGCCAGAAGGTCAGAGCATCTCAGAGTCGTCATTGTCAGTGTAACTCAGGCACTGAGGTGAGCGGACAACCCATTTTCTGCTCATTGGTGCACTGGGATGCTGTGGGATCAGCCTACACTCCATCAGGCTTGCACCCAGTATAGCGGCCACTGCTAAAATGTGCAGCTTCTCTTGTTCTCCTACACTGGGGCAGGACTTCGTGCTTCCTTTACACTAGAAGGGGAAGGACAGTACAGCAGTTGTGCAAGAAATAAACCAAAGCACAAGCCACATTTCAGGCCTCAAACCAACAGAATTACACCTATGCTGCATAGGAAATGAATCATCTGAGATCTTTCTATTGCAATTTTTTTCCACTAAATATGAAACAATTACTTCTCACTGGAAGCAATGGCTTTGCATTGTACTAAGTTTGAAGGCTCCAGTTACCACTTCATGTTGAAATATGCAAAGTTATTTTCAGGAAACTGTACCCAGTTTTCATCTCAACTGTCAAACTGCCCAAGGTAAGGAGCACACGTATCTCCGAGCAGTCCTGAAAACAGCTACTCCCTCATCCCAGTGGCTGCTGGAGGCTGAGCTCCACCTGCCTGGTTAAGGTAGGGGCACTGGAGACAAAAATTCCAGACAATGTCTTGACAAAGAGGCAAGACTCAAATGCAGGATCAGGAGCAGACCAACCAGCATCTGGGAGAAGATGCTGACTGCAGGTTTTTGGGGTGGCTGGGTGCAGCAGGACAGTCTCCTTCCCCAGTGACCATGGTTGCGAGACTAGCCCTGCCACCAGCAGGCTTTAACACTAGCCTGGTCCTACAAACTGCTGTCAAAGCTACTGGCCACTCACCTACCGAAGACATCACTTCAGCAAGGCTGCTGCCTCCAGAGCAAAGCTCAGGGGTTTTCAGTTGCAGTTCACATCAGTAATTTCTCACCACAGATATCCTTTGAAGAAAACAAGGCTGTCATAAAACAGGCCTCACACTGAACTTTCAAACTGATGGCAAGGGGTGGGGCCAGGAGGTGACAACAGACCAGCCACAGAAGAGACTTCTTGCTGTCATTTCTTTGCATGGCCTATATACGTAACATCTCCACCGACACCGGTCCGCTTTTAACGTTACACATCCAGATCTAGGTGAGCCAAATAAGAAAGCAATAGTTTAAATCTACGCGGTGTGTGACAGAGTACCACCTCTTCACGTGGCAGCAGAGCTGCCTGCAGTGTTTCAGCTCTTCAGGAGACTTTCACCTTCCTGACTGGTGAGGCTAAAACTGAACTGGACAGAGGGAAATATATCTTCCAGATCACTTTAAGGTTGCTCCCAAAGAAAAACCATAGCAAAGCAGTCAGTCTCAAAACACATCCTAGAGATGATTCTGTCTTTTGTATTTATGGACGATTTTTAAAAGTACTCTTTTAAAAGTCATTCACTTCAAAATAAGATTGTGATTGGATTAGTTCCATGGAGTGGCTTCCACTCTGCATGTAGAAATTAGCACAGATACTTAAAAAAGAAAAACTTTCAAACACTGTCAGTTGTCTGCCAAATTGTCTACTAAACAAATGAGCCCTGGGAGAGGGAGGAAGGACATTAAGGAAGCCGGAGAATAGCATAGGATGAACTTCCTAGGAGGAAATTCCAGGAAATGCCAGAAAGTATCAGACACACAGGTTAAAAACTAACATAGTAGTACACTGAGCATATAAATCAACATAGGAATCAGGAGGAGAGTTACTCCTTATTTACAGAACATGTAAAATATAGTCATAAAACTCTCCAGGAAGATGGAGTTAATAAGATTTTATATGTATGAAGTGAAAAGGGAGAAGGAGGAGCGCTCGCAAAGCCACACCAGTGCTCTCTCAGTGTAGGTGCACTGTAACGATGCAAGACCAGGCTTGCATCATTAAGTTTGCTCCCTAAATTGCCAGGCTAAGCCACAGCATCTCGAGCTTTGTTTTCCTTGGATACAGGACACCTACAAGAAAGGACAGCATCCGTGCAATTATGCCAATGAAGTTTCTGGAGTGCAAACTGCCTTGTTGGCACAGGCCTGCAGTTTGGTATTTCCCACCCTGGCACCCCAAACCTTCCTGCACTCCCTGTAAAATACCTGTATGGAATTATACCAGGGCAGTGCCAAGGGACTGCATCATGTTACGTACTGACAGGTGATTCGCAGGTGACCAGCTATCTTGTACATTCATTCAAGCATTAATGACAAAGAGGATCCATATGCAAACACTGCAGAAACTATAGCGCAGAGCTACAAAGTAGAAGGCAGGAAGTTTTCAATATTCAGGAACATATGAATGTTAGTGTTGGGTATTCGTGCCCCAAAGAAGGAAAAGCCTTTCTTAAAAATAAATAAATAAATAAATCAACACCAATCTTGACTACGTGTTTTTAATTCACTGCCTCAGGCATGATGGCTCTCACATCTAACTACTTGTTCAATTCATAGAATCATAGAATGGTTTGGGTTGGAAAGGACCTTAAAGCTCATCTCGTTCCAACGCCCCTGCCATGGGCAGGGACACCTCCCACCAGACCAGGTTGCTCCAAGCCCCATCCAACCTGGCCTGGAACACTGCCAGGGAAGGGACAGCCACAGCTTCTCAGGGCAACCTGGACCAGTGTTTCACCAACACAGACTTATGTAAACTCTGGTGGTTCTTACAGTTTATTTTAAGGAAGTCCCAACACGGTCCAAACAGATTAACCCTGAGAAGTTATATTCACACCAACTGTAATGATGACTTTGCATGGAGAGATCAATTTATCATTCGCAAGAAGTTAATTTGGCACAGTTTTGAAAACGAAATTACTAGTATAACATAAAAAAATAATCCCTAAGTAACCTTGAAGAAGTTAACACAATAACCTCCTCCACATACCAAACCTCAGAGCAACAAAAATAACAAGTGCCCAAGAAAGAGGAAACACAGTTTACATATCCAAAAGCAACTATTCCTAGAAGCAGCCACAAATCAGCAAAAGGCACAGAAACAGATAGAAGTATGTAAGAAGAGGCAGGCAGAGAATCACAGACAGCAGGGACCAAGAGATCCTACGTGTGGCTGACAGCCCCCTTCATAGAATCATACAACAGCCTTGGTTGGAAAAGACCTCTAAGATCATCCAGTCCAACCATTAACCCAGCACTGCCAAGTCACCACTACCCCATGTCCCTCAGCACCTCATCTACACTGCTCTGAAATCCCTCCAGGGATGGGGACTCCACCACTGCCCTGGGCAGCCTGTGCCAGTACCTGACAACCCTTTCAGTGAAGAAATGTTTCCTAATATCCAATCTAAACCTCCCCTGGCACAACTTGAGGCCATCACCCCTTGTCTTGTCACTGTTACCTGGGAGAAGAGACCAACCCCCCCCCTCGCTACCCCCTCCTTTCAGGGAGCTGTAGCGGGCAATGAGGTCTCCCCTCAGCCTCCTCTTCTCCAGACTGAACCCACTCAGTTCCCTCAGCCGCTCCCCATCACACTTGTGCTCCAGACCCTTCCCCAGCTCCGTTCCCTTCTCTGGACACGCTCCAGCAGCTCAGTGTCCTTCTTGGAGTGAGGGGCCCAGAACTGAACACAATATTTGAGGTGCAGCCTCACCAGAGCTGAGTACAGGGGACAATCACCTCCCTAGTCCTGCTGGTCACACCATTGCTGATACAGGACAGGATGCTGGTACTGCCATCAGAAGGTTTCTGCGCAGCACATTTCTTTGACTATAAACTGAAGCTGCTTTTCACCTAGCCTAGGTTGCTAAACTAAAGGCTGATGATTTTCTCCCTTCTCACATCAAGGTAGGCAGCTGTTCCATAACTTATTTCACTGGTCGGTTTGGCAGCAGACAGCTTACATGGCTGAAACAGCTCAAAGATAGCAGAGTTCTTAACATCTTGTAGTCAAGGATAGGAAGACATTGCAATGCAAGTTTAGAATCTCCATTAAAAGAAAGTTAAATGAGCAAGCGCCTGTCAGGAGGGACCATAAACACAGTTGCTCCCACCCACCAAAAAGCAGGCAGATGGACTTGCTGACCTCAAGGCTGCTCAGAACTGAAATTACCAAGCAAAACATCCACTCTGTCAAAACTTGAAGGTATCAACTGATTATATTCCCCTCACTTGAGGAAAAAAAAAAAAACACCACCAAAAAAACAGAACAATTTCCACTTCAAGTTTGCGTTATTTCAGCTTTCAGTAATAAGTCCTTGATGTGTTCAAGTTAAACAATGTAAGAAGTCCTTTAACACCAGAATCGCCTCAAAGAGTAGCTGAGATGGAAAAGGACCTCTGGAGATCATCTAGTCCACCTCCCACTGCTCAAAGCAGGGGCAACTGGAGCAGAATGCTCAGGTCCATGCCCAGTTGGGTTTTTAATATCTCCAGCAACAGAGACTCCACAACCTAAGAGACCTACTCTAACGTTTGATCATCCTTGCTGTAAAAACTACTGTTTAAATGGGATTTCTTGCATCTTAATTTGTGCCCATTGCCTTTTGTCCTGTCACTGGCCACCACTGAGAAGAGCCTGGCTCCATCTTCTTCACTCACTCCCATCAGGTGTTTATACACCTTCTCTCTTCCAGGCTTAACAGTCCCAGCTCTCTCAGCCTTCCTTGAGTACCAGATGCTCTGAGGCCTTAACCACCTTTATGGCCCTCCACTGGACCTGCTCCAGTATGTCCACGCATCTCTGATACGGGGCAGCCCAAAACTGGATGCAACACACCAGATGTGTCTCACCAGGGCTGAGCAGAGGAAAAGGATCATCTTCAACCTGCTGGTAACACAATGCCTAATGCAGCCTGGGAGGACATCAGTGGTCTTTGCCATAAGAGTGCATTGCAAGTTCATGGTCAACTTTATGTCCACCAGGACCCCCAGGGCTTTTTCTGCAGAGCTGCAGTGCCATTGCTCCTCAGCTTTGCACTGGAAGCTGGTTTGCAGTTGCTTGTCCACTACAGACTTCGGAGAAGTGCTGCTTACCAGGATACAGGCCCCCTTTCATAAGGCATAGCTTGCATTCCCTGTTCTCTGGCATAAAACTTTGCCTTTGGCTGTATTAAAGACACAGTGTGTTTGAATGTGCCTACAGAGCAAGCAGCGAGAGCTCCATTATCATTTACTATTCTGCTAGCAATTACCATCAGTAACGGTTTTTTTGTTTACTTTTGGGACAATAATGAAAGCACTCCATAGTGTTGGGATTAGTGCAAATACTCACTGGAATCAAGCAAAAAGACCCTTTTCCTGTCACTTAGCCAATTTTTAATCCAATCACATACTGCCAGTTATTTTATTTTTTTTTTAATCAAAATGCTTTAAAAAAATTAAACACCTTTTCTATTAGCCTCATTTACATGTCAAGAGCTACATCTTTTGTTACCTTTAAGCTTTTGGTTGGTGGGGAGAACAGGCAGGAGAAAAGTGAAGGTGGGAAGAGCTGGCTGCTGGTAAACATTCTAGGAAACACCACAAGCACTTTTTGCAGTGCTGTATAGAGAAGAACTTCATCCTTATAATTGCAAACTAAAACTTTATGGAAAAGGTTATTTCAAGACTGTTGGACATCAAGTTTTAGGGAAGTTCTATGGATGCCAGAACAAGATTGGAATAGCAGAACATTAGCAGAGAGGTAAGAGACAACACTTAGGATGCAAGCAGAAACTCAGGTGTCTATTCATGAGCTTTAATTTCTACTCATTACAGCCTAACATTCAGAGAAAGCCCATTTGGCTTCTTGCACTGCTGCCTTCCCCCTCTTTCCTGTTCTGCTACCTGCCTTGCTGTATAACCGTGCAGTTATTAGAACTATCCCGTAGGCAATGGACAGCTAAATGGGATTTTCCAGCAGCCTGGAGAAGTCTTCCAGTGGAATCTAGCACTAAAATATTACCTATTAAAGGATGCACTAAAAATTCCTTTCTTTAAATAGATTCCTTCTCGCTTCAAAGTTATCTGCTTAATTCAGGCTCATGGGTTCTTCCACAAATATACCTTAATCTGTTCAAAAGATAAGTGACCATATGATTTAATCATGCCTTCTTCACAAAAAATGTAGCTTTCTCTTATGATTGGTACACCTTGATCCATTTTTGGATTTTTGACCAATGCAGTCCCACTTCTGAGTCATCATTTCCTCCTCTCACACACACACTTTTCAGTCTCTCCCTTTTCATCCTTTTCCTCTTGTTGTTTTAGTAAAAGCTGTAGGTAGGGCAAACCAAAATAGTAAGTTTCACAACTGGACACAAGACATCCATAAATTTAGATCAAATGAGCCCTTTCAAAGTACATGGGATCTTTCCATCCAGACAGATTTATAAAAGCTACATATAATTAGGTAAAGGAATAGAATCAAAAATAGCCTTTGTATGAAGGCCTTTCTCAACAGTATGTGGATAGCAAAGAGGACAGCTTTATTCTCCTCACAGCAGGAGGAAGGGTAAGACAACTCAGGGCAGCCACAGGAAGACCCCATCAGCCTGTAGGCTTCCTAGATTGATAAAAAACCTAAAGCGTGGTAGATGCTTAAAAAAAAAAAAAAATCTCATTTGCTACACTAACTGGTTTCCCAACCCTAATTCCAAACTATATCAAACTGTAAAGCCAAGATTACTTGAGAAAACTTGACTGCATTTCACTATCTGAGGCTGCAGGTTCTTATCCAAGGTGAAGCAAAGCACTTTAAAGACAGCCTTGGAAGAAACCTGCTTTGCCAGTCATTGATTTGTCCTGGAAGTATCAAACTCAAAACCAAAAAAACCCCAAACCCCAAAACCTCTTGTCTTGCCTTGACATCAATAACTTCGGCCCTTTCAACAGGCATCCGTTGATGGTTGCAGCGAGACTCTTACTCCCGACTTCCCTCCCATGCTTTGCACTGGCACGAAGCCCTCACTCACTCTGCACTAACTTGGAACAGGTTCTGCAGCGGAGCCCTGTGCTTTCCACAGCAAACTGGAAATTTCGTGTCCACTTCAGGTAAATATCTTTTATTGAATTAAATACACGAAAGTAAATATGGCAGAGTTACAGCATTCCTTATGTAAAAAACCCACCCGAATTCCAAAATAAATAGGAATGCTACACAGATTTCACATTTTTACTATCCTGCAAATCTTTCAATGCATAATGGTGCTAAAGAGTGGATTGGACAGAAGACAGGTATTCTGGCAGCTGCTGTGGCAAGAGCTGAGGCTTCTGGCAGTGGGCAAAATACCTGTGAGATCAATGCATCCAAAGTTTTTTGCTGAAGTGATCAATAATGAAGTAGTTACGTTCAAAATGAGGCAACAGATTAAAGTGATAACTTATTTTGCAGCCCTACTAGTTACAGGCTGTCTGCAGAGTTAGTATCACACTAGCTGAGTTTATATGCAGGGGTTTCCCCCAACCACGATGATGGACCTTCTTTTAAGCTGAAGCTGAAATTCAGTGGTGTATTTTGGTCACTGAAGCTGAAGTCTGCAGCAGCATGGAACATGCAGGGCCCTGGGTGCTCTTGCCACCATGTGCACTGGCTTCACCTCTCCACTTGAGAGGCAGAAAGGAAATTTTGCTATGAGTGCAGCCATGGAACTCAACCTTCCTTGATGAACTTTCCATGTAATTAGCATCCATCACCACTCCCCTGACCAGAAGCTCTAGGAGCCTTCCCAAATTCATAGCCCATGCAAGATAAGCCCCCGGGCTGTGGCTGCGGTTATTGGCAGTGAAAGCCATCCCAATTGCTATCTCCAGCAATTCTGTGACCTCTCCTGCAAGACCACAAGACCTTTACTTTCATCTGTTAAAAACCTGCCATGTCAAAGCCCTGCTCAGAGCGACTGTACCTGTCAGAGCAGCACAGCCAATCTTTCCTCAGGAGGTATTTCCTGACAGCCATGGTCCTGGAAAAGGCATCCAGTATTACAAGCTCACTCGACACACACAACTCTGGGGCACAAATTACCTTTATATCTTCACCTACTTCAATGCCAGCCATCAGACTGTAATTAAATCACACGCAGGCTGGGAGCCTCAGACAGGGACTGGAAGCCCCGCGCACAAGGCACAGTACAAATACCGTGCTGAGACAATGCAGGTTCTCCACATCAGCGACTGTGGGTGTCCTCTGTGATGTGAAAGTAATTTCAGCCATGTCTTCTCCTCCACATGTTCACAGAACCCCTCAACTGCCCCCAAGCTGGAGATGGGGAGAGCGTGTGGGTTCCCTTAGGTCAGTAACCTAAGCAGTAAGATGATCTCGTTCCAACCCCCTGCCATGGGCAGGGACACCTCCCACCAGACCAGGTTGCTCCAAACCCCATCCGACCTGGCCTGGAACACTGCCAGGGAGGGGCCATCCATGTTCATACAGAACATGCAGATAGGAAGCAGGAGGATATTTCAGTTTCCAAGACAAACAGCCATTCCCGTGCTGCTGAACTGAACGGAGCTACCAGATTGGACTGGGGCGCGATAACAAGGAGCGACAGGAAGACCTTTGTCCCTCACTCACCCACTGCAGATACCTGTCATGACTAGATGACTTAGTGCTTCCATCCCTGCATGAAGCTAGTAACCATCTGAAGGATCTTGACATGGTATTTAATCTTCTTCTATACATTATTGTCTTCAGTTATAGTAACTAGTTTACCAAGCAGCGTAACTGCTTAATAGCAGCACATGCCTATTGAATTTAATAGGCTGAAAGCAAGTCTTGTTATATCTAGCCCAGAAGAGTATCTTCCAAGTGTAACAAGAGAAAAATGGAACCATCAGTCAGCAATATGATCACTCTGCTCTCACAGCTGGAGCTGCATCCACCAGACACACTGCCGAAAAAGGGAGAACAAAGCTAATCAAATACTACCACCTTTCTTCCTCTCCGTTATTGCCTATCCTAAGGCTGACCACATTTGTGGTTAAGCGCAGGGAGTCAAACTTCCTATAAGTAGTGTCGTTATGGTACCAGATTTCCACTGTGGTTCAGCCGTATCACAGCTCTGGAGACATACTGGCCTATGCTCAAACCACTGTTTTTGCTCATTCAGGTGAAAAAATTCCATATTGTGACTGCAAAAGGTTCTTACCCAAATCACCTTGCTGCCTTCTTAAAAGACCTCAATATCAAACTTAAAAAATTACTTTGTTGAAATTGGTAGTCTGGACACAAACACCTACTGAGGGGATTGATGCAATTTTACTGTGCCAGGGGAGATCCAAGAAGCTAGTTAAACCAAAGCACAAGTCCAGCTTCTCAGGATCCCCCTGAGGACTCCTGCTCAGCCCTCACAAGCCCCAAGGCTCTATGTGTATGTCCTCTCTTTTTGTCCATGCAATCAGAAGCCTTCATTAACTCTTTTGCAATTAGAAGCTCACATCCCTGAGATCAATAGTCCAATCTCAGCTGCAGCCAAGATGCTAGATGCAGCTGGCTGATCCACAAGCAGGTCTAACAGCTTGTCCCCTCTGAGGTTCTCAGAAATCAAGTCTGAAGAAACCACAAGATCTGCAAACTCACAGGTACTGCAAGCATCTGCAGCTCCTCACAAGAAGAGAAGCTCCTAAGTTTGTCTTGAAAAAAGGATCAGCTCATTGCAAAATGGACAGTGAAGCATGTTGATTTTTGGACTATTTTTCTGAAGAGAAAAATCATATCGAGATACCACAACCATGTGACGGTAGTCAAAGTAGACCTAAGAAATTCAGAGTTTCAACTCCACCCCTGAAAACAATAGGAAGCTAAGTCAAAGCTGAAGTTCCTCCACTCTATGCAGTTACACACAAGAACAAGAAAGCAATTGGTCATGGCTCTGATCAATATTACTATCCAAAAGTTTGGGTCTTACATGTGTGGGGTGCAGGTGGACCTGTAGTGACAGATGGATAAAGATCTCCCCTGTGTAAGTGTGCTGCTGCAGCACTCCTGAGCTGCACACACACCTCAGTTCAGACTAATATACCTAATAAGTTACACTTCACATTTTCCCTCAGAGAAGAGGGGACTGAGTACCTTCCCACACTCTTGAATTAAGATACTCTTAATTCGAGGTTCTACCTCTGAAGATCACTGCACCTGTTCCACACTTGGGCTCATGCCCGTGCAGACATGGAGGGGCACTCAAACACCAGGCAGAGACACAACAAGGACAAAAAGCATCTTCTTTTGTGCTCAGGGAGAGGCGAAATACTTGCAGGTGTTCAGCATTACTTTGCAGCAGAAGGAACAATAGTTTTGTACGATCTGTGCAACATTTGTCTGGGTTCTGTCGCAGACCCTTTGGTTAATTATCTGACACCAGCTTTTCAGGAGGAGAGCAACCCTCCTAGGACCATTACATCTGCTGGCAGGCAGGCTGTCCCTCATCTAGGCATGCCATGCTTGCGTGACCAGTGGAAGAGCCAGTGCTGCCCTGGTGGGCAAGTACATTTGCTGGGATCTTTATGCTGCCCCTCTTGTGTCATTGCACTATTATGCAAAGTTCAAGAAGTTTAAAAGTTCCAGATCTGTTAGCTTTTTCCTTTTCAACAAGGCATTGCCATCAAACAAGTCAATAGGCAAGCTCAAGTAGCTGATAATTTTAGCTAGATACACTATAGCATCTCAGATGCCTAGTGTTTTCTCCTTGCAAGGTCTTAAGAAAATCCCTCCCTTCTCAACTACCAATCAAGCAGAATTTGGGGGCTGCTCTTCACACGCCAAGGCAGCCGAGCTCTTCAAGCATCTGGGAAAACCACATTTCTCCACTTAAAATGAAGTACTATCAACAGATTCAATGCCTGCCTGGTACAGCTGATGCTGCTTTTCCCCCTTGAAGGAAGCAGGAAAATGTGTTGAAAATGGCAGAGGCCATCAAAAGAGCTAAAGGGTAGTCAAGAAAAAAAACTAGACAAGTCTGAAGGGGAAAATAAAAAGGCTGAAATTCTGATCCTTTCTTGCTGAACACAGAATGATTCAATAACTCCTGATTCACTTTGAGGCAGAAATACCTGATTTTGGCCTTAAAGAGCAAGTCCATCAGTCTCTGCATTGCAGACAAGAACAATCACATTTTTGCTTGCTCTGTCTTATTGCTAAATTGATTATTCTCCAGGACTGGGAAAGAGGGAGAAAGGAGGGAGATGGTAATCACCCTTATAAAATTCTTTAAGGTGAAAGAACTGAATGCATCTCACTTTTCCTAGTAACGCTCTTTCCTAATTCTGAAGCAAATAAATCACACTAAGGATAGTATCCTGAACATATGGCTTTCTCTGAATAAGGGGAATTCGCCTGCCTACAAGCTTGCTTTTCTTTTCTCTCTTTTTTTTTTTTTTAAATTAAATATGTCAGTCTCTGGAATACCCTACACATTCCCCTTCACAGCAAGGTGGGTTTCTGTGTCCCCCCACCAAAAAAAAACAACCAAACAAAAAGCTTTCTAAGTATTGAAGAAGTCCACAGAAGGCTGTTCCTAAGCTTAACATCTAGCCAAAAGCACAAAACCTGTTCACTACTCTTGCAGTCCCTTCCCCATATTCAGCAAAAGCATGATGTGAGCAAGACAAGAAAAGGGAAGGACTTCAGTGTCCCAGGGCCAACAGCAACAGGAAGAGCATCTTCAGAGAACAGGTCACAAGCAATGTTGGAGGCCTCCAAACGGTCTTGCGCCTTTCTTTACTACCAATCGTAGACACCTACAAAGGACATGGCTCCAACTACAGCAACTCATAGGATATGTTTTAATTTTGACATTTCTTTCTCCATGCACAAGACACCCCATGTTGCACAGTCTGGACTTTGAACGCTCCCCAGTCTTTCTGTAGAGCAGCTGAAGCAGAGGACCACTGGGAGGGATGCTGATAACCCCTAGATCTGGAAGAGGCTGCTGCAGGGGCCTTGCAGGCTCTCAGTTGTGAAGTGAGAAGGGGAGAACACCCCCAGAAGTTCCTCACTCCCCTGCCTGCAGTCCAAGGGGGCAGCTGGTAGCAACGCACAGAAGACAGAGAAGTTCACCAACAGCAATGAAAGGGTAGCGAGAATGCCAAAAGGCAACTGTCTGCTATGGTGTTTAAGTAACAAATAAAAACAAGCAACAAAAAACGTGACTAGCAATTGAAATCAGAAAGGAAATTAAAGTGATTTTATAGAAAGAAGTACGAACCAGAGATACCAAAAGCCACACAAATTCTTCCCTATCATATGCCATTTCCCATGCTCATTTATGTCATCTTTACTGTGTCAGTTTGAGAGAACAATTCTCAGCTCAGCACGACAGAGCAGTGATACCAACGGGCATGCAGAACATTAGCATGTTATAAATAAACTGCCAATTTGAGGTGGGAAAAATCATCAAGGCAGCTCTTATGATTAAGAACCAGAGAAAGAAAATGAGCAACTTGCTTATGCTTTCAGGATGCTGCTTTTTACAGAAAGTGCTTTTTCTAACCCCCAATTCCTGTGAGGGGAAAAACCCAACAGAATAAACCCAGTGAAATACCCATTGGCAAGACAAAGCAACTGGTGAAAATGCTGTCATAATTTTTAAAGCCCTCCCTGCCCCCACCTCAAGTAGTAAGTTGTCTTTCCTACTGGCTCGAGAGCTTTGTGTGCTTAAAAAGAGTATTACAGCAGAGTTGTGAAGTTTCGTCTTCCTCTCACCCGACTCACAGTTTTACATAACTCCCAAGAGACATTTTTAGGTTATGGATACCGTGCAGATAAGTCTTACCATGAAAAGTAAAAAAAAAAAAAAAAAAAAAAAGAGAACAAGGTGCAAAACTATTATACAGCAATTTAGATCTGGGTTACTTGGAGCCGCTCAGTAAGTCTTACCATGAAAAGTAAAACTTTCTTCTGCTGAGCCGCCGGCCAGGATTATTCGTGCGTGCGATAGCCCCGATCACCACCCGCCGTCTGCCTGGCACGGGGTTCCCTTCCCACCCCGTCCCTGGTCTGCAAGCACAGATAACGCCCCGCCACAATACAGCTGCCACCAAGGGTGTTATTTCTGTACCGCTCCAGCACTGTTGCTCTTCACCAGCGTGCCACTTCCTAAGCATTATAATAAAAATTTCCGTGGATATTTATGTTCGCCATGAGTGGGGATAATGGCCTCATTGCAATAGCCTCGATAAAAGCTCCAACAAGACAGCTTTCAGATATCGCCACACAAAAGCCTTCTGTGAGAGCTGTAACCAACATCAATTCCCCCTATGCAAAGCCATTAGACAAAGTGTGAACTAGCTTACTGTACGGGGACAAAAAAATGTCTGTCGATGTGTGGGACCAACACTGTCTGAAAACACAATGCTGGCAAGGCAAAATAACACCAGCATATATATGCATATATACACATGTATGATGATTGCCATTTAATTCCAGAATTAGCAGCACAAGAAAACAAGTACTGAAGACTCTCTTCGGTTACTGGCATCACTCAAGACATTCTAATTCCATATAATTCCATTTCTAGTGACTCTGGTTGGAAAAGTGACCTTAAAACCAGCACACATTAAAAAAGCCCAAGCAGAGGGTGAAAAAAAGCCCAGTTTCCATTACTGACGCCATCAGAGAACGCAGCAAATCCTTCAGACCTGCTCCTTAAAGCATGCATTTTTCCAGTACCCTATAGACAACGTGATACACAAGAACTGCTGTTCCTCAAATGGTACAAGAAAAGACCTTTCCTGCACATCATTTTGTATTCTGACATACTTACTTACTTACACTGTGGTGGCACATAAAAAGCCAGAAGCCTACTGTCAGCAGAAATGGAACGTATCAACATGAATGCCAGGCCAAGAGGTTACTTTTTTTACTTCCAAACCTGAAATTTGCCAGATGACACCTTTTAAATGGGAGTTGAGGTAGGAGGGATGCAAGCAAGTCCACATGCCAGTTTGCTTCTGAATAACATGCAAGGCAAATTTGAAAGCTAAGTTTTATAGAGAGCATAGTACACTCCATCTATTGAGAAGTGTTTCGCTCTAAAATTACATCTGTACTTTAAAATGTGTAAAAATCATGAAATCCTACAGTGCAGATTCAGTGGCTTGCAGAAAAAAAAAAAGTTATATCTGTTACTGCGCTCCAATTTTAGGAAGATTTTGTAACTAACGGGTAGAACCAAAATTAAGAGAAAGTCCTATTTAGGAAGAACTAGTAGAGCAGATCGATAAGCCTGGCACAAGATAGAAGAATTTGCCTTTTGCACTGCATGGCAACAGCCACCATTAAGTCCTGAACCAGAGGCTTTTAATGTCACCTTAATTAACAAGGAAGGAAGTTTGCCAATGAGTTTCTTCCCCCGCCCCGCTTTCTAGCGGAAAGTTATGCAATATGCAACAACCTTTGAACCAACAGCTGTACAATAACCAAAAAAAACAAACCAACACACCACCACCAAAACCAGAAGAGCACTGTAAAGAGGAGAAAGAAGTTCATTAATGAAAATTACTTCTAGAATCTATGCATACATTAACCAACACACACATACCATGACTTGGAGTAGGAATGCTGGAGGTGAAGCAGCCAAGGCTAAGCAGATACCTCTTGTTATCCAGTTTCCTGATATAATTTATTTTTACTGAAAATAGCTGTTCACGTGTTTTCTACAAGTTTTCACAGATCTTTGCAAAACAACTAGTGTCTTGCAGTGTCTATGTGATGAGACTAAAATCCCGCTAGATATAGAAATAGATATAGAAATTAAAGACAAAATAACAGCAGCCTCTGCTTTTAACAGAGGCGTGTCCAGCTAAAGCTCAAGATACCAAGGCCCCAACATCTGCAGTACCACAAGTGAACACGCAGGAAGCACCCAATATCTTCCTAAAAAGCAGGTCTTAGATTCTTGAAGTAGGGCAACCAAAAATGTCATCAGCATAAGCCAGTGGTCACTTCTGGGTCTAGAGGCAGCCACATACAGGTTGGATGAAGCCTTGAAAGTAGATGCAAGTGATCAAATTAAGTCCCCTACTTAAAGTGACCAAACAGGGGTTTACTCCTAGAGGTGAAAATAAACAAAAGCTATACTCACCCACATAATTCACTGCAGTCACAAAAAAGATGACAGCTGATTCTGAAAAGGTGAACTTCAATGTTCCACCTTTCCTCCCTAGCTTAGTCCGAGGCAAAAGGCCTTTGACAGAGATGTCCAAAAGCTGTAGGGCACACACGTGTAGTGGTGACAGAGCTGGAGTGTTTGTTTTCACACTATAACAGGTCAACAACTGTTCACATTTATAAGTAGGACAGGAGAGACACAACATATGTCATTAACCTTTAGCAAAGTTCAGTTTGCAAACAACTACACACTTGAGATGTACCCATATATGCATAAAAGAAAGGCTAAAACGCATGAAGTAGTGCACTCCTGCACACAGCAGAGGCCATTTTCCGTGTGCTCCAGCTTCATCAAGATATAGTCAGACTCCTGCCTTTTCCCTTTACAGGGCTTGCAGACAGAAATATTTACCGCAGCTCACGTTGCACCCACAAGGCATTAGGAACTCCACGAATGCCACGAGATCCAGCGAATAGCAGCACCATCCAAGCAGACAGCACAGTACTCCAGGGGACGCCCATGCCAGGCATAGCACTTCCAAGTGTGGTTTTGGACCAACTCACTTGAGGAAAACACAAGCGAAATAGTTCCCTTTTAAAGATGTGATAAATTGGGCAATTTTGCCAAGTCTGTCTTCAAACAGAAGACAGAACTGAAATTGAAACCAAGTCCAAATACTTCAGCAGCAGCATCTCAAACAGTGCAACAGCCCTGTCCTGGAGGCACCACAGCATCCCTCCCACCACACACCACTGCTCCTGGACACCTGAAGGGAGTTTCTTCTCCCCAGAGCAGCAAACACCATTCTGCCCTCGAAAAATGATGCAGGAAGCACATAGCTCTGCCAGCCAAAACAAAAGCCTGAAGTCCAGCTTAGTCATTTTTAAGGAGGAGAGTTGCCACCATAGATACACACTCAGTGCTGCCAGCTGTAAATGAGGTTATTTGCAGAGACTGTAAAACGCGGCAATGGAGTTACACTAAGAAGAGCTTTCCATCTGCTGAAGCCTCACTTTGGGCATGGCTGGATCTACTTTACCACTATCAGTGCAAGAAGCCCATCTAAACTGAAGTCTCCAACCCATTCTTAGCTGGCAGCTCTTCCACAAGCCAGGATTAAAGCCGCCAGGACCAACCCTGCCACCAGAGCTATGCCCATAAGCCCAGCACACACTCTCCAAAGTGAAGTGTCAATTCCCCTCCCACAGCAACACCAGACTTGCAGCCCCACACAGGATGGAGGCTCCAAAGAAGAATGGTGCTGCTTCGTTTTGGCAGCCTCCACTTTGCAACGAGCCCTTCCCACAGCAGCAGGGCACAGTTGGCCCCTCTGCTCCACACCTCCCATTTCCCACCCAGGGCCAGGTGAAGATCCTCTGAAACAAGCTGGCTCTGAAAGGGTCTCTGGCTCCTGCCAGGCCTACAAAGTGGGTCCAACATGGCTTCAAAACATCTTTGGAAGCCACCAGTCCCCAAGAGTTTGGCAAGTAAAAACTCACAACTAATAGACATGCTTGTTTTCAAGAATTATGTGATTCTTTTATAAAAGGACACTTCTATTTTAACATTAACAGCTCTCATTTCAGGAGAAATTAAATGGTCTGTCACTCTTCTGCTTGGAGGGGACAACTGAGGACAGAAGATAATGTATCATAAACTCTGAGAAACATATGAGGAAATCACCTTCCCCTACAGCAATATCTGGGATCACCCAATGACACTACAAACAGAAAGTTCAAAACAAAAAAAAAAAAAAAAAAAAAAAAAAAGCAGAAACAAAATTATTTTTTCTTCCATACAAGATAACCAAATCATGGATAGAACTTGTTGCTACATCAGGTCAGAACTACAACTAGATTCAAACAATTCAAACAGGAATTAGACAATAAAAATCAATTGATCACTATAAAACTCGTGGTAACCCCTGACCAAGGAAGTGCTCTCCCAAAGCCAGCAGAAGGGCTCTCCTGTGCAAACCATCTTCTTGTGTTCCTTCCTCAAACATTTGCCAGTCATAGTCACAGAAGGTGGAGAACCCTTCATCTTGCAAAACACAGCAGTTCCTACGTTTAAAGATTGAATTTTTTTAAAAAATGCTTGCACATACTCACGAATGAGTACATTGTAAAAATTAACAGAGCAGCACCAACACACCTGGGATAAAATGAGGGGAAAGAAAATGCCTTTAGTTGATCGATCAGTTGAATAAACCAGCCCTAAAGCAACCCATGTCCAGCCTTTGGCAAGCAAGCTGATGGCACAAGGAAGATACCTTCAAGAAAGAACAGGCAAGACCAACTTCTGACAACTGAGGCTCCATAAACTGATTAATACCTCAACACCACCTCACAGGAAAGCTCCCATCTCCTTCCTTCACCTCACTCATCCCACCTTTGGCCACGCACACCAAATACCTACTGCACACCAGATCGAATTGCTCCTGGGACCCAGCTATTTTACCTTGTTAAAGCAGCAGGAAAACCACCCACCAGCGCAGCTGGGTACTCCCCAAGCACAGAATGGAGGGAAAAATGCTGCCAGGACAGAGGTGAAGGAGGTGCTACAGAGGAGACAGTGAGGGAGAAGCAAGCCTACTCCTTCCAGCAACCGTAAAGCCTTTGAGTGGCTCAGCAGCCCAGAGAAACTTGCCAGAAGCCCCTATCATACCATACTTTGGTAGTTCTGGTGCAGATGGAGCCACACCAGCACAGCTGGACTTTGCACAAGGACAGCAAAGCCACCACCAGCAAGCACAGTAAGCTACAGGCTGTTCCCACACGTTTCCATTAGGATGCCCGCTTTCCACTCGGCATTTGTCAGCACCGTCAGGACCATTTATACCTCTCTGAACTCTCCTCAGCCAGCGGTGCCAGAGGACCATGTGGTACCTCCTCAGGCTCAGCAGCAGTCTGTAGCTCAGGGAGACAGATTTAAACCAAAGAAACTCCCTTAAATGCTATTCAAAAAGGAAAGGCCCTAGACTCGTGCTAGCATTCATTCCTATCAACACAAACCATCAGGCAAAGAAATATGAAAGCAGCTGTGATAGGAAGACACCCATGTCTGCTACACAAACCTTTTTAGTCCTGCAAAATAGAAGTTCTAGTTAATGACCTACTTCCTTTATGCAACTTATAGGTTCTTCTCCTATATCTTAAATCCTTGTTCAGTATTTATGGCCTGCTCCTTTACCCAACACCTAGGAGAAAGATTGTGCCTTACCCCATTTTTCTCCTCCCCTTCCAGCTGTGACTTGCTGAGGAGGGAGGGAGGTACTTTCTAAACCACCAAGAAAAAACAGAGAGGTGCTAAGTATTCAGTTAGGAAATGTAAATCCTCCCGCCCCCTTCTGAAGTATGCCGACCCGGCCTCTCCACAGCTCATGGCATCTAAAGGCCACAGGAGTTCTCTAAAGATATTCTTGTTAAGAGGATTTAGCCCCTTTTAAAAAGGACTTAACATGTGTGTGGTGTCTCCATTTAAGCATTTTCTCATGGCTAAGAAAATGGCCCTCTTCTTAAAGGCTTATCATTATAACCCAAAGACGGTAAGAAATTCTCCACTGGTTGAATTGGAAACACTTTGAGCAGCTTGCTCTTACAGCAGCCCCATTTTTCAGCACTGGGATTTGCAAATGGCAGTGACTTTTCTCACACCAAGCGAGAAGTCCACACCAGGCTTTTGGGAGAATGCTTTTGGGGTACCTCACCAAACATTAATTTCTCCCATGTTTACATGGGGAGCCAAGCTTGCTGCCACCATAATGGCACAGTGTCACTACCCCTGTGCCCTCTCCCTGGCCACCACCACCTTCACTTGATGGTCCCTGGCACTTCCCAGGCCTTCTATTAGTTGGTTTGACCTGACTGCCCAGCAGAAAACCTTTATTGATGTTGATCAGGGTTAATTTTCCATACTGGGAAGCCCAAGCTTCCAGAAGGGAAGTGGCACCAGCCCACAGCAGGGCACAGGAGGGGGCACAGGAACGCCTGCCCCTTGCAACAGCACTGACCCCATCTCCAGCTGCTCAGGCTTTCCCCAGGAGCACAAGCTGATGGTTGCTTTGCAAGGGTTAATTCTTCACTACTGCTGGTGTTTAAGCCATGGCAGAGGTTCAGATCTGCCCAGTAACACTTTCTATTAACTCCACAGGAATCCTCAAAGAGGTCCTCAACTTGAACGGGCAGGCAGGCCGTGTCACAGCCTCTGAGAGCCTGGGCTCACCAGGGCAGCAGAGCCCAGTTAGCCACCCTCAGCCACAGGGGCTACCACCACAGGTAGCAATGGACCCAGGGATGGGTTCTGGACAGGATGGAGACACCTGCCTGGGAGATGGAGGAATGGGCAAACTCCTGTCTCCCTGGGGCTGGAGGCACTAGGCCACCTTTCAAGGCTTTTCCAGCATGGTTACGCTTACACAACCACAGAGTAAGAAATTCCCAGGGGAGAAGCAGCTTACATTGGTGAAAAAAACCCAAAACAACCACTTTTTCTTTTGCTGGTACAGTCAAGCACCTCCCCAAGCAGCCTAAGCCACACTGGCTCTTCCCCACTGATACCATAGTTGGTATATGGAAGCGATGGGGGGGTTGCCAGCACAGTTACATCTGCAAAGGGAGAGTATTGTCATAACCCTGCCAGCACAGGTGTGCTGCCAAATTTGAACCTTATCCCTACAGTCTTTTGCATAACAGGGCCTTGTTTTCAGCTGGGGGTCTCGGTCTCCACACACTACTTGAAAGTAAACTAAACAAGTGCTAAATTTATATTGGTGCTGCTCGCCTGAGCTCACTGCCTCAACTACCCAACATTTTCCTTCTCCTCTTACCAGGCCTGGATACCAGTTTCTCAAAGCTGATCAGCCAACTGGAAAACACCTTCCCCTCCCAGTCCCAGAAAATCTTCTGCGAGTTTTGGGGAAAGCCAGGCAAGGGATGGAGAACTGTGAAAGGGCTGGGCCATTTCCCTGCCCACCTGGCTGCAGAGAGGAAAGAGGAGACATAGCACTAGGGCGCTTCAGCCTTCCTTCCCCAAAGATGGATCTGTGGCTCCAAGAGGGGCACTCACATCGGCACGGCTGTTGGGGCAGAGCAGGATGCACAGCCCTTTCCTGGCATTGCCACGGATGGCTTATCACCCCAGGAGGGTGCCAGCCCTAGCCCATAGATACCTCCAGCCTAACCGCACTCTTCCTCCCCCATCCCACATCTCTCCCCAAACATGGGGGCTAAGGGTATCAAACAAACTCACTCATGACTTGTGTGGGGACTTTTTGGCAGGCAGAGACCCAAAATTGCTTTCCTGCTTCCAAACCTTTGAGGGGGAGAAAAGTCTTCCTAGGCTTTTATGGGCACTGAGGTGAACACTTTACCCAAAGTAAAACGCACTAAATTCACATTTAAAGGTCTTGTAGAACTCATTAAAGAAAAAATTTGGGAGTCCCCTGTAACACCAACATCCCTCACAGAATCAAAGAATCATCTAGGTTGGAAAAGACCTTTAAGATCAAGTCCAACCATCAACCTGACAGTCCTCAACTACACCATATCCCTGAGCGCTGTGTCAACCCAACTCAAACACCTCCAGGGATGGGGACTCCCCCACTGCCCTGTGGGGCAGCCTGTGCCAGTGCCTGACAACCCGTTCTGTGAAAAAAATTCTTCCTAATATCCAATCTAAAACTCCCACAAAGCTGAAAAAAAATGGACAATTATCTTTTACAGCAAAGATTCTTTTTTTTTTAAAAAAAAAAATAAATAAATATTTTGGGATGGATTTGACCAGCCTTCAAACTTCCATCGCCACCTCAGCAACCAACCCCATCCACACACTGCTCCCAAGCTCTTGCAAAAGTATTGCAGAATTACAGCAGCATCCCATACCTGGACCATCACCAACTGGATACTGGGTGGGGGGGGCGGGAGTGTTAAAACCCGCCTTGCCCGGGTAGGGGCGCACCGGGGCACGAGTTTAGCGATCCCACGCCGCAGGCGGGGGTCGTGGACGCTCGGAGGGGGGGCGCTCAATTGACCAAACCCGGTCCTTTGAGCCCCCCCCGGCGTCCACGACCCCCGCCCGGCGGGGATGCCCCGCGCCCTCCAACTCAGCCAAACGCGCACCCAAAACCAGCGAGGACAAAGAAAACCCCACGAGTGGGGTGGGGGTGGGGGGGGCGTGAAAATTTTAAGTTGGGGGGGGGATGGGTGTGTGTGTACGGGGGGGTGGTGTTCGGTGCGCGCCGCCGCCCCCCCCAGTCACTGACCTGCTGCAGGGGCATTTCCGAGAGCGGCGGGGGCCGGGGGCGGCCGGCCGGCGGGTCGGGCTGTCCCAGGCCGGAGGAGGGAGGAGGAGGAGGAGGAGGAAGCGGCGTCCCCCTCCCCGCCCGCCCCGGCTCCAGTCACAGCCGCGGCCTCCGCGCACGTGTGCCAGACGTCACCGGCGGCTCCGGGGGTGAAGCGGAGACACCGGCGGGGCACGGCCCCCCCCCCACGCCCCGGGCGGGGGGGAGCGGGGCCCTTCCCCGCCAGCGGCTCCTCGGTCTTTGCGCCCGCACGGCGGGATGGGGGTGGGGGGGTGGTATTTCCCCCCGTTTTCTTTTTTTCTATTTTTTTTTTTCTCCCCCTTTTCACTACGACCCGGCAGCGGAGGTGGGGGAAGAAGGCAGGAAAGTTTATTGCAACAAAGCGCTGCCTCCGCCTTTCCTTCCCTCCCTCCCCGCCCCCCCCCAGCAGCCCCCGGGCGGGGAGAGGGCCTGCCTGGGCGCTGACCCCCCCACCGTCCCCTGCACCCTCCCGCGGGGACGGGGGGGAAACAAAAAATTACCGGGGGGCGGCCTCCGCCGAGAGCGGGCTGCAGCAGCGCCGTCCTGCCGGCGGGTCCGTGCGGGGTGCAGTACAGCGAGCTGCCCGCCGGCTGCCCCCCCTCCGCCGCCGGGGCAAAGGCACCAGGAGCCTGGGAAGCGGCGGCGGCGGAGGAGACAACACAGGGCGCCCCCGCCGCCGCGCCGGTGCTGCGGATCTGGATGAAGGTGCCGGCGGCAAAGCGGGCCGGGAAGACGGTGGGGGCTGCTCTGGAGTCCGTGGAGGGTGCGGGCGGCGACGCTGCCAGGGCCGGCGGCTGGAGTCCCCTTCTCATCCTTCCCTCCGGGTCTGGCCCCGCAGCCGCGTCTCCTCCTCCCCCCGTCCCTCCCCCCCCCCGGCCTTCCCAGCTCCTTTCCTCCTCGATGCCGCCGACCCGCGCAAAATACTGGGGGCTGCGGGTGCCGGGGGGGCCCCGGCTGCAGGATGCGGGGCGCCGGGGGGGGACGGAGGCGGCGGGGCGGGCAGATGCGGCGGATGGAGCGGGGCCGCTCCCGCTGTGTGGGGCCGGCTGGAAAATGGCTCCAGGAAGCGGCGGCTGCTGACAATGAATGAAGGGAAAGGAGACGGGTTACGCGCCAAGGGCCTCCCGCGAAACTCGGATTTCCCGCCCTCTTTTCAAACGAAATTTGCATGGCCCCGCCCCCGGGGCGCGCCCCGCCCGCCTCGCCGTCTCATTGGCCCCCGCCGCCCTCCCCTCCGTCCAACGGGGCGCCGCTTTCCCCGCCCCTCTCCTTTCCCATTGGCCCGCCGCCGCCCGGCGCGGCCGCGATTTGCATGCCGCCCGTGGATTGGCTGCGGGGGCGAGGCTGGGGGATTCCCCCTCCGAGGAGCCGGGATCCCGGTTCGCCGGCTCGCTGACAGTGACAGCTGCGGCGGCGCCCGCCGCAACGTGCCCGCCGGAGGGGCCGGCCCCGCCCCGCGGCCCCGCGGCCCCGCTGCCCCGCCCCGCGGCCGAACAAGGTCCGCCGGCCCCCGCAGTGGACCCCGGAAAGGCGCTAGCCCTCCGGCGTGCGGGGACCCCGCCGCTCCGTGGCGGCTGGGCCTCCCCTGCTCGGAAGGGACCCCCGGTGTTCTCGCCCCGGTTTGCTCGGAGAGCACCCGCACAGCGTTTACACGCGGGGTGCAACGCTCCAGTGGCTGAAAAAAGGACTTCTGCACCCGTCAATCCTCACATCAGCCTGTTTGAGCTATTGCCTTGATTCTTCCCCACGAAAAGAGAGCTCCCACCAAAACATTCCCATCCCTTACGCTCTGCGGTACCTCTGAGAAGTAAAACAGCACAACTATGTCTACCAGCTGCTCCCGCTGCCTGGCAGTGTCTTCACTTATTAATTGCCCCTTACTAGTAGGCATACGAACAAGTTGCTCCAATAAGTCTGCAACCCTGCTTATAGCTCCCCCCGGTCTGACCCCAGCTCCAACATAGCCGGTGCCCATGGTGTGCTGCTCTTGCATGTAAAATGAGAGCATCTTCCATTCTGGGCATGTTTTACATCAAAGGAGGAAATTCTGCTCCCTTTGGCACCTTGATTAAGCTACTGTGTACGATTTTGGGCACCACACATTAAGGAAGATACAGTCTGGAGAGAATCCAGAGGGAAAATGGCTTTAAACTGGAAGAGGGGAGATTTAGACTAGATACTAGAAATTCTTTCCTGTGAGGGTGGTGAGACACTGGCACAGGTTGCCCAGGGAAGTTGTGGCTGCCCCCTCCCTGGCAGTGTTCCAGGCCAGGTTGGATGGGGCTTGGAGCAACCTGGTCTGGTGGGAGGTGTCCCTGCCCATGGCAGGGGGTTGGAACGAGATGAGCTGTGAGGTCCCTTCCAACCCAAACCATTCTGTCATTCTACAAAAATAAGAACAATAAAACATGGTCAGAAAAACGTGTCCTACTACAAAGGCTGGCCTTTGCTTTGTCAAGAATTTGCTTTTATATATCGGTTCTTTCATTATCTAAGTTTCTAGTAGCTCATTACTCTGTAAAGGGCATAAATCAAGAGGTTGAAATAAAGGTAAACTATTAACAGTTAAATCCTATACTGCTTATTTGTGTATTTTTTTTTTCATTTAAATTGTGAAGGAAAAAGGTCTGGCTTAAAGCATATGAAAGGTTAAAATATTTTCAAGAACCAAGGAAAACCCTGTTACACTCGGAGGGACATTTTAACTGAACTGTAGTAAACCCAGAAAGAGAACATCTGAGAAAAAGAATAGAAAATAAACCCCAGCAGGAGAAGAAACTCTGCCAGGTAGCATTCCCAGAAACAGCAGCCCTTATCAGCCAAACGGGAAGGCTGCGTGTTCCTGTCTTCTGGAAGGGGAGTTGTACCATGGCTGTGGTGGAGCTGGTGGACAAACTTCAGAGAAAAGCATGAAGCTGATCTGAAAAGCAACTTTGCTGTCTATAAACTACAGAAAACACTGCAGGAGAAAAGGTATGTTTTCTTTTCTTGAAACCCAGTTCTGTGGTGGATATTTTGGTTTGCAGGGGAACCTATTAAACATGTAATCCACTTGCTGGAGCTGATGGAAGGAACCTAGAGAAAGTGGAAAGCAAAGCATACATAAGAGCTACATAAAGGAAGCTAACTGCAGGCCCAAGAACCTCTGATGGTCTATAAAAACCAAATTGCTGCCTACTGGGTTGTCATCATCCAGGTACCTATTGCAGAGAAAACACCCTGTAGAACTCAAAGGCTTAGGAGGTACTATAATTAAGACTGATGCACAGCTGTGATTTCTCTTTCCTTGTGAGTATGGTGCTATGGTTCTCTACTGCCATCCTTGTGAGTACAGCCTCTGTCTGTACGATGATATGCAATTTTACCCACACATGGTCATTGAGGGAAAAGGCTGCATTTGTCCTGAAACTGGATGGACCTATGTAATAAGGATTGCTTTCTGACTGTTGTTGCAGGTGGTGGAAGCAACAATGGGGATGAAACTTTGCCTCAGTGTTAAAATGGTTAAACATTGCCCCGGAGACCTGGATTCTAATGTGACTTCTCCCACGAAAAAAAGATTCTGGACAATGTGAAAATGAAGACTGCAAAAAAAGTCCCTGAGTTAAAAAAACTATCTCTAAGAAAGGTTTGAGTAGTAACAGACAGCAACTAAATGTATAGCACTGCACATGGAATAATTACAAGGACAGAAAACACTGAACAGCTATTTACTACATGAGACCTGCCCATCCTTCATACTGAAGGAAGAATTGTGCAGGAATAATGTTCGCATAGCGAAAGACTGCATCATTATTCATACATGCAAAGGGAAGAACTGAGGTGGCAAAAAAACCCCCACTTTCCTAATTATTAACCCTTAAGGACTCAGTTTCTTAAATTTTGAAGCTTGACTTCCCAAGCATCCAAGGAAGAGTTGAGGAGGGAAGGATGTGACTATGTGCTCGTGATCACACATCTGGAACACAACTTGCATGAGAGCAAATGGACGTCTGAAGGGAGTGCTGAGAATGGTGGGATACCTGCTTCCTGCTGTCACTGGAAGTGTGACATCCCATCACCCAGGTCATTAAATAAGATGTTAAACACACTGTGGGCCCCAGTGTTGACCCCTGCCAGACACCAGAAATGACTGGCCTCCAGCTGGACTTTGTGCTGTTGATGAGAACTCTCTGGGCCTCACAGTTGAGCCAGTTTTCATTCCACTTCACTGTCCACTTAACATAGTCCACACTTCACCAATTTGCCTATGAGGATGTTTTGGGAGACACTGCCAAAAGCCTTACTGAAGCCAAGGTAAACATCATCCACTGCTTTCCCCTCATCTGCTGAACCAGTCAGTTTCACTGTGGAAGGCTGTCACGTTGGTCAAGCATATCTTTATCTTCATAAATCTAAACTGACTACTGCCAATCACCTTCCTGTCCTTTATGTGCTTGGAAATCGTTAACAGGATAATTTGTTCCATCACCTTCTCAGGGACCAAGGTTAGGCTGACAGGTCTGTAGTTCCCCAATCCTCCTTCTCACCCTTCTTGAAGATGGTGTTGACATTTGCTTTCTTCTAGTGATCAGGAACCTCTCCCTGTCATCACAACCTTCACAGGTTATCAAGAGTGGCCTCACACTGCCATTGGCCAGCTCCCTCAGCACTTGTGGTTACATCCTGTCAGGTCCCATGAACTTGTGTGTGTCCAGTTTGTTTAAATGTTTCCCAACTTGACCCTCCTCTACCTACCCTCCTTTCTCTAGACCTTCCCACTGGTCTCTCATGAACCCGAGATTCCTGAAGGCAAATCTCACTAGTAAAGACCAAGGCAAGGAAGGCATTCAGTACCTCAGCCTTTTCCATTTCCTTTGTCACCAAGTCCCTTTCCCCATTCTGCAGTGGGCCCACATTTTTCCTCATCTTCCTTTTGCTGTTGATGTACCTAGAGAAGCTATTCTTGCCTTTCACATCCCTCTCCAGATTCAACTTTGAGCGGGCTTTGGCTTTCCTAACCCCACCCATGCATGCCTGGGCAGCATCTCCATGCTATTGCCAGGTCATTTGTCTCTGCTTCCACCTCTTACGTGCTTCCTTCTTAGGTCTGAGTTTTCAGGAGCTCCTTGTTCATCTATGACCAATCTCTTGCCGCTTTTGCTTGATTTCCAGCTCATTAGGATGGACCAATCTTTGCATGGAGGAGGCCATCCCTGAGAAGCAACTGATCTGGTCTCCAATTCTCTCTATGACAATCTCCCATGGGATTCTTCTAGGTAGATACCCAAAAAAGCCAGTCTGCTCTTTTTCAGTCTGGGTTGTGACCCTACTTTTTGCCCTGCTGCATCCACTCCTGATTGCCATCTTAGGATGACAGCTTCTGAGGCAGCTACTAAGTGTTAGTGAACCTCTGCTAAACAATTCACAAGCTGTGATATTTGTTTCACTTTTCAGAAAAATTGTATTAGAGCTATCCTTGACCAAATTTCAAGGAAATTCAAAGAAAAGCCTGTCAGAATTTTTAAAGACAGCTTGTGTTCCATTGCCTTTTTTCCCCAAGTAATTTAATAATTCTGGCCAAAAAAAAAAAAAAAAAGTCAGGATGAGGCCATCATCTTTGTGAAATTTCAAACCAAATGTGTTATCTTTTAGAAGGTGACAGATGATTGAAAAAGTGGGTCTCAGAATGAGAAATGCAGGATAACCGTAAGCATAAACGTGCTTGCCCTCCCAGAGAATAATACATAGGCATCCCTTCTGGAAAGCAATTGCAGAATAAACATGACAAAGCTGCAGTAAAGGAATAGCAGATTCTGTTTGGGGTTTTTTTTGGGGGGGTGGAGGGGGCTAAATATTTGGGACATTATTGGAAATAATCTAATATGATTCCACAACCTTTGAACACAGTTTATATCATTAGATCCTTTTTTCCTCTCAGTTGGAACTCAGAGTTTAAAACAAACAAACATCCAACTAACCAACTGAAAAAAATGAACCCTTGTGAAGTAAATGCCTAAAACCTGGGCAAATTCATTAACCACGTTTACACTTACAAAATTTACAAGGATTCTAATGATATTTTCTAGGATAGAAACCCAATTTTAAAAAACAGAGAAACCAAACGAACTAAACTGACTTTGTTATGCTGTAATTTCCACTAAGAAGGTGATCTGAGAATTTAGGAGTGAAATGACTCCTATGAGTTGCATGTGATCTAGTTACTGGGTGTATTTACTTAACAGTTTCTGGAAACATTTACAGGGCTATCATCCCTTAATTTTTAAAAGGCCTCAACCTTGAGATGTCACTTCGCTGTAAAAATATAATTAGACATGGGCACAATTTTTTTTACCAATAAACCGTCCCTCCTGTGTCAGTGGTTTTAGGGAGAGCTGCAGACCACCTAACCAGAGCGAGGGCATACAGTAACACAGAATAATTTGGTAGCATCTCCTCAATTATACCTGTGCAAGATCTGTTAATCCTACTTATCAAAAGAACTTCATAGTGGGGAAAAAATTGCTTGATTCATATGAGTTTATTTTTCTCCGTTAATGATTATTTTTTTTTTTCAGCTGTTGGCAAGTTCATCACAGTCTGTTGATATTCCATAAGAATCTCAATTCTTTGCATGTAGTCATGTATTGATGTTAAAAAACCTTCTGTGTAGATCTATAAACTTGTTAATGTCTTCCATTTCTATATTTCACTACCTACATACATTGGTAAACATGTAGTTTTGATTTGCAGCAAATGGTACTCATGAAAATACAACGCAAATTATGCATGCAATTATAAATTCTCTCTGTCAGCACAGTTCTGCTTTAAGGAGGATTTTACTGAGGAACATCAAGTCTGACTATCTGCTTGAGGAGATGGAAGGGCGCTACACCCGTATCACGGAAAGACAGAAGCATGCACTTGACCTTATGCAGGGTAGTTATCACAAGGTGACTTTAAGCGTCTGTGTGCTGCAGGATTAGGGGATCAGCTGCGTTCTGGACTGCTGGTCCTTCTCTTGTAAATTTTCCCCTTTCTTTTTGAGAGATTACAGCTCACCTCGCAGTTATCATCCACTGAGAACGTGGCTCAGTGCAAGGGGTTTCACCAGGAGGGAGAAGAGACATGGGGTCTCTTCCTCTATGCCCAGTTCCGATCCTTTGTGTCAATTCAGTCCAACTTTACATGAAGAGCTGATGTCCACAGTAGCCTCCTGCTCCGTGTCCTCACAACAATCAATTGAAACCTTGTTCATCTTGATCAAGTGCTATTTAAAACACAGAGCAACCTAAAATAAAGCTGCTCTCAGGCCATCTAACCCTCATAAGTCTACTATTCAGACTTTCAATCTTTAAGTTCTTTCAGCCTTTGTATAACTGAACTGATCACCTTCCAAAAGACCAAACAATCCCACTGCAATAATCAATCCTAAACAACTGTTTGTGAAGAGACTCTGCATCCAGAGGAGCGTGCTTCACCTCGGCTCCCAGCCTCATGGAGCATGCAGAAGACTGTGCAGGGCCTGAACCTCACATGCTCTTCACTTCAGGAGAAGTACTAGCTTCAAAAGGTTAAGATCAGGTATATAATATTGATAATATACATTTTGTTCATTTTTGTGTATTTTTATCTTCACAGTTTTCTTTTAACAGAGCAAGTTATTTAGGGACTTTCTGGGTGAGAGACAGTTCCAGGGCATTCTGGTAGGAATCTGTTCCAATTTCATCTTCTGGAGTTTATTCCAGTTTTCTTCACTGGAGCCAGGGCTCTTGCTCCATCACGTGAAGTCACTTGCTGAGGAGTTGCTCTGACAGTGGTCTGGCTGGCAATGGAACAGGTCCATTGGAGGATACCCACAGCCCACCCACTCTCCTAGGACAGAGATATATGTTCAAACCCATTTTGCAAAGCAGGTGGGAGACAAATTTGAACTCAGGCCTCCAATATCCCTTGTTGTTGGCAAACAAGGAGAGAAAATTTCCACTTCTCAGTAAATAACTTGCTGTGAAAAGCTGGAGTAAGGACCCCTCTGAAGATTTCTGCTCATTTGAGGGGTTTTCTTTTGGGTGGAAGGCCAGCTCTTACTTGTGGGTGCCTGTTTCTCTCCATGCACTAGGTAGGAAGAGCTGGGGTGCTTGGTTCAGACCTGTAGGTTTCCCTAGGCAGCACAGGAATGGCTGCTGAGCACACAGCTACATGTGCTGGGGACGAGCTCATGCGGGTGGCAGGGAGTGAGGAAGAACATCGCTGGCTAAGTGGCTGGGGGGCTATTTCCTTCCCTTGCTCAGGGCCTACAAGACAGACACTGCAGTGCTCAGCTTATATCCCCTTCATTAGTCCAGCTCAAAATTACCTCCCATTTGAGGAGACAGGAGCAGGACTACTTTATTATACACTCTTTCTCCTGTAACTAGAAGATTTTCATTTCTGTGTCCACAAGGTCTCCTTTCTCCTTCTTGAACCAGTGGGCTTGTTGTAGGAAAGTTATACTAGTGGAATGTCTTAATTCAGTCCAGGTTTGTTAGGTTTCTTTTCCACATTCATCCAGATCAGATAAATTGCATGCTGTATTTACTTTTTTGAATGCTTGCCTAAAAAGTCTATGCACTGAGGCTGTTTCTCATAATGTGCTGACTTTTGGAACTGACTTTTTATTTACAGGCTTTGACAAAATGTTTAGTTATTATTTATTAACCAGAAAACCAACAGCCCTTTCTTTTAGAAAGGTACATAGAAAGTTGCATAAACTATACTGTACTACAAAAATTACAAGTTTTGTTCTGAATTTTTTCATAATTCCTATTATCTATGGTTTTATAGGCATAGGCATTACCATTTTTTGGAGATGGAAATCCTTTTCTTCATTCTCTTTCACTTCCAAACTTCTCTAACATTTCATGAACTCTTGTTGCACCAAGAATTTTTGTAAAGTTAGCTTCGAGATCACAGTTAGATTTTTTTTTTTCTGTGCCTTGTAAGGAGGCATTTCTTTACTGTGCTTTAAAAATTCTTCTTAAATAAATCCACCTTTCACCACACAGTGGGTTTCTGTAAGTAGAGTTATATCCATCCTTATCTTCCTCTTTAGTATGCCTGGATATAATAACATCAGCTACCATTTTTCTTTGGTTTGAATTGCTTTGCCAATATTGCTTTTGCAGGAACGTGGCCTTGCTTCTCCAATACCTGGCAGCTTGTCTAAAAATCTCATACTTCATCATCACAGGAATGTAACTGTGAGACATGCATTGTGGAGGCATCAGAAGTATTTACAACAAATACTACTTTCAAATAAGACTTGAATATTATTTCAGCATATAAAAGCTTCAGAAACCCATTATTTTTAGACTGCAATGGAAACCAAGTTAGCAAGAGCCCAAGGTTTCTGCACGGGGTCAGAACTATCCCTGTGGGACTATCTTCTGCCTACCCTGTCAGAAGCTGAGTGCTAAGGGAGCATGATGCTGATGAAGACATTTGAGGAATTCTTGTTTTCTGGCTTCTGGCCTTCTGTTTTGTCCAGTGCTGTTCAAATTAGCTATCTCTTGGAGACACGTGAACATGGGGTACAGGAAGAGCAATACAACATTGCTCCAACATCTTCTGTAGGTGATTCAGGCTTAAGCATTGACTCTAAGAGCCCCTGCCCTTAGGTTGTAGCTGCATGCACAACTTCAGTAGGCAGTAGCTGTCATTGCCTCCAGAAAAATGCAGTCTTGCCTTACACTTATTTGTTCCTGTCCCTGTGCTACCCCTCCCTTTGCTTGCGGCTGGGGAACTGATCTGACTTAGAGCCAACTATTATTTGGGCTGGGTTAGTCTTAGCTTGTATCAGTTCCTGATCTGTGTCACTGCAGGGCTGCATAGAATTTTATGTCCCAACACAAGGGAGGGGACAACATGGAGACAGGGATGATCCAGGTGCCTGGGAAAAAGGGAACTGAGATGCCAGCAGCTCAAAGAGTTCATGGAATTCCAGCCTTTTTCTTGACTGGGCTTTGCAGGAGTTCAGTTAATAATGTCAGTTGAATTTTTGCTGTTTTGCCGTATTTCAATTGTTCCTCATCCATTTCTCATAACAAGTGATCTACACTACTTCCCATTCCTTTAGGCTTCTCTTACCACTCCTGCTTTCCAGGGTGGGTCCCTGGGAGCACCGAGTTTAGTGAAGACGTGGCTGTCACAGCTGCCTACATCCCAGGCAGGACAGTGGAGTCTGGTGGTCAGAGAGAAAATTGCAACCAACGAGACCTCACCTTCCATCAGTGAGATCTTCAGCAAGCAGCCTTGGCCTTACAGCTTCTGCTCCATCTGCCTAACAGCTCCACACAGCCTTCCTCTTGACTGAACCACAGCTGGACAAACTGCTTAACACCACACGTTCCTAATAGCAGTCTTTGTATTTCTGTTGACTGTAGAAGGGATCTTAACAGGGCTGATGTTTTCTCCCATTGCTGTGGCTCTGGGCTGTGCTTGGTTTGCTGGTGTACAGCTGCAGATCCAAGTTTCCTCAGACCTGGTGGTAAAAGCTAATATAGCAGAGAGCAGCTGCCATTGTCCCACTCTCCAGGACTCTTCTGCATAAAATGCATGTAGGGGTGATACCATCTGCCCCCAAACTTGAGGGAAGGACTGGCTGCAGATGCAGCTGGGACAAACAGCTACAGGAGCAGCTGTTGATCAGCCTCTTGATCTCAGTTTTAATGTACACCTATCCTTGCCAAGGTCCCATTTGCCTACTTTTCTTATTTACTTAGGCTGGCATTTTTCAGAACTACCTCCCACCAAACCATGCCATTTCCTGCCACAGTTCATTGCAGCTGACTTTGCTTTGATCTCACCAGTCTTGTGTCTTTAAAATAAAAATAATCTCTTTATAACCAAGTGTCATTGCACTCTGTGGGTACCACTGCAAGGACATGGATTATCAATATTAGAATAGTTGTCTTTTGAGGTTGGGAGTGATAGTGGTGAGATGGGAGGGACTCCAAGTAATAGCATAAAGATGAGAAAATCTTTCTCTCTTCCTCTGGAGAACTTCTGTATGCAAAAGTGCAGGTGCCATGATGTGGCTGTCAAAGTCTTAGAAAATGATGAAGCAGATAGAATGGACAGTTGTGAGATAAGACACTGATGTAAATCCCTCTGCACTTCTAGGAGGGAATAGTGTCTGTTGTGATGCAGTGCTTGCCCACAAGGGAAAAACTCTAGTCAGTTTTTCTAGTCCCTCTCTGTCTGAAGGTTTGAGCACAATCTGGTCATACATAAAGATGTTGGGATTCAATTCTCAAAATGATCAGTCTTGCTATGTATCTTCTACAGAAACAAAGAGATTCAAGTCCATGCAAATCCTTTTTAGCCAGATATCAATATTCTGAGACTAAAGAGAGTAGCAGTTGAAAGAAGCATATAGTTGCAAAGCATATTATTATTTATCAAGGTGAACCGACAGGAAGCACTTCTCTGATTCTAGCTCTTTTTAAAAAAAAAAAATAAAATATTTTTGATTTTCTTTTTATCATCAGAGCAAAGATAATCCATGTCTCAGATTTGAATTCTAAACTTAGTAGAATAGAAAATAGAGCCTTGTTCCCTGTTTTTCATATACAATTTAGCATTTCAGTCTCAGGAAATGGATGCTGCATGTTGAGTTAGCTGTGCTGGGGTCTAAGTGCATTTGTGTTTTGGTCCTCGATTCACTTTTGTGTCTGACTCCTCTGGGAAGATCTTGTCTTGCTGGGAAAGAGATGGCAGTGAATCAATTGGGAAACAGACGATTTCTTCAGATCTCATGTTCATCTGATTTTGTGGTATGCCATTTCTGAACCTGTGAGACAGATGGGAAACCTTAGGAGCTTGGAAACTGTGGAGACTGTTGTACTGAGATTAGTGATATCTCCATGAGCTAGTCAACACCTTCCTCAATGGTGTGCCAAATGTTTTGTCTCTTTGCATTTCAGAAAACGCCATGGGTAAATATGCAATCTCTCACAGAGACAAGAAATCTCAACTTCAGGTAAACAGGACAATTGCACACTCCTGATTTACCCAATGGGGCAGCACCACTGAAATACACAAAAAGCCTGAGGAGCGGTATAAAATGTACTGCCAGAATATTGCTTTCTTGGTCTAAGGACTGCTAGAAGCCTCTGAGAGTGTGTCATGCTGCAGAATGAAGAGCCAAGCATCATGTGCATGTACTTGACAGGTTCACATGCTGCTGGTGGGGGATACTGGCGTTAACTTAGCAAAGAGTTGTAGAAGCAGAGAAGGCTGCCAGGGCATGTGGTAGTTATGAAGGTCAGTCTCCTACTTGAAGCTGAACTGTTGCCTGATTAGATCAAGTCAGATGTGACCTTGGAATGGAAGCATCATGACAGACAGCAGTACAATCCTCTGATTATCAGCTCCCTGATAACAAATAGATTTTGGTTTTCTTCCAGATACACTGGTCATAACCTTATCCACATGCACTTTCTCAGTTCACTGACAACTCTCTCTTCTGATTTACAAAAGCCCTACTCACCTCCAAAAAAACCTCCATGCAAAATAATAACAAATAAGCAAAAAGATACATATCCAAGTCTTCTCAACTGTTGCTCAGAATCCCATTCCACCCACCCCCAGTTTGCAATCATTTTTAATTATCATGTACTTAGAGAAGCAAGGATTGCTACTGAGAAAATACAAACCTAGTGCAGTCAAGCTTTCTAATAGCTGGGTTTCCCTGATGGTGCTTATTTAGGCTGATTGTGATTTAAGGTTAAAAAAAACATTGGCTGCACTAGTACAAGTATGAGGTCAGTGAGTAATTTGGTGAGTACTGACTTCACAGGACTGCTAGCAGGGTAAGTTAGTAAAGTCACTGCTGAGCCATACAGCTTGCTTCTGCCTGCCATTGAGGCTCTTTGTCTAAAGCAGGGCTGTGTTTCTCTCAAGAGCATCTTCTTGTGCTTATTGAAACTATAACAACAACAACTTAAAACTTTCTTGCACCAGCTCACTCCCAGGTGTCTGAAGATACTCTCTGACCATGTTAAAATGAAGTTACCCTTAGAATCATCAAATCACAGAATGGTTTGGGTTGGAAGGAACCTCAAAGCTCATCTCGTTCCAACCCCCCTGCCCTGGGCAGGGACACCTCCCACCAGACCAGGTTGCTCCAAGCCCCATCCAACCTGGCCTAGAACACTGCCAGGGAGGGGGCAGCCACAGCTTCCCTGGGCAACCTGGGCCAGTGTCTGTTTTGCCAGTTATTAGGCCCAGTACAAAAGACACAGCCAACAGCAGAAAAACAATCCAGTAAGTGAATTCTATTTCGTGTAAAGAGGTCAGTATATGGAGGATCGCTGGGGGTACAAACAAGTCAGACAGATCACAAATGATAGACATCAACCCCAGAAACGACACAGCATGACCCGCAATAGATGGAACAAACCAAGACACAAGGTAACCCACAGAGAAAATGGAAGACAACCAAGACAATAAGGTGGTTACATATGATAGAAATAACCCCATGTTGCCTCCCCACAAAGCCCGCATTTGTAGGTGCCAGACCTGACTGGGATCCAGTTGCATGAGGAGCCAGGAGGTCCTTCCCCAACAGGAAACTCTGTGAAGTGCCTCCACTCCACAGACAGACTCTCCAACCCTTCCTGCAAGTGGGCCCAGCTTTTATCCCCAAAGCAGGACACCTGGCACTCATTTACCCAATGCAGGGCACCTGGGGCTTGTTTACCCAAGGGCTTTCCCTACAAGGCCGGCCGCACCTTGGAGGAAAGCCAAAAGGCAAACTCATCCCCTCCTCTTAAAGGACCATGGGGACCACCCATATGCCAACCTTAATTCAGGGCTTGGGGTTCAGACCCCAGCGCTTCAGTGTCTCACCTGGAACAGTAACCTTCGTACAGCATTAACTCGTTACACCAAACTGACGTACCAGCATTGATGGTTTAAATTGCAATGTAAATGAAAGGAATAGCAGAAGTAACCCTGCTGTTAACAGAAAGGGAATGGGGTGCAGGCTATGGGACAGCAATCATCCTCTGTTTCTGAGTTTTGGTATTTCCTGATCTTTTGTTTCAACAAGACTCGTTTAGGTTCTGATGATGCATATCTGGAGATCTTTTGGCACCAGGTGTGCAATGTTAACCATCTGAGCTGGGTACATTTAAAAAGCAGGGGTTGGGAGTTGTTGGGTAAGGGAAGTGGTTTATCTCCTTCCTTTCCTTCCCTGTTTGTGGGGTTGGAGGTGAGTTTTCCTTTCCTGTGGTTGGCTGGAGGTGGGCCCAAAGGAGGTAGGACAAGGTGTGGGGGTGGGTTAATTCAGTGTTCTGTACTCATAAACTGTTCCGTTGAGTAATTCTTTTCCCTTATTTTTGTCTAACTCATAGTTTTGCCAGGGAAAAGCTTACTTTTGCATGCTACTCTATCATGTGGTGTTGCACCTTATTTTGTCTAGGCCTGGGATAAAAAATGGGCTAATTTGTGCTTTTTTTCTGTAAGAAAGAGAGAAATAAACGAAGAAACCTAGAAGGAAAAATCTCAAGTAAAGTTATCTGTTCAGAGACTTGGATGTTACTAAGACATTAAATGGTATCAGGGAACACTTCTGGACATGGATTAGGTTTTGTTTTGGTTTTGTCTTTTTTTTTTAACTTTTAAATTATTAGAACAGTTGCTCACATGGCTTTGGTTCAGATTACTATTCTCCCCAAGCATTTCTGTGGACAGTTCAAGAGTGGGCCCATTCCTGCTAAAATGTTTGAGTGTGGCTACCCTGTTTTGGAGGGTATTACAGATTCCAAATCTTATATGTCCTACTAATCCACCCAATGACTTATGTTTTATTAGGATACTAAACTGCAGTTCCTGGAAAAAAAAATTCAAAGTTGATTTTAAAATCAAAAGAGATGGAACATTCCCCACTTGTTTTTGACAATTTATTCCTCTCAATCATTGGAGTTAACTGTCTGTTTTGAAGTATATGGCTCCATTTTCCAGGCACCCATGGGCATTTTAATTTTTTTCTGTTAGCCTACAGTCATTCAGGACTTCAGAAGATACTTATACCCTGTAATCAAACCTCATTTTTGTATTTTTGTTCTTAAGGCATTTTCTACAGCTCTGTAATAAATAGTGCTGCCCTTTCTTTGGATCAACATCTATTTTCAATGCCCTTTTAAATAAGGATAGCTAGTGAAGTTATGCAGTCTTCTAGTGTTCTCTTAGTTCTCAACTCCCTCCTTCTTACCTTTTTTCTCCCTTTATTTACCATGCCGTGTCGGTTCTTAGCATCACACTTGGAGACTGTTCAGCCACTGCCTCCTGCAATTCCTCTGGAGACACTGCTGTCCAGCCTGCAGCCTCCCATTCTGTAGGCAGAGCCTCTGTTTGGCTGTGATCTGTTTGAAATGGTCCATGCCATCCCAGAATGACTCACATCACTCTGTACAAGTGCCCTGTTGCTCAAGGAACTGTAATTGGGCAAATCTGTGTTGTCCACAAATTTTATGGGAAGTTATGTTTACAGCCTTGAAACAATTTACTATCTTCATTTAATAATAACCACAAATATAATAAAGGTGCCAGGCTAACAAGGCCCTGCAAAAGTATCTTTCTGTCATCAATTCATTAACCTTTATTTCCTAACTTTTTTGGATTTATTGAATTTTTATTCTACATTGTGTTGCTATCTCTAATCCATTTTCCATTTATTAAACTTTTCTTCGAATATTATCCTATTAATATGGGATTTTTTTTTTCTTTAAAACCCCCAATTATTCAGCATATATTTAAGGAGCTGCTACAAATCAGATGCTTAGTGATGACATTCAGGCTTCAGCATCGTATTCTTTGGGACAGATTTCTGTGAGTATGGAGTGGTTTCTCAGGGCTAGAAAAGTCATAATAAGGGAATGTCCTGAGCCAGTTTCACTGTAAACTACAAGGGGACAACATCAAAATGGAGCTATCGGGCAATGAAAATAGTGTTTGAAAATACAGATGGGATTGTGGAGAAGCTTTTGCCTGGCCAATTCTGTATGCTCACCAAAGTCTTTTAGAAAGTATCCATTTAGTTCTAAAAAGAAATGTATTACAAAGGAAAAAGAAAAAAAATCCAGTCTAAACTAAGTAGCAGTTGATGAATGTGACTGGTTGTCAGTATGGAGTAAAGTCTGAGTGTAAGTCTGGAGTAAAGTAGAAGTTACAACTTTTATCCTTATCTGTTCTGATAGATCAAACATAGAGCAGAGCCCTCCATGAAGTTCAAGGTTCTCAAATTTCCTTAGGCCAAATACATATGCATAGTTTATAGAGTCAAAATAAACAATTAGCACAACTTTTAAATAACAGCTGATCCATTTCTATTTGTTACTAGCCCAGCTGGTCAATTATTTGCTTCTCGGCATGCCTGCTAACCATCTAGAAGTTTCTCCTGTTATACTCCTGCCCATGTGTAACATACAAAGTTCACTTATAACTATTTACAAGAGACTTTCCTCTTTACACTTTAGCTGTTAAATAGGCTCTTGAAATATTTGCTTGGAGTGATAAGTATTTTTAAGTTTGTAGTATCTTGTTTTTCCCGTTCAGTCTTGAATTCGGAAATGAACTTCAAGTGCTAAAAGCTGGTTGGTTTTACTTTTCAGCAGTAAATAACTGAGGCATCTCCTAAGTTACAGCACTTGGCACTGTATAAAATGTAAGTCTAACACCATCTTCAAGTATAGTCACATACTTAGGAAATAATTGCTGGTGTTTCTCCATAATTATAAAACAGTGGCTGGGATTTTCTTGTGCTCAGCCCTCTCAGGCTGAGAAACTCCAAAGACAGTGCCAGGAACTTGGAAGCTCTTTTCTGTTGCACAGGACAGCCTTGGCAACATCCTGCAGAGGTAAATGATGATTTGTTTACCTAGTAGGAATATTCTTGCCAGTAAAATGATTGTGCCTTGAAGATGGCAATGAGTTTGTTATGCAACAGAGAGTTAGTATCTACTGAAAGGACTCTGCTTTTAGGAACAGGGCAATTTTTGGACTCATGACTTAGTGTGGTGGAGTAACTTAATGTCACAACAAATCTTTTAATCATCTAGTGGGTTTCATTGTTGTGTTTTCTTCCCATTACGTCCCTTGGGAATGTTAGGATTATCTGTGTGGTTTGCACTCTTTGCCATATCCCAAGATGAAGATGGATGCTATATCTGCAGGGATTTTAAAGCTACAAATCTGGGCTTTGTGATAGCATTTTTTTTACTTCATGATGCCAGCATGTCTGAGAAACCAAAGGAACAGTCTGAGCAAACAGTCAGCTCTTAATTTTCTGCACACCCAACCTGAGTGGAATTCAGCAGAGAGGCAAATTAGAATGGGAGTTGCAACATTAGGTCACGTTTTAACATCCTGTACAGCACAGGTTAGTTTTAATCTTCAAAAAGTCTAATGTAAAACTCTGGGACGGTGTTACCAACCTGCCCTTCCACTCCCAGAAAAACCTTGCAGAAGGAAAAGCTGTGCTATGGTTTGCCAATGTGGAGAGGACAAATCGCCTTGCTTTTCCTTCCTTCCCCAGTGTCAAATCTACAGCGTAGGGCCACGTGGGAAAGTTGGCAAATCCAATGGGAAGGGGAAGCAGGGATGCTCAGAGTTAATACACTTTCATCAGTATTAATTCTCCATTGCACCCTATTGTTTTCACCTGCACTTCGGATGAGTCGGCATGTCCTGTGGGTAGAGCCAGGCCTTGATAGCACCATCACTGAATAAGTTCCTCCGTAGTGCCTGTGGAGAAGGCTTTGCCTGCATACATGGGGTTTGGGACTGGAGTCCTGAGTATTGCTCTTTTGCAGCTACCCACAGCCTGAGTGAGAAGAAGATGCTTCCCATTGGTGGACACAGTGGAGCAGCGGAGCTGGAACCATTCTTTGCATTTGTCAAGACAAAAACCACTTGGATGCATCCCTCTGTTTACATGGCAGATGTAAACTTCAGTCCTCTAAGGCCTGAATTTAAACCAAAATCATTACATTGCTTGATTTCAAGACATCGGGGAGCTCCCCCTAAAAATCTCAGGCCAAGCCCCTAGAATCAGTACAGCATTTGGAAAAAAAAGCACAGCTAGAATATCTGTTGCCCATAGTGGCACTCAGCAGTGAGCTAGAGCAGTAATCACAGAATTGCAGAACAGTCTTGGTTGGAAGAGACCTCTAAGATCATCCAGTCCAACCATTAACCCAGCACTGCCAAGTTACCACTACTCCATGTCCCTCAGCACCACATCTACACGGCTCTGAAATCCCTCCAGGGACGGGGACTCCACCACTGCCCTGGGCAGCCTGTGCCAGTGCCTGACAACCCTTTCAGTGAAGAAATGTTTCCTAATATCCAATCTAAACCTCCCCTGGCACAACTTGAGGCCATTACCCCTTGTCCTATCACTGTTACCTGGGAGAAGACGTATCTGCAGCCTAGCTAGAGAAGACAAATTCAGGTTAGATCTGGAGCCTGAATGCTTCCTTTCAGGGATAACTGAAGCAAGCAGCAGACTTCAATGGAAACAATCGAAGTTCAATGACTATGTAATGGTGATCACCTTTGCTGTTAACCTTGGCTATGCATGGGATGGAAAAGGAGATCTTTCATTAACTGTATAGGACAGATCTGTATCATACTCTTGTCAGGTAGAATGCAGTTTGTCAGTTCCTGTGTAGCAGATTATGATGATATCCATTTAAACCCATGTTTGCAAGCAGACAGCTGGCAAGTGAATTGTACACTGGCCCATCTGTTTCCACAGGAATTGGGTCATCCAATTCAGAAGAAGCTGCTCTGCCCATGTAGTGACAGAAGCAATGACCTCATGAAGAAAGCCTGTATCTGACCAGGGATTCTAACACTGGGGTAGGGGAAAGAAAATATTCCTATGGAATCAACTGGAAACAGCAGACGCCCATGAGGCACATGTTCAGCTGAGGCTCTGGAGCACGTCTAATTTCACCTCAGAAATGACACTGAAGGAAAAGAAAGAAAAAGGTTTTGAAAGTTATCATTACAGAAGACTGCAACCTACCTAAAGAGAAGGTTGCCAGGACTAGCTGTCTGCCTGTCCAGTGCTACAGATCACCAGCTTCAGCACCATTCTGTTAACATCGGGTACTGCCCAGGTGAAAAAATGATACTGAGAAGGTAATGGTGTATTTTAAATTTTTAGAGTGGCAATTTTTATTTGGAGTTTCCTTTTTAAGAAGAGTTAATAACAGAACTGGTTCTGATTTCAAGATAATCAGGTTTTTGGTTACAAAAATTACTAAGTTATAATGCCCATTTACCTGTTCATGGGAGAAGAATCAGACCTTCTTGTACATTAAGCATTCATTTTCTCTTCTCTGTCTCTAAGGGAAATTATCATTAGAATAACTTTGCTTGGATTATAACTCTCCTCTGTCCTTAGCAATTTCAAAAGCTAGGATACCTGCCTTTCTTAAAGTTAGGCTCCAGTCTGAACAAGAAATAATTGTTACCAAAAGCTTGTTACCTAATCAGAGTAGACTTTTTTTCAGTCTTTAACCCCTGAACCTTTTGATTTTTCTCTTCTGAGGCAAGCACCATTACTATACATATGGAATGAGTTTCTGAGAGTTCAGATGTCCATTATGCCTCCAGATGGCCACCTCTGCAGGACAAAGTCAGGAAAGAGCTTTTAGTAGTGAAACTCAACAGCTTCTCATTGACATAGATACACAGATAATATGTAAAACAAACTCAGAAACTTCCTCTCAAATGTAAGGGAAGCACCTTACAGGTTAGTTTGAGATTAAGTACCAAAAATATACACTTATTCTCTGAATGATGTCCAAAACTGATTTAGTGTAAAGAAAACCAAAGTAGGAAGACAAAAGATAAGTTGAATCCTTCTAAAATGAAGCTTCATCATACTCTCCCACTAGTTCAGACTTCGTGACCATAAAGGTCACTTCTGGCCTTATAGCCAGTGAACCTCCACTGCCAGTGATGTGTGAGTGGAATTTTCAGCTACATCAGCCATTTCCATCACTTCTTTCACACTGGACTTGAAAATTCCCTGAAGTAATTTACAGAGTCATCACTCAAACAAGACAACAGTTGCTGAAAATCATTAAAGTTTGACTTAATCTAGAAGACTACATCACTGCTGATGAATCCATTTCTTAGATGAGCCTGTAAAGTATGCAGTGAACAACAGTGCAGCACAATGCTGCCAGCTTGGGGAAAGGGAGGGGTCCTTTGTTGCTAGTGATGAGTGAGCTGACTTTTGAAAGAGGAGCTAAATGGTAGGACTGAGGCAGACAGAGTAATATTCAAGCATCTTTTCAATGCATGAGATCATGTTACCAATGCAACATGAAGACCCTGAGCTCAAGTAACCTTTGTGTGCTCTTCTATTGCACTGTTCCAGAGGCCCATTTTTCTAGGCATCCACACCATCTTAGCCTTGTGGGAAATGCAAGCTGTGTGTTGTGAAGTTGGTCTAGCTGGGCCACTAATAAAATGATACGTTTATTTAGATGGTCAGCTTTATAGTAGGGTAGATGATTATTTTTTTATTATTATTTTCCTGCGCTGCTAAGAAACCTGGAATTTGTTCACATATGGTTTCTTAATACTGTAGGCATGGTACTCTCTGAGTAGCTACTAAAGCAGACAATGCTCAACTTCATCTATATATAATGTATATATAATTTCATCTCTATATATTTTCCTTAACCAGGTCTCCTTTTTTCTACAGAAGGTAGCCTTGGACTTACAGGACAGCCAGAAGGTGTGCCAACATCCACGTTAAGTTTATAAAATATCTGCTGCCAGATGTGATTGACAGGAGACTTTGAAGGTGAAGCTCTCAGTTTCTCTTCACTGTAGTATCCACAACCCTTTGATCCTGGCTTGAGGCAGCGACATGAACTGATCCACCCAGGAGGGTCTGTGAAGTGGCTGCCTTTAAAACAAACACCATCAATGTTCTTCAGAGCAGCCAGCAGGGGTCCTGCTTTTGCCAGTGATAAAAATACACTTCAAGGTCTCACTGTTAATTGGGTCATGTTCTTTCTGGTGGAGCTTACCGGGCATTGAATTCAATCCTTTTCCCCCCATGCATATAAATATGATACTCATAATAATAATCACAGCAGTAATACGTTTATTATGTTTATTATCACTGCACCAAGCAGCTGTATTCATGGGGGAAGACCCTATTTTGCTGGATGTTACACAAGCACGGGATAAAGCAGGTGGCCCCGGCTGAAGGGGCTAATGATCTAACTAGGAGGCAGGATTCAAAGCTGGAGATAGACCAGCTGGCATAGGAGGCCAAGAAAACAATAAGACAGCACCAATCAGTGAATATGCTGTGATCTCAGCATAACAACTCTGTTGAAAAGCTTTCAGCAGAAAAGCAGTTTTCCCCCCTTGAAACAATAAGAGGAAAAAAAAAAAAGAATTTTAAGAAGTAATTAAAAAGAGGATAGTATATAACTTTTGCATGTTTATGGGGGTCAACTCCTAATTGTCAGAGGGCAAGTTCAGAGGAAAACCCAGGAGTGCTTGTTTGAAAATTTAACATAAGGGCTAATGCTAGTCTTAGGGTGGACAGACAGACAAAGGGGAACCTAGGAAAGTAAGAATGACATAAGATGGAGCAAAACAGAACATGAAAAAACAGGAGAGTCATGTTCAAGGAGGTGAGATTGAGAAATCCATTTTGCAGTAGCATTCGGATTGGGCAAGGGTAAACTTACCAATGCTGCAGAAAAAAAATGTTTCAATAATCCAAACAGCAGGCAGTGAGAGCCTGGATGAAGTTTTAGCTGAGCATCTGTTGACTATATCCCTATATCCCAGGTATTCACTCAAATAGAATAGTGAAGTACCAATTTAAAAATAGAAACAGGCAATTTCTATCAAATAGCTTAGAAAAACTTTGCAATGCAGATTTTCTTGTAGTTACACAGTTGATACACTGCTCACCTTAACACTCCTGAGCTTCAACTCATATTTATCGCTAATTTCTTTTTTACTTTGGAGGTTGTTTGTAAAAGTCACGACTATCCACAATCTGAACAGTAGTTCAAACAATTAGACCTCTCGAACAGTGTATTGTAGGACAAAGTGTTCAGTCAATACCAGAGTTACAGATATCTTACACGGGCTGTACATGTTGTGGAGCAGTGCATTTAGCTAACAGTGTTATTTGATAGCATTAGTGGACAAAAAACTTTGTAGATCTTGGCTCTCTAAATCCGTGCACCAGAACTGAATGATCCCTGCAATGTAATTTAATCATTTCCATAATATTTTCAACTGCAATAGAAAGGGCTTGTTTGCTTATACAAGTTTAATTTTTCTTTATATAAAATTGTAACGTTACAGCTACAGCTTTAAAAACACCAGAATAGCTTTCTCCTAACTGTAACTGAATGGTTTCAACATCTTTTTTTCGCCCCACCTATTATATTTGGTCCAAAAAGGATATTTGGAAAACAATATTTAAAATAAAAAATCTTGTATCTTGACACTATAAATTGATTAACCCTCATGGGAACACTATCAACAATTTTGTCTGGGTTTTTTGGGGATTTTTTGGGGGGGAGGTTTGTTTTGTTGTTTTTTTTTTTTTTCTAAATAAAAATAGTATAAGGAATTGGAACTATTTCTCTGACTTTCTGGCAAAGTTAAGATGACTTTTCTCTTTATTGTACAGTTTCCCCTCTAGATGGTAGAAGAGAACAAACTCTAAAGTACTTGCACTGTGAAGACTGGGATGATACTAAAGAAAAAGAAGGTTGCTGGTAGAGTACAAAGCAAAGAAGCTGAAAAGTCAAGCTATATTAAATTAACTCTGTGTTCTGATTGCACTTGACATAGGTAAGAAGAGTTACACTGGATACAATGATGGCTCCTAGTAAACTTAAACCTGGAATTCTGAAGTAGCATTACTATCAAAAACTTCCATGCACTATGATTTGCCTTTACTTGACTGTTTTGCAAATCCTTAAGATTATAAACATAATTATTTAAATAGTTTTTTTAATATGAAACAGTATTTCAATACTCCTGGACATCATCTGTGTTCTTTATAAAATCCTGCCTTTATTTCCTTAAGTGTAGTTGAACTGAAATCTCCACACGTCCAATAGTTACAGCCTGGATCCTGAACTGCTTCCATCACCTTTTACTTTTTCATATTTGTTAGAAGTAATTCTTATTGAACTTCTATTTTTGAAATCTCTCATTTTGTAAATCACAAAATGCCCTTCTAAGTTTTCAGTTTTAAGATGTATTACAGGGAGAGTCTTCTTCATCTCAAAACATTCCTGAAAGAAGAGTACTAGAGCTCACAAAAAGATCTGATATAAACCATATTCTTTTCAACTCACTAGTAAATGGGAAAAAGAATCCTTCTATATCTACATGTGCCTGCTGTGTGACAACTGGTTTTATTAAAGGTCAAGAGATCTCTCTCAGCAGCAGGGAAAGAAACCAGGCTGCAAAACTATCTCAAGTCTAGCACAGAAGGCCTCACGTTGGTAGGATGAATCATAAGCTGTATGTAAACCTCTGTTCATTTCTTCTGTTGTCTTTAATTTTACATCAATAGATCCTGATTCTAATTCACTATTATTTGAAAATATTAAAATATTAAAAATCTTTATCTTGTGGTCTCTGAAAGAGGATAAATGAGCAGGTAACACTCTTGATAAGAGTGAAGGCCATTAGTGCTATGAGTTTAGCTAGAAAAAAAATACCCACTTTCTCTCTCAGCTGCTCAGCTTTGTTTCTTGCATTATCGTGCATATGTAGTTCATCCATAGGCCACCATGGTCCCTGTGCCTCAGTTTCCAATGTCAAAAGGAATCAGGACTTGGAAAAACAAACCCATTCCCCTTCTTTCTGAAGCAAAACACAGGAGTAATTTCTAGCTCACCTCTGGTGAGTTTCATTCACCCACATAAGATACTTTATGGCACTTTCACATCATTTTTTCCTTAATCATGGAATCAAATTCTTGGTTTATTCCCTTGTGTGCTGGTTTTGGCAGGGATAGAGTTAATTTTCTTCCTAGTAGCTGATATGGGGATATGGTCTGGATTTGTGCTGAAAATAGTGTTGATAACACAGGGATGTTTTCGTTATTGCTGAGCAGTGTTTACACAGAGTCAAGGCCTTTTCTGCTCCTCACCCCACCCCACCAGTGAGTAGGCTGGAGGTGCACAAAAAGCTGGGAGGGGACACAGCTGAGACAGCTGACCTCAACCAACCAAAGGGATATTCCACACTGTATGACATCACGCTTGGCATATAAAGCTTGGGGAAGAAGAAGGAAGCAAGGAACGTTTGGAGTGATGGTGTTTGTCTTCCCAAGTCACCGTTACGTGTGATGGAGCCCTGCTGTCCTGGAGATGGCTGAACACCTGCCTGCCCATGGGAAGTGGTGAATGAATTCCTTGTTTTGCTTTGCTTGTGCATGCGGCTTTTGCTTTACCTATTCAACTGACTTTATCTCAACCCATGAGTTTTCTCACTTTTATCCTTCCAATTCTCTCCCCCATTCCACCGTGGAGGAGTGAGTGAGTGGCTGTGCAGTGCTTAGTTGCAGCTAGGGTTAAACCATGACACCCTACTACCACTTTTTCCAGCCTTTCCTGGATTCTTCCAAAACTAGTGTTTGCAGGGCCAGAGTTAAAGCCAGCTGTGCAAAGATAAAAGGGATGTTTTAGTGGCAGGTTAACATTTCTATTGATGAGATCATTCTAGATGTCTTACAACACTGCTACACCATGCTTGGGTGCTACTCTGGCAACCTTCATTCCTGTATTTCCAAAAACCTTCCACTGAAGAGTGGTGAGTTCCACTCACTGTATGGAACCGTACCAATCAGGCAGGGTCAGAAAATCACAGAGCAGCATTCACTTCCCTATGCAATTGGCAGAAACTGCAGAGCAAATGATGAAATGAGTATGCACACAGGTAACTACGATATAACAGGGCAACGATAGCCATTGAACGGAACCTACACATCACAAATCCATTAGCGTTCTGGGTGATCCTGTCAAGGAAGTGTATTTGTATACAATAAAGTATATTTGTATTTCCAGATTGTTGGTGGGAAGGTTTCTCATCTACAGGAATTAATCACAGAATAGTAGGGACTGCTCCCTCCTGAATTAATAGATGTTTAAAAGTACATAAATAGAGGATGAGAATAAATATTGGGTGGGAAATTAATACAAAGGATATGTCCTGTTGAACACATTAAGTTTCTGGAAAAGGAGATGAGAAGACAAATTTAGCAAGGATATGAAATAATTCAGGCTAATCAAAGCTTGATTATAGAGTTGCAGCAAATTTCACAATGTTCTATTTTGGGGCAATTTAAAGACTGTTAACATTTAATATTGATAAATGTAAATGGGAAAAAGCAACTCTTGATTACACATACAAATGTTAGGCTCTAAATTACCTATTACCTTTGAGAAAACAGACTGAAATCACTGGGGATGACGTTAGGGATTCTTGGTAAAGGAATATAGAACAAAACGTTATGTTGCCACCTAAATCTATCATCTCTCCCTTTCAAAAACAGATACAGAAAAGAGTGAAAAGGAAGAGCAAAGACAGCAACAACTTCCATATAATGAGAGATTAACTGGACTCCTCAGTGAGGACAAGAGATGACTCAGGATACACGCAGTTACAAATAGCAGAAGGGAGGTGATTAAGCAATGATTACTCATATCTCACAGCACAAGAAGAAGACAGCACCCAATGAAATTACAAGGCAGCTGTTTTAAAACAAACCAAAGGAAGTACTTTTTCATATAGCATTTAATTAAATAGTGGAACTCATGCGATACTGTGGAAGTCAAAAATATAAGTGAATTCAAAAAATATTAGACCTGTAACATAGGCCAATCAGGGGCTATTAAACATGATATTCCAGGTGAAATTTCCATCTTGAGATGTCCTGATGACTAGAAGCTGGACGAGTACAAAGTAAAAGGCTTGCTCTGTATTTGTGTTTCTTGTCTACCTGGTCTAAGCAGCCACAACTGACACTGTCAGGGACAAGAGACCTAAATAACCTTTTGGTCTGACTGCTTATAGCTTCTTGTACACCTGGTAGGTGGTCCTGCCAGTAGAGAAGGGGGTGGCAGACAGTGGCATACAATTTCCAAGTGCAAATTAAGTTTATAAATGAAATACAAAGATAGCCAAGCTCAGTCCATTCAAGCTCCTTTGAGTGTAGGAGAGCTTTCTAGTCGAAGTGCAGAGTATCAGGAATGCACCTTTGCTGAGCCAGTTTTGGGTCCAGGAGTGTGCTCACTTGGATTTAGCCCTGTGAGTGCCCCTTGGCTCCATGCAAGGCCAGTTCAAATGTTTCTCATAGCAGGGCCTCCCTTTCCAGGGGCACAGACTCTGCACAACGCGACTGCTCCTGCACTGCTGGCTCCACACACCCATACAACCCTGCAGCCAAGCTAGTGAAGCTCCTCCAGAAGGAGGTGCAGCAAAGACTGTGTGGAGGAGACAACAAACTAAGCTCTCCTGGTGATAGCTCAGGTCTGGAGGTGAAATCTACCTTCTTTTGGGACTGTACCACCCCTCTGTGTCTGTGAGCTGTAGAGCTGACAGTATTTTGCTTATATGTTTCAAAGCTACTGGCTAAGCAAGAAAAGGAACATTGAAATTCAGGAATGGTAGTTTTCAATAGTAATAATTCTTCTAATAATAATTCCTTTTTTCTTTCATCCTCTTTTGCCACTCCCAGCTTCTCTTGTCTCTCTCCCCTGTGCTTTCATCCAAATACCATCTCACCTTTCTTCTCAAACTTCTGTCCCACCCTTATCTTGCTGATACACTTCCCCCACCAATTCTGTCCTAACCATAGCTCCCTTCGTTCCTGTTCCTTTGTATCCGTAGCCAACTTTGCTCCAGTTCCCCTTGCCAGAATCACCACCTTCCTCCTTCTTGTGCTCTTGCCTCCTGGCTTTCTCCGTCTGTCTTTTTCTCCTTCCAGCTGTTTTCCAGCGCACCTGTTTCCATCACCGCAGAAAGCTCAGGTGACTGAGTACTGACTGTGGGGAGACAGGCATGCTCTTCTCAGTCCCTGTGCCTGGAGCCCCGTGGTGTCCCACTCCTGTAGTGGCAGAAATAGATGGAGTTCAGTCACATGAAGGAAATGGGAAGGGTTGAAGAATGCTCCTGGTCCCCAGAGACATTCTGTGCTGACCTCTCGACCCTCCCCATGGGTTACGTGTGCTTTACTTCCCCATAACTCTGGTCGCTCTGGAGTAGTTTCACGAAGACAATGAAGGGCCTGCACAGGCCCCGCCCCGCCCCTTAGGGATGGCCCCGCCCCTTAGGGATGGCCCCGCCCCGCCCCTTGGCGATGGCCCCGCCCCTCCAAGCGCCCCCTGCGGGGCGGGGCGGGGCGGGGGGTGTGCGCGGGAGGGCGCAGCCCGGCGGGGCGCGGGAGGGAGGGATGCAGCATGGCCGAGCCGCCCGGCGCCCCGCACCGCACCACCGGCTCCATCTTGCTGCACCCGCTGAGCGGGCTGCTGGGCATCCCGCTGGACCAGGTGGGGCGGCTCTCGCGTGTGTCCTCGGGCGGGCATCTCCCTGCGCGGGGGGAGCGGCTCTGGCGGGGACGAGCGGGTCGGCGCTGTCACGCGTTGTGTCTGCCCCAGGGCCCGGGCGGGCACCGCGGGAAGCCGAGGGGGGAAAGGGGTTTGGGCGGAGGAAGGCGAGCCCGGACCGGGGCTGAGCCGGGCGCTCTCCGGGCGGGCGGGCTGCTGGGACAGCGAGAGCCCGGCAGTGCCCCCGCAAAGGCGCCGCTGCTGCGGGATGCTGTGGGTCGGGGTGCCGTGGGTCGGGGTGCCGTGGGTCGGGGTGCCATGGGTCGGGATGCTGGGTGGCCAGGATGCTGTGGGTCAGGGTGCGGAGCTGACTGCGGGGAAGTCTGCAGTGCTTAACGGGCGGAGGTCCTTGCTCCCCCTCTGGGAAGGGGGACTGCAAGGGACGGTCGTGTAAGAACTCAGTGGCTCAGGTACTGCTGCTGTGGCGCCAGCTGTGTGGAAAGGAAAGGAGGCACAGAAGTCTCCCCCCCGCCTAGCACAAGCGCCCGATGGAACGCAAAGTGCACGGGGATAGGCGAAACGCAGACACACGTGTGCATGGACACAGTGTCACGGGCGAGCAAGTTTGTATGAAACGCTTAACAGCATAATTTTGGCAGTGGTGTTGCCTACTTGTTCATAGGCGCCTGGTTAAACTGACCCCTTAGAGGCAGAAAACATCGCTTCCCCCACTTTGTCTCTCCAGCCTGCGTGCACCTGCTGCCCTCCTGCATTCTTTCTGCAACAAGGAAGTTAGCTCTGGAAGTTTGTGCTGACCAGAAAAAGTCACCCCAGGCTTGCTCTGAGGTTGAGCTGTGCTCTCAGAGACCAGGCCAGCAGGGACGTGCTGCTAAAAACAACAGAAGATGGAGATTTGTTTGCTTTCTTCTGTTTGCAGAGTGGCTGGTGCTATGTGTCATTTTTTACTACTGTTTGTTTTTCAAGTTGACCAAGAAATACATCATTTTAGAGATTAAACCATTACATCTAACCCTGCAGGTTTTTCCCTTTTTAACAGAAAACAGTTTTTGATGAAAAAAAAAAAAAAAAGTTATCTGTTGCTCAATGCTAAAACAGTCCAACAGTAAAGGCCTATAATTATATTAATTTAAGAGAAGGTGCATGAATAGTTATAGCTTCTTTTTTGAGGTATTCCATGCCATGATTGATGAGTACGGGAACACCAAAGGCACCAGGAATAGCAAATGTTGACTGTTCCAGGGTGTTTGTGGCAGTGTGGCGTACGTACAGTGTTAGGCTGATTGGGCCATTGAACAATGAGGGCTTGAGAGACTGCAGTTTTTCTCTCTAAGCTTCCCAAAACTCATCCTTCCATTCAGCCAAGGTGATACAAAGACATTGTGTGTGGGGGGAGTACTCCCCATGCTATTTGAGGCCTGAGGATGCTTCGCTGCGTCTGGTTACGCGCTGTGTTTGTCCAAGGGCTCATGGGTGCTGATGGTGGGCACCTGTGTGCCACTGGATTGTGACTTGAGCCCACCCCAGTGCGTGGGGAGGCATGTGCCAGGACTTGGTGGTGTGGCTGGGCTGTGCCAGCAGGTATGCAGGCATCGGTGCTGTCCCTGTGAGTGACCCCACTGGGGTTCATCGCAGAGCTGCAGCACAGCTGTGCTGCAGTGCAGTTTTCCCTCCCACCACCTCCCCTCCCCCCGCCCCCCCCCCCCCCCCCCCGCCCCGGGATCCGGCTTAGTTGTCCCGCTGAGATGATGCTATCAGTCATTTGGAAAAGCGTCCTCCATCCCTCTTGCCCCACTGCAATGTGTTGGGCCGTGCCAAGCATCAGGGGTTTCTGCTGCCCTGGAGTAGGAAATATCCAGAGTGCTGCGCGGAAGCGTTGTGCCACCACGGTGCCCTCAGATGACACAAGTTTCAACTCTGACCTGCAGTGCTTATGCCCTTGGAAACAAAACAACAACACTTTCAACACAGTCACAGAGCTCTTTTGCCAGAAGGGTTGGTTACCTTCCTCATGAGAGAGAGAGAGGGCTTTTGCTGTGGGGGAAGTTAAAAGTTCCCGTGCTCCTCTGTGCAGGAAAGTGTTGTGCTGGATGTGAATCCCCTGTGTAGCAGGGTCTGGTTTTGTACGAGTCCCTTATTGCAATGCCAACAGGCTCTCTGTGCCCTGCGCTTGGTGGCTAGAATGTAACAGGGGAGATTTATCTCTGGTTTGTCACTCTATGTCATCATCATCGTGCTCAGCCTCTTGGATAGTGGTGGCCTAAATGTCCCTCTGGTCCATGTGGCTGGTGGTTCCCCATGGCTGGATGTGAGCCTTCAAAGACGCTGAGAGAGAGAGACAAAGGCATGCAGATGGAGTTTAGGTCCTGCAGATCACTGTGGGGTGTGAAAGCTTTGTGAGTCCACCACTGTGCGAAGTGCCTTCCATGCAGTCTGTGCTACGAGAGAGGCTTCAGCCTTTGAGAAAGACCAGGAAAGAAGCTGGGGGCGTCAGGTCTGAAAAATGAACATCATAATCTTTGCGCTTTCATAGCAGAGGTAGAAAAGCTGTGGCAATGGTAGGTAGGAAATGTTTTGTCACCTAATAAGCAGCTGTTGTATCACTCATTATGGGAAACATGGATGAATGCAAAAGTGTCATTTTTCACATTGGTTGTTTTCTTCATTTTTAAAAAGTTACAACTGAGGTTTAAAAACAGTGCAGAATTACAGAGAGTGCAATTCCTAGCTGTGCTGTGTACCTGGCAGACTCTTAATATTATTTTTAGTGTACAGTATTCTCTCTACATGAGAACATAGTGGTGTTTTCTGATTTAGATGCTAAAATAATCCTGATGGCTCTCTGTATTTGCCTGTCTCTTTAATGGATGATTTATCTTTGAATTTAGCATTGAAATTTTTTTTTTTTTAGAAGTGCTATATTCAGTAACAAGATTAATGAGCTTGAAAGAGGATGAAAAGACTCTCTGTGTTCAATTCATCCTCATATCCCAGGAAAGCAGACTTTGAAGTTTAGCTGACTTGTGTTCTAAAAATATCTTGCTAGGTCAATGACACACCTCCAGCAGCATTTGGAAAAGAGTTTTGGGTTTGTTTTTTTCTTGTCGTATATGCCCCAACTCACTGATTCTGAGATATCATCCATCCAGTGTGCTTATACAGTCATGTTTGGCGAAGTATATGTTTTTGAGTTTTTTTTGTCATATATGCCCTAAATCAGTGATTTTGAGACATCATCCTCTAGCATAAATCAGTGAGATATGGTAAGTTAAAGATTAAACTTTTAATACTGTAATTTCTGTAAACAGAGTGCATGTATATATAAATACAGTGAAGAAATAGATATACAGTTTAAAGGTATATTAAAGTGCTGTGTTCAGCTGTGGGGTTCCCAACACAACAAGAAGGACATGGAGCTGTTGGAGTGAGTCCAGAGGAGGCCACGAAGATGATCAGAGGGCTGGAGCACCTTTGCTGTGAAGACAGGCTGAGGGAGTTGGGGTTGTTCAGCCTGGAGAACAGAAGGCTCCGGGGAGACCTTACAAGCACCTTCTAGCACCTGAAGGGGCTACAAGGAAGCTGGAGAGGGACTTTTTACAAGGGCATGGAGTGATAGGATGAGGGGTAATGGCTTTAAACTGGAAAAGGGGAGATTGAGATTAGATATTAGGAAGAAATTCTTTCCTGTGAGGGTGGTGAGACACTGGCCCAGGTTGCCCAGGGAAGCTGTGGCTGCCCCCTCCCTGTCAGTGTTCCAGGCCAGGTTGGATGGGGCTTGGAGCAACCTGGTCTGGTGGGAGGTGTCCCTGCCCATGGCAGGGGGTTGGAAGGAGATGAGCTTTGAGGTCCCTTCCAACCCAAACCATTCTATGGTTCCATGAAAAGTAAGTTTAATGGCATCTTTTATCCATATCAAGTTTTTACTGTGCCTTCCTGAGCTCTAGGCATCTGTAGAAGTAACTCAGATTCAAAGCGTTAAGATATACGATTAAAAAAGTTGCACTTCTCAAGGTTATTTTGCAGTACCCTGGGTATCCCAGGTTACCTATTGCCTTGGAGGGAGGTAGCAGTCCAAATGCAAATCCTCAAGTGCTGTACAGCAAACCTTAGGTTTTAATAGGCCTTACCCTGACCTATGTTATACAGTACCATGTTTGTTGACATTTGGGGATATATATTCTGTGTGCAAGGGCTCTCTCAAAAAAAAAAAAAAAAAAAAAAAGTAGCATGAACATCTTATGTTTATATCGGGGCGCTTTTAACTTCGCTGTTTTCATTGATGAGGCCAGCTGTGTTTCCCCAAAGGGTTAAAAATCAGAATCACAGAGTAGCCTTGATCAGAAGAGACCTCTGAGATCATCCAGTCCAACCATTAACCCAGCACTGCCCAGTCACCACTACCCCATGTCCCTCAGCACCTCATCTACACGGCTCTGAAATCCCTCCAGGGATGGGGACTCCACCACTGCCCTGGGCAGCCTGTGCCAGGGCATGACAACCCTTTCAGTGAAGAAATGTTTCCTAATATCCAATCTAACCCTCCCCTGGCACAACTTGAGGCCATTACCCCTTGTCCTATCACTGTTACCTGGGAGAAGACACTGACCCCTGCCTCGCTCCCCCCTCCTTTCAGGGAGTTTCAGAGGGCAAACTTATGCTTTGGCTCCTGGTTGTACACCTTGTTTTCCCTTTTAATCCTTTCGTTGGAGCTGGTCTGCGTACTTATGTTTGGGAGCAGTTTAAATCAAGCACCAACTCCCTGGGGGGACTGTGGGACATGCCTCTGAGTCTTGGGATAGTTGATATGTCTTCCCACCGTTCCCTGAGTTTCAGTAGCTCTCTGCCCAAAGCATGCTGTTGAATTGGTTTAAAAAGGAAAAGAAGAAGAAGAAAAAAAAACCAAAAACTTTTTTTTCCTTTTACAAAAATCAACATGAATTCTGATTCCAAAATCAGAGGTTGTTGTGTTAAATTTCGCATTTTTCAGCTCTTTTGCTGTTTTACTTCTATGCTTTCTGGCTTAGCTAGCTAGCAGATACGTTAGTCCCAAACCTCTTTGCATGACTTGTCTAATCCACTTTTTGGGCAGTGCCAAAAAAGGCAAATAAAAAATTACCTTTCTAGGAAGTCAACAGACTTAGGCTGGGAACTTTGAGGTTCCTTTAATGGAGGTCAACAGAGGCATTAGAAGATGCAATGCTGAGGAGAAAAGGTTATTTGTTACAGATTGAAGCCAGATAACTGAAGATGGGAATTCATTGAAGACATAAGTTGTGTTAGTATCTGATTTTGACCTGAAAAAAGCTACTCTAAGACAACAGCAGCAACTGTCCATGTTTGGTATGGCCTGTGCTACATTTTAATTTCGTAATGTCAGTCACTTTGCAATTTAAAATTCTATGTTTTCATTTTGAGTCGCAGCAATATTTGTCAGATTGAATGCATTTCTTTCTGTTCAGGTCAGCTATTACTAACAACTGCAATCATACACATTTCTCTCTGCCTTGGAAACACGTGCTGCCTTTTTCAATGTGTCCTCACTCAGTTTGAAACTCCAGTTTTGAACCTCACAGCTGATGTCTTGACACCATGGGCGTAAATATTTCCACATCCCTCACTCCTTGAAAACAAAGACTGTCCTATTAAGTTTTTCACTTGGCAAGGGACGAGTGCAACTGGAATCAGCTGCTCTCAATTTTCCCCATTTTAAGCACTTTCCTTCTGATTTGTGTTAAACGAGATCTGGAAAAATAAACATTGAAGTGCTGGGTAAAGTTTCCTGAAACCTTCTCTGCACGTTAGTCACGCCAGCACTGATTTAGTGGTGCTCTGCAGCTATTTTGAGACAATACAGTGATGAAGACTCTTGGGATCCAGCCTAGGGATCCAGGCACCGAGCACAGAGTTGGCTCTGTGCTTTCAGGGGGAGCCCCTGATGCTTAGGATTTACTGGCATGGTATTTAATGCCCTGGCTGCTCCTTGGCTCCTGTTACAGCACTGGCTGGGGTAGATTTGCCAAACTGCAAGCAGTGCTGGTAATTCCTGGGCAGGGAAGGCTGCACTGCCAGACTTGGCATCATGGAGAGGTGAATCCGGCCTTCTGTAGTTGACCAGAACCAAGTAAGAAGTCTGATGTCAGTGGGACTTGTTTTTCTTTGGAGTGAAAGGAGGCCTCATGAGGGGAGACCTCATTGCCCTCTGCAACTCCCTGAAAGGAGGGGATAGTGAGGCGGGCGTTGGTCTCTTCTTCCAGGTAATGAGTGATAGGACGAGGGGTAATGGCCTCAAGTTGTGCCAGGGGAGGTTTAGATTGGATATTAGGAAACATTTCTTCACTGAAAGGGTTGTCGGGCACTGGCACAGGCTGCCCAGGGCAGTGGTGGAGTCCCCATCCCTGGAGGGATTTCAGAGCCGTGTAGATGAGGTGCTGAGGGACATGGGGCAGTGGGGACTGGGCAGTGCTGGGTTAATGGTTGGACTTGATGGTCTTGGAGGTCTTTTCCAACCAAGGTGATTCTATTAAAAAAAAATCCCTCTGTATGTGACCTAGTAGTTACAGGAAAGCTTGAGGGTATGAAGTGCTGGGGTCTGAACCCCAAGCCCTGAATTAAGGGTGACATATGGGTGGTTCCCACAGTCCTTTAAGAGGAGGGGATGAGTTTGCCTTTTGGCTTTCCTCCAAGGTGTGGCCGACCTTGCAGGGAAAGCCCTTGGGTAAACAAGCCCCAGGTGCCCTGCATTGGGTAAATGAGTGCCAGGTGTCCTGCTTTGGGGATAAAAGCTGGGCCCACTTGCAGGAAGGGTGGAGTGTCTGTCTGTGAGGTGGATGCACTTTGCAGAGTTTCCCTGTTGAGGAGGGACCTTCTGACTCTCCCTGCAACTGGGTCCCAGTCAGGTTTGGCATTTGCAAACGTGGCCTTTGTGGGGGAACAATATGTGGCTACTTCTATCTTATATGATCAGCCTATTGACTTGGTTGTCTCCCATCTCTTCTATGGGAGACTTTGTTTCTTTGTTTATTCCACCTATTACTGGTCGTACTGTGTTGTCCCTGGGGTCGCCGGGGTTGATGTCCAATATGTGTGTTCTGATTGACTTGTTTATACCCCCAGCAATCACCCATGTACTGGTTTTCTTGTATACAATAGAATCTGGTTACTGGTTCGTTGTACTGCGGGCTGCGTCCTTTGTGCTAGGCCTAGTAATTGGCAAAACAGGGTAACAAACCTCATCTCCTGGATGTTCGGGTACTCTAGTGAGGGTACTTAAGGAGGGCTTCCAGAAGCTCAGTCTTGCTCTTAAAAATACAGCCTGATACATAGATTTCTACTATCCTTTATTAGTAGTGGGAGTGTTTATGTTAACATGCAGTTTGGATCAGGAGTGTGCTTTGGCAATGAATCTCTTGACTGTCCCCACTTAGCAGACTTTGTACATGAAGCAGTCCCAGAGCATCTGCACAGGGTTGCTTTGTGAGGATATGGAGTGGGAGGATGTGGCCCAGCAGTGCTCCAGCTGCTCGAGGGCATGTAGCTTGCAGCACCAGAGTTTGGCTCCTCTGAAGTGAGACCCTCCAGACAATGAGTCCCGTGAATGTGAAGTCATCCTCAGCTGGTTTGCTCTTCAGACCCACTTCTGCTGCGCTGCATTTCTTGGTGAGATAGGCAGAGTGGAAATCTCTCTCCTTCGTTTAGAGCGTTGCACTGGTCAGGCCTGTTTGGTCCCTTGTGACAGGATGGAATCCGGTCTGGAATCTGCACTGGGCTCAGCTGGGTCAGTGTCCTGCCTCTGCCATCCGGGAGAGCAGCATGTGGAGAAAAGCAGCCAAGGGGAAACCCTTGGGGTGGTCCCTCCCCAGAGCAAGGTGTGGGGGATTTGATCTTTAGCCCTTCTTACCATCTGGATTGGAAATGCTCATTTTCACTAGTCCTTTTTTTTTTTTTCCCCCTTGGCTTAAGGCATTTTAAACAGCTTTTGCAGAATTGTAGGTGAGCACCAAAGCAAAAACAAAAGCACAAGCAGTAGTTTCTGATGTAAATGATCCAAAAAAAAAAGTTTTTAAGAACTTTATTGGGTGGGCTACTTAGTATGTTGCATCATTAATGGAGTTGGGTGGGAAATAATTTTTTACTGTGTTTTGGGCTTCCCTCATAGTAAGAAAATTTCAAGCTTAAAAAACAATCTCAATAACGTGAGAAAAAAAAACCCTTCTAAATGTATTTTTGAATCAAATAAATTGAAACATTTACAAATTCCCAAAGAGTCTGTTCTCAGGCATTCCTCTAAGTTTTAGTTAAGTACCTGAATGAAGAGTAATTTTTAAACCAAAATTCAAAATGTTCAGTAGACTTGCACAGGAAATGGTAATTGTCACTCTGAAAACCAGTAAGAAAGTCAATCAGTCTATCGCATGACTGTTGCCATGGTATCTCACCCTAGACAAAACAAATACTAAATATTAGAACAGTTCTTCATTCTTGGTTTCCCTCTTCCTGGATGCTTTGTGCAGGGAGGGTTTGAGGACCCTGAACGTTTACGTGATGATGCTCGGTGGGGGGACAATGGGAATTTTGCCTCCTGTGAATACACTCTGCAGCATAGTGGGTGGGATACTGGCTGAAAGCATCTGAGCTACCTACCTAGGTGACTTAAGCAAAGGGCAGATATACCTGAGCGTGTGTATCCACCTGTTAAGTCCCAGACAAAAATCTGGCAATCCTATGGAATAGCAACTTGAAAAATTATTGATTGGTATCAGATTATATTCTGCAGTCTTCCAGTGAGTGAGTCAGACGGGGGAGGGAAAGTACTCCTTTAGCTCAGCCCTTTGGATTGCATGCAGAATGCTAAAATTGAAGTAACTTCAGGCCAAGAAGGAAACTTCAGTTGCCGGCTGTCATGTCCAGGGTGAGCGTTTGCTGCTTCCACAGGCCTGGTCTTGTGACAAAAGCTCTAATTGGCCTTGAGCAATTCATTTCTTTGTGGTTGCGTGTTCAAGTGCAGTTTGGTACTGGTATGCAGATAGGGCAGGAATGGGGAAAGCAAAATGACAAGGCAAAACCCAAAGCATGTGAGGACCCCTCTCTCCCAACATTTCTTGACTAACTTCCACACTTGTTTTCACGCTCGTGTATTGGTTTTACTTTCATCTTTTTTTTAAGATCTGCTGAGTAAAAAAGATTTAATTATTAACTCTTATACCTACTTTAAATGACATTATAAACCAATGAATGTAGTTTTTTTTCTTGTAATCAGTGCAAGGGAGTATTAAAGAGTAGTACAGTATTGACTTTGCTTATCTCCTGTGTGCCTACGCAGAGGGCAGGTTCAAACCACCAACTCCTACAGGTTGCAGTAAGTGTTTCTACCGACAAATTCCACCTCATAGATCAATGGTTTGTCTGTTTGAGAGAATGCTTTAGAATTCCTTTGTTCGCTTGTAGGCGGAGTCTACGTTGTCTTACGTTTATACATTAATGGTTGGACTTGATGATCTTAGAAGTCTCTTCTAACCAAGGCTGTTCTGTGATTCTATGGTTCTTAGGCTGCAGGGATGTTTTGCCAGCTATGTTGTACTGAAGGTGAACACCAAGTGTAGACAAATGGTTTGGAGACAGTGACTAGAAAGTTACAGGACTTACTCTTTCAATTCAATCCAGTTTTTGAAGGCAGCATTATGCATCCATGGTGAGTTGTAGGCACTGGTAGCACCCACAGCTGTTTATGCCTTTGTGTGTGTGTTTGTGTTTATGCTAATTCTCTTGAGGCAAAAACTTGTCGTCTGTAGTTGCCACAGCAACAATAACACTGCATTGGGTGCATGGGGGTGTTTTGCCTTTTATATACAAGTATGTGGAAAGTGTAGGCATATTGCTGTGGTACATTGTGAAATATGATAGACTCTTAAGAGAGGAATCATTTGTTTTTTACTTGGAGAATGTAACTTTGATTTAGTATTACCTTTTATTGCTACTTCTCTGGTAGGGCACTAGTTTCCAGTCACAAATGTGAGAGGAAAATGGGCTCAGCAGTTTGGAAAAATAAAGTTTTAGAGATATTCTGCTGATGATAACCAGCAAACAAAATGAAGTCTGGGGCAGAGGGAAATGAGTGACATAACTATGTTTCTGTCCCATTGCAGTTGCTCTTGTGAATCGAAAGATGACTGTCAGTCTTTGCCATTAAACCAGAATGAAAATATGAACAACATAAAATTGAAAAAATTACAGGGTAGACTTCTTAAGCATGCAAAGCAAAGTGAAGGAATTGGGTTGTTTGCTTTAGAAATGTGACTGTTAAGAGGGATCATGGTAAAAATACATGGGAATTCTTCCCTTCTGTCTCCCACTGTCTCTCCATGTGAGGAGAAAAATGTGGTGACATTGGGAGGCTGCAGATTCAGCAGTGGTTAAAATGAAGGCCTTTATTTCTTGCAGTCCAGAACTGGACAGGGAAACCCATTTCAACAGGAGGCTGCTAAGGCCAAGAACTTGGCCAGAGCCAGGGAGAACTTGGATGTTTATGTGAAAAACATGAGTATCCAGAGTGAGATACTTAATAGCTTAAAAGGGAAAGCTTTTGGCCCTTTCAGGGCCCCGTCTCCTCTGCAGCCGCTGGTTTCTGGCAGCTCTCCCTCTGGTGTTGCTGATGCTTTCGGGATCCCGAGTTGCTGCTGGCAGTCCCAAGCGTGGCTGCTCCCGTTACGGGTGAGTGGCTGTGCTGGAGCTGTCGTCCCCTCCCAGGGCTTGACTCCACACTGGGTTTGTCGCTGGAGTTCCTTCACGTGGTGATACAGCAGGAAGCAGCAGATCTCTGTAGGGATGATCAGCCAACGCCCAAGCGAGGTCACTGTTCCAGCATCCCGTGTTCAAGGAGCTCAACCTACAGCTATCCTCCTGTCAGTTTGCATAGAAAGTACCAGGCCCCTTATATGCTTTGCAATGTATTTCCCTCTTGGTTATCCTCTTACTTGTCCTAATTTTCCACTGTTAGGTGGGGTTTTTTTGTTCGTATGCTGAGCATTTCTTCTCTGTTCAGTTCATGCTGCATATCTTTGGGGGTTTCATTGTCTGCATATTCTCTTTGAAGAGACTACACCAGCATGTGTAGTCTGCTTTCGTCCTTTGGTAGGGTTCTGACATCCTGATCAGTAGTCTGTTATCTAATTGTTTATCAAGCATACATTTTACGTGCACCTTTACCTCAATTTTTTTCTGTTTTTTTTGGCTTGGATAGAGTTGTGTCAGGATTTAAGCAATTATTAGGAGAAAATTGATTCTGTATCTGACTTCTCTTTTTCCTCTCTGAAACTTCAGTTTTTGAGCATAGTCGCTAATGAGGGCAATGTACCAGACCAGTTTAGAACACCCTAAATGACAGTTGTGCCTCTGTTCCCCATGTCTAGGATCGGGTCTTTGCAATTACTTGGCCTATTTCTGCCTATGAGCGAGTGGCCTCGGTTATTTGCTGGCAGGTGGAACTAGTGGCTTGTGCCCTGAAGAGGCTTTGAGCAGTCAGTTTGGGACCCAGGTCCCTGGTCATTCCCTTCCAAGTCTCTTCTTCCTCATCCTGTGTAAAGTATGTGGTGCTCATTGCCTGGATACCTTCCAGCATCAGGAAAGCTGATTTGCTACTGCACTCTGTGGTAACAGTGGGAAAAAGTCCATCTGAGATATCTTAAGTTTGCTGAAAATCAAACCTGAAATGCTTTCTGCAAGTGCTTCCGAGATAGGCAGATGTTAGTGGTATAAAACCTTGCGGTAGAGAGATGGAAATGAATTTGGCAAGCCAGCTGTGCAGATCATGCAATGTCCTAATTCTTTTAAACCATGTTTTTTTAGGCTTTATGTGTAAAGGGCTTGTTTGAAAGGGAAGTTATAATTATTTATGCAACTTAAAGGATTGTTGAATTTCTTTTCCCTGGCTATGTTCAAATTCATAGGGTACTTTAAGACAAGCTCACTTGGAGTTTCTGGAATTTGGTTGCTGTACTTTGTTTCTTGGACAATAAGTTGCCCATCACTGTAGAGTAGGAGCATCACTGAAATAATTCTAAAGTGTAAGAGCATTCTTTCCCATTTTTTCAAAACCGTTAAAGGGGAAAAAATGAGACTTACTCCTGTTGCCTAATAATTTCTGTCCTTTGTAAGGAAAGCAAGTTAAGTTTCTGCTATTGCTGACTCATAAGCATGGCAAGAATACGCCTGGGGAGAAATATATTACTGTGACAAAGTAATACAAACGTGGGTGTTTGCTTTTTTTTTTTTCCCCCTTCCTGAGTGTTTGCATTTTTTTTTTCCCTGCCTGATACGGCAGTTATCTTTGGAAAATATCAGTGTCGTAACCTAAAGTTCTGCTGTACTGTATGCAAATAAAAGTATGGAACTCTAGTGGGGGATGTATAAAGAAGGCAGCATGCTTTTAATGAGGCACACAAATCTTTTTTTCTGCAAATATAGTATAGTGTAAATGTGATTAACTTATAGCAAAATCCAAGTATCTCTTTTTTTTTTGTTTACTTTATATTTCTTTATGCTTATTCACCAACTGATACTTGCTCATGCTGTGTGTTTTCCTGTTAGTTTTTGTTTTGATTGGTTGCTAAGTTTGAGAACTAGGAAATATATATTTATTTAAATTTTTTTTGGAGAGGGTAATCTCTGGAATCCATTCAGGGCATGACTTCTTGGAAAGGTACTAATGATTTCTAGATATTTGAGTGACAGTTGAGATGTTTGACTTGTGCTGAGACCTGAGCACTTGGTCATCTCCAAGTTGCTTGTTTTCAATACTGTCTGAAGTTGAGTGCCTAAAATTAGACATGCTCTGAAGTTCAGCTTCCAGAGATATTTGCTGCAGATGTAAGGTGCTGGTAACACAGGCGTAACTAAACAGCTGGGGTGACATTCTTGTCTTTTTGCAGGGTTCAAGTTCCAAAATAAATGAGCATGAAGTGAGCGGGCTGCAAATTCTGAGCAGAAATAAGGAAGGAAAAACCAGCCTGCACAGGATATTGTCACTGTACACGTTTTATTGGTGGCTTCTCTTCCTGCCACAGTTCTGAAAGGATTAAAAATAAGTCTGCAGCCCACATGAATGGAGCTTAGATAAACATATTTTGTATGAAACAGCACAGAGCAATAATTTTACTTTTAAACTGTGGAACGATAGGGAAGAAGAGTGTTTTATGATGCTGTGACTTCATGATTGTGCAAGTGAGTATCTGAAGTTGGCAGTTAGGGATGCTTGCTAATTCTACACAGTCACTGCTATAGCAAAGGAATGAAACAAAGATAATTGTGTTTGAATTGAAAAAAGCCCTGTACACAGCTCTTTGGAAACAGGCTAAAAAATGAAGAAAAAAGCTATCTAGAAAATTTGCTTGTGAGCAGAATCAAAGGCCACGGTGGAAATGGAGGACTCTGCAAGCAACTGCAGAACATAAAGTTTTCATTGTTTACAGAAGCAAAGAGAGTGGGTTACTAACTGTTACCTTTGCACAGATAATTGCCGAAATACCAACTGAAAATGTGATTTTCACAGTCAAATAAACGGCTCTGACTAAAATTTACAACTAAAAATGGGATTTCTGTATATATTCCCTCCCCTTGTTCCATGTTCCTTTTTCTTTTTTTGTGAAAAAACTCTCAGTTGTGCATCTGCAGAGGCTGAGCTGGCTGAAAATTCACTCTCTAATAAAGGGCTTGTTTTGCAGTTGGTTTAGTTCTATATGTGACCTGGCCAAAGGGAGATGGGGGAGAGGGCAACCCTGAGGCAGTGGCCCTGAAGGAAGGTGGAAAACTCATTCCTTCTTGGGGACCCAGAGCTGAGCAGATTCACTGCAGATTTTCCCTGGCCCTTGCTGATGGCTTCCCAAAATCTGTGTACCCTCTTTAGTGTGAGAGGGAGTTCCATGTCGGAAGATAGCTGGGAATTCTGTGGCCCTCCAGTGTTGGTGGTGGCACCCTGAGATCTACGCCTCATATTTTCCTTGGTTGGAGTATGGGTAGAAGACCATACATCTTTACCTCTCCGTGTTGATGCACCATGAAGTGATGTTTTTAAACTCGACTGAAAACATTTTCTTTGTCGTTAAGAAGAGTTTCCCTTCCCATCTACTGCAAGTACTGTTACTGGGTGGTTCAGAGATGCAAAACTGCTTAGACAAGGAGGAGGACAGGAAGAGCTGAGGTTTGCAGCACCTGCTTGTGGAAGCAGGAAACTGAGTACGTTTGACTACACCCATTGTGTAGGAGCATTGTTACCCTAGAACTTCCACATGTCTGCCAGTAATTACACTAGTAATTTTTTTCAAAAGTGCCTCCTGATTGGCACTTTTGGATTTGTGTTTTGTTTGGTGTTTGTCCCTCTGCCCTGTGCCTCTATTTCAGACACTTGAAGTAGGCATTGCAGAGTACCAGCTTTTACAATATGATACCATTTTACGTGGTAAAAGTGGTAAACCAAAAACTGGAGCACCAGGAACCATGGGTCAATTTTGAAAATTACATTTCTTACAACTAATTGGAAGTTGAGTTTCACAATACAGGTTACTTATTGCTTTGTTAAAGGTAATGAATGAGTTCTGTTCACCTTTGTAAATCTGAAGTCTACATTTCTACACCTAAATTTACTAATCTAGATTGCTTTTGTAGTAGAAGTACTGTTCTAGACTTGTGTTTGAGGATTAGATGAACTGCAACCTAGAACTGCCTTTTTTCCTCCGTGACAGTAAAAGAAATTTAAATGGACTAGCTCAAGTATTGACATCAGTGTTAGGACAGAGAAATTCTACGTCTTTCTCTAGCCAAGTCCTTGCATAAATTTTTAAACCATGTCCTAATACACTAATTTTTACAGTGTCCTTGTTAAAGTTACTATGAGCATGTTTGAGCATTTAAATAGAAGATGTTCCAGATTTTTGGTGTGTAAGGGCCTAATAAATTCTTATATAATACTGTTGCAATGTCTGAGAGGTTCAGTCTTTGATCAAGCCACTTAATTCCAAGGATGATGTGCCTAAATTTAACACAGTGCTGACAGTTTCTACAGTGGGGAAAAAAAGCCCAACTTTTGGTTTAGAATAACTTGTGAAGCTGGCACTTCCCCCCCCTTACTGCTGTTTGTTTCTCTCTGTTGTGTGCATTTACTGGGATATCACTGGGATAAGGTGAACAGAACTGCTCTGTTTGTATTGGTGGGTATTTTTAAAGACTGCTGACATATTTTTCTATAGAAAAGGAACTGAAAATTGAATAGCACAGACATTGCAACAGCAATAATGGGGCAAGTTGTTTTAGATGTGCCAGTTCCCATTCTAGTGAAGGATTGCACTTTCAACCTATTGGTTTATTTTTAAATTGGTGAGTATGTGCAGGCGCAAGGCGTTCATCTGGCCTGAAAGTTAAGCATGTTTGTGAATTGGAGCTTTAGAAACATTGCTATAAGGATTCTGCCATGCCTACGTTCATGCAGTTCCCATTGGTATTTGGGGAACGTAATTTACATTGAAGCCACAGAAGGACGTGCCAGCAGGATGGCTGGGTATACACACATGTCTGTATTGTCCTACTTCTTTGCATTTTGAATAAATCAACTATGTACTTCTGTCAGTTACACAGCTAAAGTGAAAAGGTGCTTGGCTTGCTGTGCTGTGTTTTAAGTTTTTAAAAACTAAACCTTTAAATCTGAGGGGAAAATGCAGATCTATGTTGATGGTACTCTTAGAACTGCTGCTTTGAAGTTATTTACTGATGAATATGAAAGTAGAAACCAGACTGCAATCTCTGGAGCAGTTAGTGCTTGAAGCTGGTGAACTCAAGCTGGATCATGCCTGTTGAAACCTGTCTCTCTCCTGCTTCCTTTTTATTGCTGACCCACTCTCTGTGGTGGATGAGGTGATGGTATTGGACAGCAGGGGCCAGGTGATGCCCTTGAGAGGTGGTGTGAAAATAGTTGTTTGGCACTTGGGAGCACTCATCAGGTCTGAAAAGACCAGTTGGAAACAATATCTATTAGCCAAGAATTCATTTCTGAGAAGAATGTGGGTAACTGGTGTATTTAATGAATGATTATGAAAACAAAGGATCCAGGCTCCAGTTAGTTGCCTGAGCCCCACAGGTGGCAAAGAAAGGGGGGAAACAGTGCTATGGTCTCCCTGCACCAGGAGGTTCCTAGAGCTCTAGGGACTTTCAGAGGAGACTTTCCAGGCACTCAAGTCTCTGCTTTGTCTCCAACTCTTCTGGAGTTGTTGTTTTCTTTGTTCATTTTCACTTCAGCATTTATCTCCTAACTTTACATATGCTTAAATTGGGTCTTCTGAGTGGACCTTGTGAGGGGAGTGGGAGTGATGGAGTAATGTGGTGATAAGGTCGGTCTGTTCCCTCTGCAGCAGTGTGAATCTATGCATAAGCGAGAGTAGGCAGTACACGATGCCATCTTTCCTATGAGAAGAACAAGATCCCAGTGACTTTCTGCTTCCTGTGGAAGCCTTTGGAAAAGCAAGGCTGGGAGTCTTGGTGGGTTTTATGGTTTTTGTTGTTTTTTCTGTCAAAATTCCCATTTGGATGACATTTTACTTTTTCCTTTTCTCACGAAAATATACTCCATCCTCTGACCTGCTGGTTGTAGTTCTGCTTGTAGACATGTCTGCCATGCAATACCCTGTGATACTATACCTGCACAGAGGGATTCTATGATTCTGTGATAAATTATTATTTTTAAAGTACTCTTTCTGCAGTTAAAGGTGCTGTAATGTGTGATGTATTCTAGGTGTTCCTGCTCTGGCAGGGGGGTTGGACTAGATGATCTTTCGAGGTCCCTTCCAACCCCTAGGATTTTGTGATTCTGTAATTAGTGTGCTACCTCACTGCTGAGTAGTCTGAAGAAATGAGGCATTCTGGTTTAAAAAAAAAACCAAAACAAGCACCTGAATGACTAAAGGCTCCAGATTGTTTGATTTTACTGCTGCTTCTATTGCAGGCCAGAATTAGTGCTGGCTATCTCAGGTACAAGGGAATTTAATCATGCAATGTTTTAGCATTACTCACTGAGAGAACAGTAATTACTGAATTACAGGTAGTGGCAGAACATCGCTGCACATAAATGATCACTGCTTAGACATCTGTTCAACATACAGACTCATTACAGTTCAATGTAAGAGCTGTTGACAGCAAGCTAAAGCTGTATTTGGATCAGGTCCATGTGTCAAATTTATCAGCCATCAAAGGTAAATGTGTGGGTGTGGGGCAGCAGTATGATGTAGATGTGACTCCTCAAGCTTTTCACTTAAATGTTTTTCTTTTAAAATTTCTAAGGACTCAGGGTTTAATCTGTTTTATAGCTATATTTGTATGTCCTGCTAGTGATTATTCTGCTAGTGGCTTCATAGAAGTAATCCAGAAAGAACATCTGTTTCAAGTTTATAGTCTAAATCATGGAAGGATATTTGACCCTGTAAGTAGGGAAAGAGCAGAATTTACCCAAGAAAACAGCACAGTAAGCCAACATACTGTCAGTTTGACATATTCTGCTTTACCAACCTCATATTCCACATGCCACAGCAACAAAAAAGCCAGCAATAGGAGACCTTAGTGCTGCTTCTGGACAATAATCTTAAAGTAGTAATGCATATATGCTTCTCTCTTTGTCTTCCGTGAGAGAAATTCTATTTTCTAGACCTTTGCTTCTGCCCCCTCAATCTTCCACAAAGTCAGAGAATTACGTTTTTTCAGTATAATATTGGACATGTGACTTTTCAGTCATCCTGTCAGTATTTCCCCAATGTAAATGACTTTGTCTCCGTTCTGAGCTGTGCTGTTTGCCATTCACAGTGCCTGGATGCAGGCAGAAAATACAGCATCTTGCAAGTGACAGTCAACTCTGATTTCTTCACAAATGCCTGTTTGTGCTGGCTTTCTGTGCACTGAGTTCTGTGCAAAGCTATACCACTGCAGGCAATAAGGGGAGCTGTGCAGATGATGTTATGGGAATACTTATCCTTTGTGGAAGTCAAAATTCTAGCAGTGGGAAACTTGACATGATTTGTCTGATACTGCCCTTCTTTTTGGGGGTGTTCGTCCCCTCCCTGTGTAAAGTTAAGTGATCTCTTCAGAGAGTATTTGTCCTTATGGTTCATAAAAATAGTCCGGAAGATCAAAATATTTTGAAAAATTTCAGTAAGCATCAGATATCTTTGAGATGGTCTGATTGAAGAATATTCCACTTCTCATTCTTGACACACCCTTTTTAAATGTCACAATTTGGATGTTATGAAATGCTATCATAACAGCAGGCCTATTTTTCAACATCAAAGTAGAAATGTCTCCAGCAAAGTGAACTTAAAACACATTCTTTGCCAAATGTCTTTGGTTATATGTGAAAAATAATACTTTAAACGGAGAAAACAAGTTACTGCGTTTCTGTAGTGCTTTATTCTTTGCAAGACAGGCTCCATCCTGGAAGATGGGGCTGATCTCCGGCGAAGTGGAATGGTTTATTATGACATCCCCTTTCCAAAATACTGCCCAAGCACAGTTGGACTCTGAAGACAGTGGTTTGACTTGAGAGGGAGTTGCTGTTGCTGTCAGTAGTTTCTATGAACGTGGTTCCTTATGCTTTTCTAAATACTGAAAACAGCTGTTTGGTGATCTGTGGCGAGTTAGTGAATAGAGGAAAAATTCTAATTTACAGTATAAAACCCTTGTAGCAGCCTCCTAAACTAATCCTTGGTAGCTCATTAGTAGATAGCCACAAATATGGAGTATCTTGACCATGGGCTATGACTTTATCTTTATACTGAGCTACCATGGAAGGCCTCTGTGGGTACACTTTTGTTCAGAAGGTGAAATGAAGATTTAAAGCCTTATTTTCTCATTTGGCTGATATGTGCAAGGTCTGGAATAAAAGTAGAGGTATCTTCTGCGTTATCTGTAATCTGAGGACAGTCTGCATCATCTGCTGCCTATTGAAGCAGGCATGGACCAGGATGCTAGCTAGGAATATTATGGGAATATTCTTGTCATCAAACAAGTGATGAGTTAGCAGTGTGATTTCTTGTAGTGATTTTCATAGTGAATGAGTTACAGCATTAATAGGAATTTTGCTTATAGAGGGCTGCCTGGTTTGGGTAATGGACTTAATTGCCATTTGGAGAGAACTGTGTGGTCAATTTGTTATATCCTCCTAGATTTTTGGAAAGTGAGATCAGTTTTTCTGCTAGTATAAAGGAGGAAAAAAGTAGTAAAGGAAAAACGAAGGTTTTCTGTGGTCAAAACAGAACGCAGGATATTTCTTCCCAATAGTTAATTATAAGAAAAATGTTAAAAGCAATGAAATAACAGACTACGTGCTTAATCTCACTTACTATCTCTTCCTAGAGTGTGAGCTAGTAACTCTCAAATATCGATTACCACATCTTTAAATAGGGAGACTTGCAGATGCAAGGCTTGTGGGATGAGGGCAATTGAAGCTTCCTGAAGTGGGTGGTTGGGAGCGTACCCTGAATGTGAGCGGTGACCGAGACCCCACCTGGAGTGCTGCAACCAGTTCTGGGGTCCCTGAGACAAGAAGGACATGGAGCTGTTGGCGCAGGTCTAGAAGAGGCCACAAAGATGATAAGAGGGCTGGAGCACCTCTTCTATGAAGACAGGCTGAGGGAGTTGGGATTCCTCAGCCTGGAGAAGAGAAGGCTCCGGGGAGACCTTAGAGCACCTTCCAGTACCTGAAGGGGCTACAAGAAAGCTGGAGAGGGACTTTTTACAAGGGCATGGAGCGATAGGACGAGGGGTAATGGCTTTAAACTGGAAGAGGGGAGATTTAGACTAGATATTAGGAAGAAATTCTTTCCTGTGAGGGTGGTGAGACACTGGCCCAGGTTGTCCAGGGAAGCTGTGGCTGCCCCCTCCCTGGCAGTGTTCCAGGCCAGGTTGGATGGGGCTTGGAGCAACCTGGTCTGGTGGGAGGTGTCCCTGCCCATGGCAGGGGGGTTGGAACAAGATGATCTTTGAGGTCCCTTCCAACCCAAACTATTTTATGATTTTCCCGTGCGCCAAGCAACACATTTATCCGTCTCCTTTTGGAAATATGCTATGGTTCCATGACTTACCTGTAAGGGGAATTTGACAAATTGCTTTTTTTTTTTTTTTTTTTTTTAAAATCCCCCACCATGAAGCCAGTTTTCCCCCAGAACAACAGGTGAAAATTGTTCCCACTAAGTGTTATTGGCAGCATTATACGTTCTCCAAATGCTGAGATTTCAAGACAAACATTTAATGCCAGGTGTTTTGGAACTTTCATTTTGTGACTTACTAACTGGCTGTTGCCCTTAAAATGCCCACCTGCAGATGGTTAATAGGACCCAATAAAAGACAGAGCAAAAAGTTTCATGGTTTTAATCTGAGAATGTTTAGGAAGTTGAAGAGATGATGTTGTGTTTAGAGACAGTGCTGGCTGTCAGCAAATCATGGCCACGGGGGGAAAGAGCCTGGAAAGCTGCCGCAGAGCTATGGTGGTTGCAGTTCAGAAGGGAGGGCAAAGGCATGAAGGTTCTCAGCCAGTGAGTAAATGTCTTCTTTTTCTGCATTTCAGACTGCATTTTTTTGGGCATCTGGGAGTCAGTCTCCCAGGCAATGTATTGGGTGCAGCCTTCTCACTTCCTTTATGCTGTTGTGATAGGTCACGTAATGTTAAATGACGCTCAGAAATCCTGGTGTGTGTTTGTGCCTCTTCAACACCATCACTGTCATTTATGGATCCTGGAAATGAAGGTTAATCTTTAGATTTTTGAATTGTATCTGTAATGTTTAGTGGTGTGTTGTAGTCATTCCTCTGTAAGGTACTCTGTACTGAATTAAGCTAGAAAAAGGGTAAATGAAAACTAGTATTCTGAGATTATTGCTTGCTGGGTACATTGAATCTGTGATGTTTGGCTGCTCTGCAGAAACAACCCTTGTAAATTGATTGAAGCATAAGGCTAGTGTGTTCTTTTGCTTTTATACTGGCAGAAGGGTTTACCCCAACTCACAGTGCAGAGAAGAAATGGTCTTATTTAATTTGTACAACAAAATGAAGATGTGAGTCATCTAGGTTGGAAAAGACCTTGAAGATCATTAAGTCCAACCATCAACCTAACACTGACAGTCCTCAACTACACCATATCCCTGAGCACTGTGTCAACACGACTCTGAAACACCTCCAGGGATGGGGACTCCACCACTGCCCTGGGCAGTCTGTCACAATGTTTGACAACCTGTTCTGTGAAGAAATTCTTCCTAATATCCAGTCTAAACCTCCCCTGGCACAACTTGAGGCCATTACCTCTTGTCCTCTTGCTTGTTACTTGGTTAAAAAAACTCATCCCCACTGCTCTATGCCCTCCTTTCAGGGAGTTGTAGAGGGTGATAAGGTCTCCCCTCAGCGGGTCACACCTGAAGGAGATGAGTTTGTCAAGCAGGACCTGCCTTTCATAAACCCATGCTGGCTGGGCCTGATCACCTGGTTGTTCTGCATGTACCATGTGATGGTACTCAGGATGATCTGCTCCATCAGCTTCCCTGGCACCGAAGTCCAAATGACAGACCTGTAATTTCTGGGATCATCCTTCCAACCCTTCTTAAATATGGTTTTCATATTGGCTGACTTTATATATGGGTGTCGTGTTAGACTAGATGAGAGTTTGGGATTTGACTGCAGCATCTGGGTTTTGTGGTAACAGTGCAATTTTATTCTCTTTTTAAATTTTGCACAGAAAATAAGAATTGTCTTATTTAAACACAGTGTAAAATATTGTCAAGATATGACATTCCTAATTACTTGCTTTTGGGTATAGTTCTGTGATACCATCTGTTTTAAATGCTGATTGCTTACATGAACAAGAAATAAATAGATGTTGTCTCAGCTCCAAAGAACTATAATTCAGCATATCTAAGTATTTAAATTATTGCATTATTCTATTGCATGGCTGCCTGCATCACTGAAAGAAAGGAACAGCAGCAATGTAACCAACAAACCTTTAATAAAAACATTTGCTTGAACAATGCCATGTTGGATATAGTCCAGCAAAATAAAAGCAGTTCGGGGCTGCATTGTCTTGTTAAACATATTGTAAATGTTTTTGACAAGGAGCCTGGTCAAATCCAACCACCTCTGGAGAACCAGCATGTCAGAGCATTTCCGAGTGACATATATCATCCTGTCCTGGACTGGTAGCTTTTGGATAATCCTCTAATCCAAGTGATTCCTTAAATGTTGCAGCCTATTTAGTTGTGCTCGGTCTAGGATGACTTGCTTGGGGTGAATTTTATTTTTATTTATTTTTTTTTTAAAAAAAGGACTGCAGCTAAAAAAATGAATTTAACTCCAGCTATCTAGGGTCCAGGCTCTACTCATGGATATTGTATCCTTATGCTGTATTGGTTTGTTAGAGACAGGTCCTGACCTCTGTTGTTCCTCTGACTTGTGGGATTTTTTTACTGAGGCTGTCAAAGAGAAGGTGACTTGAAGAAGGCAGCTTGGTGTTTGTTTTGCTGTGAGAACACTTAAGCTTTTTCTTGTCCTCGTGCCTGATAAGAGTAGCCTCTAGTCATGGGCTACTTACACTCCACATACACCCGTCTTGTGTCCCACTGCCATCGCTACCTCCTTACAGTGTGGCCAGACTGCTCCCCATGCTCTATAGAGATGTGCAGTGGTCAAAGAGCAATTGAAAAGTGTTTTTCTTTAGCTGTCTCCATGGTGGTAGAGCAAAGTTTTTCTATTTGCAGTCTTGGATGGCAGAAAAATGGTAAGTTGAAAGACCTGCTTGGAGGATTCTGTGGAGTGGAGGGTTTCAGCTAAGTAAAAGCCCGCCTGTACTTCAGGTAGCTGGAGCCTCTTCTTCCTCCTGTCTGAGTTTTCGGGTGGTTACATGCTTGTTTACTCCCTTCTGTCGCTGGCCAAGGAAAGTTACTGCTTGGGCTTACAAGTGAGAACACTAAGAAAGAAAGGATTCATTTCTCTCACTTTCCCCCTCTATTCCTGGCTCTGCTCTTCATCGCTCTGAGAACGGCGAGACTCCTTCCCCCTCTCCTCCAAGAATCACAACCACTTTTTTTGCTTCATTTGTCTCTTACAGATCAACTTTGTAGCCTGTCAGCTGTTTGCACTTTTGGCTGCGTTTTGGTTTCGTATTTATTTGGGTCCCAGTCATGCCAGCTCTGCTGTTCGCCATGCATTTGCCACCCTCTTTGGAATATACTTTGCTGTCTTCTGCTTTGGGTGGTGAGTATTTCGTCACCATGTAGACTAGGCTTGGGTAAAAATATTTTTTAAATTCATATCGAGTCTTCTGGATTACATCTTTTTAGTCTTAAGGCACATTCTATGTTATCCTAAAAAAAAATTTTAGTAAATTCGTAACCAGCATAATCTCCCAAACCCTCAAAGTAAAATGAGCCATGAAAGTATTTGTAAGTGAAGTATTTATTCTGTGGTGTTTGTTTTGGAAGATAAAGTCACACCAGTCTGCTGTGAAGATACCTCATTTGGAAAAGATGTCTGGTTTGAATGTGCACGTTGAACTAGGCTGCTCTTCCTCTGAATGAAACACATTGACAATATCGTGTTGATAAATATTAATCTATGTTGGATGAACAGGTTATAAGGATGTCATTGTGATAATCCATGTTTACTGACACCCTGATATGACATCGCGTTTATTTCATTTGCATGAAAGAATAGTCCCTGGCTCTGAACTGCCAGCCCCTCCAGGTCATGTAGAAATTATCTAAATACTTACTTTGTTGTCTTCAAGGTATTCCATTCATCTTTTTGTCCTGGTGATGATGAACTATGGCATTATGAATATGGCGAGTATTCCCAACATCCACAGGTGAGCTTATGTGTCCAGAGAAGGGCAGCGGAGCTGGGGAAGGGTCTGGAGCACTAGTATGATGGGGAGCGGCTGAGGGAACTGGGGGGTTCAGTATGGAGAAGAGGAGGCTGAGGGGAGACCACATTGCTCTCTACAGCTCCCTGAAAGGAGGGGGTAGCGATCCAGGGGTCAGTCTCTTCTCCCAGGTAACAGTGATAGGACAAGGAGTGATGGCCTCAAGTTGGGCCAGGGGAGGTTCAGATTAGATACTAGGAAACATTTCTTCACTGAAAGGGTTGTCAGGCAGTGCCCCAGGCTGCCCAGGGCAGTGGTGGAGTTCCCATCCCTGGAGGGATTTCAGAGCCGTGTAGATGAGGTGCTGAGGGACATGGGGCAGTGGTGACTTGGCAGTGCTGGGTTAATGATTGGACTGGATGATCTTACAAGTCTCTTCCAACCAAGACTGTTCTGTGATTCTGAGATTCTATGATGTGGCTGCAAGACTGGAGCTGCCCCTCTAACAACTTCTCTTTTTCATGGAGAAGCATGAGGGTTTTTTAGGACCATCTTCTCTTCTTTCCTGCCTTTCTTTCCCACTTACTTGCAGGAGCTTTGTTCATTCAGTTACAGAACCAGCTGTAATTTCAATTTGTCATTTTGGCATTGATATATTGCATTTCCCTATGAAATTGCTGGCCTCAAAAAGTCATCTTTTCAGGCTTAACAATTTATGCCCAAACCTCTGGTTTCCTAAATGTAATGAAGTCATATTCTCCTTGGTCTTGTGTCCTTGATGATAGCTTTTGATAATCCTTTTTAATGTGTTTGCCCCTTTGCTGTTTGGCCTTTAAGTATTTTCCACTTATTCTTGAGGTAGGTAGTTCAAATAAGGTCACTGTGGCAGCTTAACTTAGTGATCAACAGAATTTAAGTCTTGCACTTGGTAGTGGGCTTTTGAGCTTGAGAAAGCAGAAAGTACCAGAACTGTCACTGCTTTGCAGGAGAAGCTTACAGCATCATTGTGAGAAGTTCTCAACCATGGGATCTTTCTTTTCCCGATACAAATGCCTCAGAGGAGAGAAAACATGCAAGTCTCCTAAAAGTGCTTTATCAAATGAGTGCCTTCCTGGCCAAAAGACAAAAAGCACTTTCATATGAAAATGAGAACTACATGGTAGTTACGTCTGCTTCTTTCATTGGATAAGAGAAAGCTCATGTGGAAGAACTTCTCTGCTCAATCACTGGGCCTTCTTATGTGGATATGATACTCCGTTAGAGGTCAGCATCCTTTATAGCAGGCTAGAGGGATGAGCTGTCTGTTCTCCCCACTTTGCTTTTGTGTTGGCCTCCCTAACAGCATGTGGTTAATGTGGTTACAGGTGACTTCTGTCTCTGTGCTCTGTGTGGGTGTTTCTGTAGCTGCTGCTGAAGGCTCACATCCACATCAGTCTGGGCTGGGGAATGGAAACCCTTTATTTTCTCATTTACAGGGTTAGGACTGTCTGAGGGTCTAATGCTCAGATAATCATCTCCCCTTCTTCTTTATCTCTTCCTGAGGGCTCTCATTTGGATATTAGAGAGGGGTCACATCACTTGTGATTTGTCTAGGATTGTTTAGAAATGTGAATGCAGGAGTTCCTCGTTGTGGATCAGAGGAACCAAGTCTACAGAGGGAGTCATCCAATACTTACTTATGTCTTTCTAGACAAGTTGAGGTGGTGTTGGTAGTGAAATGGGCACAGTTTCAAGAGAAAACTCCCTCACTCATTGTTTAGCCAATTAATCACAATGGGGAAAGCAACTGTACATTGCAACATTATATGAACCGGCTTAATTCATGTTGCCCACTGCTGCAAAATAGTCATGTGTTGATTTGAGTCAATGTGAAACAGCAATCCAACAGGCTGAAAAACCTTAGGAGGGCTGGGAGAGTGGGTTAGGACTTTTCCACTGTATTCCACTAGCCTTGGCAGTGTGACTCAAAGTACATCCACAATATTAATTTTGGCAAAATAGCATTGTATTCAAGCTGCTTGAGCAGAAACTTGGAAAATGCCAGTTTAAGGGCTGGTCTTGTTTGTACAGAGGGCCTGGAAGAGCACTGGATCCTTCAAAGTGGGGCTTCAAGACTTGGCTTCCCCCCTGCAAACTGCAAATGGAAGTGAACAAATGAAATTAACTACATAGTTTAACCTGCATGCTCCTTTCCCTGATTATTTTCTTGTAGTTTGCTCTCTGAGGCTGCCACCCTTCAAGGGCCATAAATGGACAAACTAATCCAGCATCATCATGCTCTCAACTGCAGCAGCAATCCAGTTTGTCTCCCCCCTTTCAATCTAGGTGCTTTACACTTAAGCACTGAGGCTTATTTTAGATGCTCGTTCCCATCTATCACAGTAACATGTCTGAGCTTGGTAACTTGCCTTTGGAGGGATGCTTGCCATTCCCTGTTGATGAGAGGGAGCCCAAGGACCTTGTTGAGGCTGGGCTGGATGCCTGAATGAGATGCAATAAGCTAAATTCTGCTCTGAATCTCCTGAAGAAGCTGTCGCGTCCCCTCAGTCTGCCTGTCATCCAGCTGTTTGATGTGGGCCACGTGACCTGTGGGTTGCCTTGTGATCCATCACTGTCATTCACACTGCAGTTTATTAGTTCTTAGGGAGGAAAACTCATTTCTTTTAAAGCTAGCCATGATTCAACAAAGGCCTGGCTCATTGTCAGTCATCTGGCGACTGTTCCTCTTGTTTGATTTCACCTTTAGATCCTCACCATGATCATTCCTCCCCTGGGTCTGGGGGGTCCTGCTTGGCAGTGTGTGCTGCCAGCCTACCTGACCTCCTGTGGCTCAGCTCTGCCGGGTGTGCAGGATGTGCAGTCTCCTTCCTCTACAGGTGTTTGCATCTTCTCCTTCATGTGGCTCTCCTCTTCTGCATCAGGAGACACCGGTAGACCTGCTCCTGGTCTGTCCATGTGATGAAGCCTTTCATTCTGGTGTCCCAGCTCTCTGTTGCACTGTCTAGTTTGCTTCATTTATCAGTCTTGTTTCCAAATATCCATCTGCTTCTTACCTCCCCAGTACCCTCCTTCTTGCTCAGGTAAATACAGGGAGAAGTTCCTTGTAGGAAAGGCTGCATCTGCCCCACCTAGATACTGCAACACCTCCAGTCATCAGACTGTTGAACTCTTAAGACAGAAAGAGTCATGCTACTGTCCCACCTAACGTAATTTTGCAATCATCTTGAAAAAAAGAGTGAATTTGTCCAACTTCACTTAAGGAGTGCTGCTTCTGGAAGGGGATATCTTTCAGCATTTAGTGCTGAAAAGATTAGGCTACCTGTCATTATCTGCATTTATATAAAATCAGAAGAGACAAAATATCTTAAACTTGAAATATTTTTGTTTCTGGTAGATCTGAGGGAGAATTGTACGTGTAAATAAAGAACATTTACAGATAAAATGGCAATGGATAACTTCAGTGACATATTATACATTATAACCTGGTTTCAAATACTTGAGTCAGAAGTTTCAAAATAGTATGTGAGGGTGGGAGCTCTGAGATTGAAATGCCCAACTTGAAGTGATTTCTTCTTTCCTTTTTTTTCCCACCCCCAGTGTGAGGAGACACCTCCATAACGTTTCAGCTGGGTACACAAAACCATCAGTCCTCTTTGAGAAGTTCTACGAGGTCTTGCAACAGAAGTTCAGACTTGTTAACAACCTAATTTGCAAAAATCAAACTCCACTCCTAAACAAATTTGAGTGATTCTGGTTCTTCTTGGTGTTTGTGTTGGTAACTATGCTTTTATATGTTATGTTTTTAGGTACTCCTTTGTTGTAGCTATGGGATACCTCACGTTGTGCCACATAAGCCGAATATACATATTTCATTATGGTATTCTCACTACAGATTTTTCCGGGTGAGTGACTCTGCAAGCTTGGTTCTGTGTCAATTAATTTTAATTAAATTTAATACATTTTAGGAATAATTTTTATGTTATCTGGGGAGTGCCCTTAAGCTTTTTTTAAAGACTTTTTGGGGTTGGTTTTTTTTTTAAGGAAGGAATAAACACTGTGTGATTTTTGCATTGACTTATTGTTTCTGCTGTTTTCTTGCTAAGCACTACCTAGTTAGGAAGGTAGAGCTTGATTAGCTATACTTCCACCTAGAGCAGCCTGGGAGGGTAAGTCTGCAGAGTTGCTCCCTGGTGCTGGAGGAGGGCTTACAGCCTTGGCCAGCAGCACGGCTAGTGCTCTGGTTCTTGGTGGTCTGCGCTGAGAGGTGTGGTGGGCTGCTCTCCTCCTGACTTACTAGACACAGCCATCAGCTCTAGGTCATCCTTTCCCCTGTTTTGATTTATCTTGGTGCCCCAGCTGGGAAGGTGTTTCCCACCCCAGGCACTCCAGTGGGTGGGAGGGGAGGACTGGGGCAGGGGGTGAGTGGCTGGGGCGGCTGGGAGGTGGGTGGGTGAGCATCCTGGGCAGGGAGATGCAAGAGCAGCTTTTGCTGTTGGTGCCAGTCTTACGGATTCTCTCATGGGGGCAGGCTGGGGGTGCTGTTTAAATAGCACAACTTTTTATATGCCGTGCATTTCTGTGAAACAGTGTCTCTTCACTTATAGCGTAGTCTCTGTTTGATTTCACTGAAGCAGTAGAGGATGCTTTGCAAAAATACAGGCAGCTAACCCTATATATTTTGTTTATGAGAGGAAGGTACGCTTTTGCATGATTTAAAAAATGTGCTAATCCGTGTTCCACTTGTTCAATTGAATGTCTGGATACAGAGTAGTTAGTAACATACTATCACAAATTTCTGTAAACTGGTACAGTAAGTTGTAGATGCCTCTTCCAAGCCTCTGTCTTCTTATAGGCATAGAGTAGGGAACCAAATGTTTTTGCTGTCTGTGTGCATGTGTCTCTGTGTGAGGTGGTGGGTTTAAGCATCTAACTCAATTGCAGGGGGTGGGGGGAAAGTTCCTTGGAGGATTTAGGGTTTTTTATAAGAGGAGAGGGTAGAAATGGGAACTCATACGTTTAGAGAAATTTAGTTCTATATTTTTTACTGTGGTTCTTTTAACGCACAAAAGCATGTCCTGAAAGAGCATGACATACCAAGAAGCCTATAAATGGAACTGGAATGCTATAGCTCTGTGTGTGTATGAGACAGAGACCAAGAGAGCGTGGTTTTCTGAATAGAACTGCACTGTAAGGCGTGTTGGCTGTCTGTTTCTGAAGGCATGTAATAAAGATCCAGCTGAGACTGGGAGTGGAATAAGAGGAATGGTGGTTGTTTATACTATAGACTAGGTAGCATTTTCTGCTTCCTTGATGAAAAAGGAGCTACCTTGTCTAATGGTGAGCTTGAGGATAATAATGGTACTGAAAGAACAATACTTGAACTTTGTTATTTGATTTTGTCCTGGTGCTTGGAGATATAAACCAATTCCTAAACTCCAGTCAAACGGAAAGCTGCCAAGTAGTAAACAACTGGAAAATGTAGTATGGATATGAACTACCTCTTCATGGTATATTTTAAAAACTAAGAATAAATAAAAATATTGTGGTGATATTAATAAAAACTTGCAGTCTGAAGTGCTGAAACCCAGGTTAGCCTCATAAATCTGTCTTAAAACCTGTTTTCCTCGGCTGTAAATAATATGTGCCCACTGAGGCTTTATGCAGATACCTAAAAAGATGTGATGACCTAGAGAGGCAAAATATACTCTCTGACTACAGTTTTACCATGTATGAGCAGCAACTGAACCTCCTCTTGCGCGTTCTCCCATGTTTGATGGTTCCACATCTATTGCATATGGTAACAGGACAGCATTCAAACAGGCTCATTGCTGGAAGATTGGCCTTAAATTTCTCCCTTGGGACTTCAGAAACAACCAAGACAGAACCTGTGGAGCAATGCCCATCTCCCTCCAGGGAGGGTGCACATTGCGAAGGCAAACCACTAAATCAAAGGGAATCTTTAAGAGGGAGCAAAAAGCCTGTCGTCTGCTGACTTGTGTTTGAGGTCTCAGTATCTTGTAAGTCTCTGGTGATACCTGATTACAAGGAAGTTTTAGTCCACATCAAACAGGCACGTAACCAGTCCTAGTGCCTTCAGCTTTCCAGTGGCAGTTCCCTAAAGTGATGAGCCAGAGTGTTTCCTAGTGTCGGTGCTGAAAGCTGGCATACCTCCTTTGCTCTCTTGACCTGCTTTGTGCACTTAACAGTTTGCATGCGTACAACCCTTTTGATGTGTGCTTGCAAATATATTTTTTTGGTTCTTTAGTAGTAGCTGGTTGTGCTATTTGTTTGGAGTCCCCTCATTTTGAGAAGACAGCTCGTAAAAGGCAGGTAGAACTGGAGAGGACAAGGTAACTTTTGAGTCGTGTCTTAAATAAAGTGGAAAATAGCAGATCAAAGTGTGACTAATTACTTCAAGGTTAAATTAAGTAAGGAAAATTGTTTCCTACTTGTGACTAGTTAATCCTTCTAACTCATGTGAGGGGTAGGTTTGGTCACTGACTCTCACAGTCAAAACTGAACTCAAGCTGCTTGCAGCAATTTCTTGATTTAAGAGTTTATCATGTATTGCATAGTACCTAGGTGAAAACTCTTTTTTTTTTTTTTTTTTTTTTTTTACCTATGTGCCAGGTTTTCATGAAAGCTAGTTCATTTGCTACACTTGAATTTTTAATTACTCTTAAAAAATGTGTATGTATTTTATCAAAGTTCTTTAATTTATATTATCTCACAAAAATGTGGTAACAGTTTAGGAATTTTCTCTTGATTACTTTCTCAAATAAAACTATTCATTTTTGAACACTAATTGTAAAATAACTGAGTGCTGTGCTTCCCCCTTAAATCAATCTTTCAGAGAAAAAGGCATATTTTATTTTGCTTGGTTTGCCATGGCATTTATACGTTGTACCTAGGAAAACAAAATCCTAACTCTTTCTCTCTATTTCTCTCTCTCTTATTTCTTCTTTATGCTAAGAGGATTATGCTGGTAAGTTGCCTGGTTTCTATACAACTTTATATAAGTGGTAGTACTAACCTACACTTTGATCTTTTTTTTTCTTTGTATCACAGGCTCAGACCAAGTGTAGTAATATTATGGCTGTAGGGAGAAATTAGTTTAAAATCAAGGGATTTTGATTGGGATTTTTGGAAGCTAGTAACAGATATGGTTTCCAGCTAGCAAGCTACATGACCAAATGCCAGGTGCATATGATCATCTGGGCAGAATTAGGAGGAGCTCCTCATCCCTATGAAGTTCTGTCTGTTTTAATCCTTCACTTGATTAAGACCATAGAGCTTTTTGGTTTCCTTTTTGAATTTTTGCAGTGTCTGAGCAAAATTTCCTAATATTGCAGATCATTTGGTGAATGTTAGGGAATGATTGTGCATATGTGAGTTTCTTGGTGCCATTCCTTACAGAAAACAAACTCAGTTTGTGAAAACCACCACACACACTGGCATTGCTTTCAGTCTTCTATTGGTCCTGGGGAGACCAGAGATGGTTTATCAGGGAGATTCAAGCACTTTTCCTCCCTATAGATGTCAAATCTTTACCTCTTACATGAGTGTTTTTCTGGACATCACTCCCCAGAAGGAATGGACAATTCTTCTGTCTTCACTCTATCGCAAGTGCAGAACAGCAGTAGCATTCTGAGCAAACTGCTTAGAAAGGGATGGTCATTTGAAGGAGCTCTCTCAAAAAGCCATGTAAGAAGATGCTTTAGGAACAAGTGTCACTTCAGGCAGGAGATTTTTGTTGAGTGGTTAGTGCTTTGTTGCTGGCTTTTCCCCTCTCGGTGGCTTAGTATCAACCACAAAAGAAAGGAACAAAGGTACACCAGCCAGTTTTTACAAAGAAAATACACTTGCTGGTGGAAACAAACATAGATGTACTCTGTCACCGTGTTAAAACACAATGCAGAGATACTAACTGGTCCTGCAATTTCAGTTGGTTATTTTTATTTTCTTGTCTTTTAAATGTATGAAGTGCAATACGTTGTCTGCAGTGTACGTTCCAGCAGCTCTGGGTCACTTTGGTCTGCAGCACATCCCCAGAGGCAGTGCAGCAGCGCACGTGCAGGGTGAGTAAGGGGAGGTTGCTATGGTTTCTGTGCCCACTTGCTGCTTGGCTACCCCGCTGGGCATTTCTCCACTTGAAACAGCACTGAGATCACTTACCATGGGTTACACAGAAGCCCTGAAATTAAACTCTTAATTAATATATAAAACATAGAGGAAGGGAAAAGAATCATACCACATGTAAATCTAATTCTGTCTCTGCACTAGTTTGTAACTGGAGTGGATGGAGTAGAATCATAGAACTTAATGTGTAGCTGCAAAGGAATTGGAAAGTGTTCAAATATGATCTCGTTCAAGTCATTTAGGCTTCTTAAACACGTGTTTTATTTCAGTTGCCTTGTTTCTAGTGGTGTATCTTCATGCTTCACCTGTAAATGCAAGTATAGTAGGTGGACTTTCTTTTTAAATTCAGCATAATAGTTTGCCCCACTCCCAATAACCTGTGCATCTCTCAAAATCTGGGAGAAAGAGATATTATTGGAAGTTTTATAGCATTAACTCTCCTTCTTGTTTGTAGCCCTTCTGGCTTTTTCCAGCAGAGAGTCTAAGGTTCAAAATATTGTCCTGTCGGAACCAGTTGACTATATATAGTATGATGCTGTATTTTACATATTAACTTGCTCAACGTTGTATTGCTGTTTAAAATGAGAGGTTACCTGAAAGGCTGAACAAAAATTACAATTTGGTACTCTGGTATTGCTGAGTTTTAATAAGCGTTTGTGCAAAATGTTTAATGATATCTGAATCTCATGTTGTGAAGGATTTAGAGGGTGCCCTCCCATTGCTGCTGTACAGCAGGTTTCCACCTACCCAGGTAGGGTATAGAAGAGATGTGGAGTTATGTAAAACAACCATGGCAGGAGAGATAACTGAAAGTATCTCAGATACGCTTTGGGGGTCTCCCATCTCACTCGTGGTGTCCGCAGCATCACTTCTGTGCTCGTTTGTCTCCTCTGGAGCTGGGATTGGAGTAAGGCAGACTGCATCCATCTCATCTGATTAAAATACACAAGAGGCTGACTTGCTCTGCCTGGTTACAATGTACTGTCAATGAGGCGGTGAATTCCTAATATAGATGAAGAGAACCTCTCTCTTCTCTGTGTTTATACGTTGTGTGACTGTAGTGCAGGCTGCACTTCTTTCCTCTGTTAATCAGCACATTAGGGTTGTTTGCATTTTGGTTCTCCCTGGCTTACAGTGGGGGGCAAATGTCTAAATTTAGGCACTTAAAGGCATACAGTTTTGGCTCTGAGCCTGAGGTTTAAAGTTACCACTTCAATATTGGTATGAAGTGCTCACCGTAAGAAACACATGCAGCAAATTGAACCAATTTGAAACAAGTGTTGGTGGTTCACCCATAAAGCTAAAAGGTCAAGCACTGGCAAAATAAAAATCTGTGTTTATTGCAGTAGAACTGCTGGATCACCGGCAGCCTCTGTCTCTTGTATGCTTAAAGAATTGGGATTTATGTATCGCTGCAAGCAAAGCTAAATTTTGTCTGAATGGGAAATCTACTTGGAGAAACAGGATGATGATGATAATGGTGAAAACAGCTTACAAATAACTTTTCTTGAAAGGTGCATTGGAATAAGATTTAAAATGACTATTTCACAATATTGGAGTTGCTTGCAAGGAGAAAAGTAATTGTTGAATTTGTCCATTCCTTAGCCAAGGAGAGCTGCTGTACAAACATTATGTTATGGTTAGATTCTGAATCTCTGTATATTTAAGCTTGTTCTGGATTTTGTGTGCAAGCTTTTTTGTTGATGTTTCAAGTAGAGACTGCTGAAATGATAAAAATAGTTTATAATGAAGAAATTGGCTGATATTGCATGTTCCCTGTTTTGGGGTAGAAAGTGTAAATTACTCATGCAGAATTACATGTGAACTCTTGAAAAAGATTAGCCATGTTTAATATTGAAAAGAAAAGGACCGCTCATGATGAAATAATGACTTTTTTCCGATATTCTTGTGTTTACCATGCTCAACATGTTAATTATCTTGAAAATCAGTTTGGTTTATCATAGTGGCATAATCAAATTGCAGACAGTTTATCTTAGCCATTGGATTTACCTTTCACTGTAACTAGTAAGTTCATTTTAGTTGAGGATGATTCAGAATCTCTTGAAAGTCTTTGCAGAACATGAATATTTGACTGTCGTTTTAGGCAGATATAATTGAATGTAACTTTTGTGCTTTTTTGGCCCCCCCTTACATTGAGAAATCAGTGGGGAAAATACAGTGCTCAAACTAAAAAAATAAAAAGCCTTCAGCTGTTTTTCTTTCATTGGATTCCAAAAAATATATGGCAGTGTTTAGAATGAATAGCCATAATATTTGGAGTAATCATCTATGTCTCTTTAAAATGTTCCATGTACTGGTCAAACTCTGTAAAGTGTATGAACACAAACTCAGGTTTTTATTTCCATGTTACAGACATCATTTGTGTTCAAGCAGAAATCTCTGTATGGTTTATGTTGGTAATTTATCACCAAATCGAGAAACAATCCCTTGTATTAATCCTCAGTGAAGACAGTTCTCTTCTGTGAAACTGCTTTTACCTATAATCATCATAATGCTTTGAAAATAGTCATGTATCCTCAACAGCCATTACAACCTCCTGGCTGTTGTGGTTGTGAAGATCTCATAGGTAGTGTGAGATCTGGGCACCTTGTGCTGGTGTCCCCAGTGGCAGAGAGATAGGGAGGAGTCAGTGTTAGCAAATGCTTGTCCCTGGCTTTGCCTCCCATGAGTCCTTCCAGATTACAGATCTTCAGCGCCACATTTTGTGTTTAAGGCTCCACAGCCCTTCAAAGCTGTACATGGACCACAATTGGCCTCTGCTGTGGGGGACTGGTTAGCTGTCCCCATGGTTTTCCCCCCATCTTCCTTGTTATGTACCTCTGAGTGCTCCTCGCTGTGTCCTTTACCCTCATGCAGACTAGCTCCTGATGCCACCAAGCTGAGTTCTGCCTTTTTTTTTCCTATTCCTTAGCTGCAGCAGCTCACATTTGCCTACAGTTCTAAAAAGCTCTGCAAAATTGGATATGGGTAGTATAAGCAGCCCTATTGAACGTAGTGGCTGTTCCTACACTACTTGTTTGGTTGGCCTCAAAGCTGCTGGGTGGTTGCAGCCTGTAAGCATGGCTCAGGTACAGCTAGCTTATGTTTTTGGGAGGCTCCAGGTCCCACATGCCTGAACACTCCCAGGTGGATGGTACATCTTGGACAGGCTGTCCACAAGGCAATTGCATGGCCGAGAAGCAAGTGGGAAATCACTGTGCTGACAGCTGTTCTGGTATTTGCACACAGTCCTAGTTGGTAGGGCTATTCATGTAGGGAAATAAGCTTGTGTGTCTGCAGAGTTGACATTTTTTTAGAGGACTGAGGAGACAGACAATAGGAGAGTAACGTTGCAGCAGCATTGCTGTATCCTGGTGTTGCATCGTATGAGGCTTGAATTTGGTCTTTGCCTGAAAGGAAGCCCAGTGGCCTGCAGAAGCTGGTATTTCCTAGTGGTGCAATTTCTTCTAAATTACAATTTGCACTGCTGCAGGATGGGGAGACATAAAATAAGGCTTTGTGTGCACTTAGCAATTAAAAATTCCAGTGCAAGTTACTGTGGGGTTGTTTTCAACCCAGGCGATTGTCTTATGCCTGAGTTCCTCATTCAGTTTTAATTGGATGTTTTCCACTTGTTGCTAGTACAGTTGTGCCTTTTAAAGGGATAAAGGCATTCAGTAAGAAAGTTGGGAATAATTTGTGTTACAAGACATGTAACTGTTGTTTCTGTCTTTGTTGTAGTCCGCTGATGATAATTACACAGAAGATCACAACACTTGCATGCCAGTTACATGATGGTAAGAAAAGGAATCCCTTCCCACATCCTGAAGACAGCCTTTTTATTCCTGTGCATTCTGTGGTTGAGTTAGGGAGTAGATGAATGTAGTTCAGTGAGTTGCTCCAAATGAAGAATATTAATGCTTTGTGGAGGAAAATGAGAAACTTCAGGATCAAACTGTCTTCACAGTTACAAAGACAACTGCTTTCCCCTTTGAGTGCTCTGCTTCCTTGGGGCCCAATTTGGATTTCAGTTAGTACGAGTGTCTGCTGTTTAGATGCTACAGTGCATCTCCATTAGGCTCTCTGAAGCTGCTCTTGATTCTCAAAAAACAAGGATTGTGCTTGCTACATAGGTTCAGTCACTAATGTTAATATAGCATAAATATGCTGTCACTGATATATTCAGTGATAATATACTCCATGAATTGAGAGACAGGATTCAATAGCTTTCTCCCAGTGCAGTGAGAGGCAAGCAAAATAACATTGTCTTCAGTCTTGTGCTGTGCTGTGAGAAAGAGCACTGTTATTTCCCAGTAAAATGCTGGTATCTAGTACAGTGCAGTCTAGAAATGTCAGTTGCTGTCAGTACCGTTATTCCTCATGTCTGTTGATGTTGCAGTGTGAATTCCTGATGGTCCGAGGCCCATTGTGTCATAAGCAGTGGATGACTAAATAAGCAGCCTGCTATAACCCAAATCCTAGATTTTATCAAGCACTGGCCCAGGCTGCCCAGGGCAGTGGTAGAGTCCCCATCCCTGGAGGGATTTCAGAGCCGTGTAGATGAGGTGCTGAGGGCCATGGGGTAGTGGTGACTGGGCAGTGCTGGGTTAATGGTTGGACTGGATGATCTTAGAGGTCTCTTCCAACCAAAGCTATTCTGTGATTCTATGCTAGCCGCACCACAGGCTGCAGAGTCTGGCATTGTTTTCAAGCCAAGTTTACACAAGTGGGTCTAATGCTTTTAGCTGGCTATAATGGGTGCACCTTAAAGCTCTGCTTGACTTTGTCATTTACATACAGAATCACACAGAATGGTAGGGGTTGAAAGGGACCTCTGAAGACCATCCAGTCCAACCCCCCTGCTAGAGCAGGATCCTAGAGGAGATCCCACAGGAACATGTCCAGACGGGTTTGAAATGTCTCCAGAGACGGAGACTCCACCACCTCTCTGGGCAGCCTGTGCCAGTGCTCTGTCACCCTCACAGGAAAGAAGTGCTTCCTTATGTTAAGATTGAACCTCCTGTGTCCCAGTTTGTGCCCATTTCCCCTTGTCCTGTCACTGGACACCACCAGGAAGAGTCTGGCCCTGTCTTCCTGACACCCGCCCTTGAGATATTGATAAGCATTGATGAGATCCCCCCTCAGCCTCCTTTTCTCCAAGCTAAACAGACCCAGCTCCCTCAGCCTCTCCTCACATGGGAGATGCTCCAATCCCTTCATCATCTCAGTGGCCCTGCACTGGACTCTTTCCAGTAGCTCCATGTCCTTCTAGAACTGGGGAGCCCAGAACTGGACACAGTACTCCAGATGAGGCCTCACCAGGGCAGAGTAGAGGGGGAGGAGAACCTCCCTTGACCTGCTGGCCACATTCCTCTTAATGCACCCCAGGATGCCATTGGCCTTCTTGGCCGTGAGCGCACATTGCTGGCTCATGGTCAGCCTGTTGTTCTCCAGGACTCCAAGATCCTTTTCCTCAGAACTGCTCTCTGGCAGCTCAGCCCCCAACGTTTATGTTTGCTGGGGCTTTTCTGGTTCTGATATTTAAGCTAGCCAACTCAGGTGTCACTGTATGTCACAGTGGTGTGCAGCCTGGATGCACACCTAGAATATTGATGGTAAATGATCAGATAGAAAGGAAAAGATAACAGCAGAGGCAGGAGTGTATTAAGCAAACCAGAAATCCTACAGATTAATGATGGTGGAAAAGGCTCATTACATTGTGCACATCCATGTATGGAACAGTTGATCAAATGGAGGCAGCTTGCAGTTCACGTGTTAGTGACAAATCTCTGTTTGTAAAAATTTAATGCAGCTGCCCATAAATGGAAACAGACAAACAAAATACCCAGCCCTTTTAGTAATTAAGTGCTTAATTGTTTCCCTGGAACTCATGCCCTCCCAGTATTTACAAACTGAAACTGTGGAGAGACAATGGAAATGAGCTGCTTATCGGCAGTCTTCTTAGGAAATGGGTCTTGTGTGTGTGTACTGGTAATTATGCCCAGTAGGTTTAGAACAATAGTGTTAATTGATGCCAAGCCCGATGTCTTATGAAGATGTATATATGCACGCTCAGCATCCAGGGCTGTGACTCATCCCATGGTGAGTTGTTCTGCTGAAGCCAGTGGGGTTCCTCACAGTATGCACAGCTAAAGCTTCAGTGTGAAGGTTTTGAGATGTTTGCTATGAGCATCATCTGTTTACAGTGCACATTGCACAAGGTTTTTCCATAATTTTCCTGGGACAGCCAGTCTGTGCTCTACCTCTGGCCCCAAAGTTCTCATGCATTCGACAGGTCACCCTCCCAGTCAGGACCCTGTCCCATTCCAGATCATTACTGATGTGCATGTTTAGGCTCACTCCAGCAGCAGGCAGCCAGGCTGCTCCTTCACACCAACAGAGCTTCTGTTTGCTTAGAGCCCATTTTTCTTCCACTGCCTGCTCCTCCTGCTGTGAAATGCTCCATTTCTCACCAAGGAGCCAGCGGGATGCTTGTGCTTAAATGAGGCAGCGGCTTCTGGGAACAGAGGTTTTTCCAATCCAGGACTGTTAGTAGAGGCTGCTGGGGGGTCGCTGTCAGTTGATGGCACTGCGAGTTGCATTGTGTCTGTGGGAATACTAGGACTGCTCTTCCTGAAAGTATAGCAAGGGTGAGACATGGGGCATGAGTTAAGGAACGGGGAAAGAGGTAGGGTGGAACATGGATATACTTCACCTGAAAGTTAGGATTGAGCTCTATTACAACTGCCTATGACAAAGAACTTTATGGCTTTAGAAAGTTATCTCTGGATGCAAACGTAAGGCTTTGGGGATGCCCCTTCCCTGGCAGTGTTCCAGGCCAGGTTGGATGGGGCTTGGAGCAACCTGGTCTGGTGGGAGGTGTCCCTGCCATGGCAGGGGGTTGGAATGAGGTGAACTTTGAGGTCCCCTCCACCCCCAAAGCATTGTATGATTCTATGGTGATACCTTTTACTATTTGTCTTTCAGAATGATCTAATGTGACTTTTCTTCCTCTCTAGGAATAGGGCGACAAGCTGAGGAACTCACTGCTGAGCAAAATCGGCTTGCTGTCAAGTAAGAATTTAATTCCCCTAGTGGTTTGTGTTTAATTTCATCCGAAGAAGTTTAAGGTTTGGGTTTTTGGGGTTCTTTGTTGTGGTTTTTTGTTTTGTTTTGTTTCTTTCCTTTGCAATGTCAGGACCAGTTCTTCCCAGTCCATGATACTCCTTATTTCTTCAGTCCAGGACTTCTGCCTTTATCACTCTGTGCTGGTCAGTAAAGCACTGAAGTATTTGCAACATCTCATTGACTTAAATACGTATTCCACATGCAACAAAACCAATCTTCACTAAATCAACTCTTTTACGTTCAGGCTAAGACTGTACCGCATGGACTTTTTGGCTGTTGTCTCATCTGATCTGTGATATGTTGTTTTTCCAAGTAGAATACTCCTCCTCTGTCAACAAACCACTGCATAGTAAAAATCCATTTTGGTTTGACTTTGACACTTCAAATACTGCTTTTCTTTGGCATAATTTTGGGACACTGAAATTTCAATTTTCCTATTTCCTCTTGTAATGTTAATACTCCTAGTCCTTCATGTTATGTGACTGGTCTTCTCATTTTTCAGAGGGAGACAGCGTGTTGATCATATATTTGAGTGATATTTTTTTTCTATTTTGTGTCTCAATACAAGTACAGGATGAAGGTGAATTCTTTCTGTTTTAGTAAGAAGAATTAGTGTTACAGAATTAGTCCTACTTTTCACCGTGAACTGTGTGTTTAAGGCCAAGGAAATGATTTCCTTCATTTCCAAGGCAGAAGATTCAGCCATTGGAAAATCTACCTGTGAGCTTCTAAAAGTAAGAAGGGAGTAATGTATTGAAAAGCAAAAATCTTGTAGGGAGATTTCATATAGCTTCTGCTATGACCATTAGCTTTGTGTCTTTTTTTAAAGTTCACAGCATAATGTTTAACTGCACTAGGCTCTTGTGACCATATGATTAATTCTAGTCAAATTCTCACCAAACGGGCTTTTTTTTTTTTTTTTTTTTTTCTGCAGTAGATGAGCTCATAGTAGAAAAGTACATGCCAATTGCTCAAGTGTCAGTGGCAGACAAGTCATAACTGAAGAGTTTTAAATCCCCTTTGGTAATACAGCCTTTTGTCCTCCTTCTTGTTCTTGTTCTGTTGTTGTTTCTCACTTGTCCTCTGTGCATTCTTTCGTGCACTGCTCATGAGTCTCCGCCCACCCATGTTCAGAATCTGAGTTGAAACTAATCACTTTATTTTTAATCTTAGTGTAGAGCTCAGAAGCCCAAATCATGGACCCAATTTTGCAGAACAGAAAAATGAACCTTACCCCAAATTGTTTGCTGCATATTTCTGTGAAATGATTTCACCAGAGGACATATCATTCAGGCACTAACATCTACACTAACCAGCAGGGTGAATGCAGAAAATCCTGGCTAAGCTAACTGTTTATTCAAACTAATTCTGCTTCAGAATAAAAGTAGGCAAGAGCAAATGTTTAACTGTTGCTTAGTTTTTCTGCTAGAAATTTGTTTTATTCTGAAAGAATTTCAAGTAGGTTTTGGTTTATGCATGTCCATCTGTGTCTTGGACAGGAAGGTCTTGAAACAGTGTGCCCTAGTTTGTGTTCTCATCTGGGGACTTCTTGTTTACTTGGATGTTGACTGTTAGCACATTCATGGAGAGCACTGTGTATCTCAGTGCAGAATTTAGATGTTGGTGTTTTCTGCCACATAAATAAAGCCCAAGGATTTACAAAGTACACTAGCAGTGAGAGGCCTGTGCATCTTTGTTTGCCATCCTAATGGTCTGTAGCAAGAGCAGTGAATCTTCTTTGGTTTACATCTAATGTAAAACCCCCCAAAGAACTTGTGGGATATGCACTTGCAAAATGGAAATAATGAACATAGAATTACAGAATGGTTTGGGTTGGAAGGGATCTCAAAGCTCATCTCATTCCAGCCTCCCTGCCATGGGCAGGGACACCTCCCACCAGACCAGGTTGCTCCAAGCCCCATCCAACCTGGCCTGGAACACTGCCAGGGAGGTGGCAGCCACAGCTTCCCTGGGCAACCTGGGCCAGTTTGTTACCACCCTTATGGTAAAGCATTTCTTCCTAATATCTAATCTCAATCTCCCCTCTTCCAGTTTAAAACCATTACCCCTCGTCCTATCGCTCCATGCCCTTGTAAAAAGTCCCTCTCCAGCTTTCTTGTAGCCCCTTCAGGTACTGGAAGGTGCTCTAAGGTCTTCCCGGAGCCTTCTCTTCTCCAGGCTGAACAACCCCAACTTCCTCAGCCTGTATCCATAGCAAAGGTGCTCCAGCCCTCTGATCATCTTTGTGGCCTCCTCTGGACCCACTCCAACAGCTCAATGTCCTTCTTGTCTTGGGGACCCCAGAACTTGACGCAGCACTCCAGGTGGGGTCTCATGAAAGTGGAGTAAAGGGGGAGAATCCCCTCCCTTGACCTGCTGGCCATGCTCATGATGGACATCATTTGTACTTTTATCTTTAGCTGTCTTTTCATTTATGTGGGGTTTTTTGCCGTTGTTCCTTTTCCTGTTCATGATGCAATACAGGCGATTACTTCCTTTATTTGCACTGTAGGACAGAGTGCCTCTTCATTCTCTTCCTTTCTGTCTCACATCACGCTTCCCATTTTTGAAATGGCTGAACTGAAGGATGGGGGAGAGCTCCCTGCCCCGTAGTCTGCATAACAAGGCAAGGTACTGCATTGCACCCTTGGTGAGGCCAGTGTTACTCAGCTTGTGTTCTGCCAGCTGTTACTGGTCCCTGACAGCATACTGGACAAACGTCCAAAACTCATTACCACCTTCTCACTCCTGATACTGCTGGCCTGTTCAAAATGCACCACTCAATTAGCTTGAGAGTGGGTATTTAATTTTGTGACTGATTTTAACTAAAATGCTTCTAGTACTCAGGTTCCAGCTTTTCAAATGGGTCGCATTCATTCCCCTGTAGCTGAAGCACTTCCACATTATCTGTGTTCTGACTGCCATCTGCCAGACACCACTGGGGTATAGGAGAGGCTGTGCTCCATCTTCTCCTCAGCAGATCTAGTGAGCTTTCAGCTGGAGGAAGGGTAGTGGGGGAGTGTTAGGGACTGAGGCAGGCAGTACAACAAAAAGCATTCATGAAATCCTTTGTTGTGTTTTACCTTGTTCTGTTGTTGTTTTTTTTGTTTTGTTCTCTTGTGTGTGGATGATTTTCACAGGACAAGACCTTCTTTACTGGAGTATTTAAGCTATCTCCTCAATTTTATGAGCATCATAGCTGGGCCTTGCAGCAATTACAAGGACTATATAGCCTTCATTGAAGGGAGGCACGTGCACATGAAGCTGTTAGAAGTGAACTGGAAGCAGAAGGGTTATGATAGACTTCCTGATCCTTCTCCAACTGTAAGTTTTAAAATGACAAAGATTTATTGCAGAGGGCAGCAGAGTACAGCTTTGTACATGATTCTCATAATTAAAAACTAAGAAGGCAAACCGTTTAGGGATTATCTTCCCAGTAAACATTACAGTGTGGTTTTTTTTTTAATGTGAAGTAGCTGTTGTTTTTACCACAGGGTCAGGGTTGAAGGGGCTGGTGTCTTCCTTTTGAATTCCCCAAATAGGTTTGGCTTGCAAAACGGGTCATTGGTTAATGAGTGTCCTTTGTGCAGCCATGGGAACAGTCTGCAGGTTCTGACAGTGACGAGTTGCAGTTCAGCTCCAAACAGAAGAGGAAATGTCAGGGGAAAAAAGAAGACCAACAAGTCACATTTTGCACATAGTGCAGGAGATGTTAGAGGTACACTAGAGGGCAGGAGATGTTAGAAGTACGTGAATCACAGCTAATCAGAAACTGTAGCTTGTCCAGGTCCTTTGCAAGAGAATCTCACACTTTAAGATGACTTGGAGGTCATTTCTCGCATACAACTAACAATGATTTTACCTTATTTTTTCAAATATTACTTAAGACCTTCTTATAAAATGACCTTGTAAGGCAGGATAACAGACCGAGAACCAGATTCTTTTCTCTTAGCTTAAGGCGATCCTGAATGTGTAGCTTTGTGAGTGTGTGCAGTGTATCTCCTCTGATTCCTGTTGCACATGGTTGTATTTCTACTGACTTCAGCGGTGTTACTTCTGACTTGCATCAGTCTGACTGAACTCAGAATAAAGCCTGTATTGGGTTAGATGCAAGTCATCAGTGAATATTAAAATTTGCATTGTAACCATTTAAAGGTAATAACAGATTAATTTATTCCTGAATATGAAGAAGATATAAAAAGAGTACTTGGGATCAAAAAATACATCGTTATTTCAATAGTGTATTGCACTTTTGTTAGTCTTTTGAGAACGAGTCAATTTTTACATGATACCCAAGCGCCAGATTTACCTGTTAATTTATGACAATGTCAAGGAGACTTTCTCCTGCTGTGTATTTGAAATCGAGCTTCTAACTACTGACTTGATTGTCAATACTATTAGTATACAGAAAGCTAGGGAGCAGTAATAGGGGTATGTTGTACCCTGTAGCATGGAAAGGTATGCCTGCTGTATAATGCATACACCTTTTAGACAAGTGATTTTTAGCAAGACCTCTGAATGGTAGTTGGGCAATAAGACCTACTCTTGTACTGAATACCAGTGCTTTTGGCTTCCAGGAGGATGACAGTCCATATAGGGAAGGTCTCTCCTTTACATTGTAAGGTTTGGGTTTTTGTTACCTTTCTCATTTCAGGGCCTTCACCAACTGACACAGGAGTCTCTTGTGAAGTTCATCACCAATTTTGACTTCTGATAGTCTTTTGTACCTATCTATGGGTAGTTCAGTAAAACAAATTAAACCAAAGCTTTCACTGTGGCCTTCTTTTCGTTACTACTTCTAAGTTAATTATCATCAACTTTGTCATTGCTAGCTTGATTGGTTCTTGAAGCTCATTGGGTTTGTATGTCATGAGTACTGCCTTTTTCCTGTTAAGCAAGTGTTTCTAATGAATGTTTCATTGTTGTTTGTGCTTTTTAGGGAGCAGTGATGTACAAGCTGTGTATCACACTAGTATCTCTCATTTTATTCTTGACACTTACCAAGAATTTTCCTATGGCATATATTATTGATAATGAATTTCTTGATAAAACACCCTTCTTGTCAAGACTTGGTTACCTGTATATTGTAACACAGGCAGCAAAACCAAAGTATTACTTTGCATGGACGTTAGGTAAGTCTGGCTACATCACTTCTTTTTGTAGATAACAAATAAGTTCATAAATGGGGGAGGGGGTCTGAAACATTGTGGGGAAACAAAAATAAATTAGTCCCTAGACCTGTAGTTCCCATGGGAGATGTACAAGTGTTCCTGTAGGCAGTGGACCCCACTGAAGTGGATATCAAAAGTTTCGAAAAACATGCATAAAATATCCTCTAGCCTATCTGACATGCCCTGCCTTCTGGAACCACATCTGCTTTTCAGCTTCTTGCCAGTAAAGTCAATGTTACAATTTCTTCTTCCTTGAAATGTAATTGTACCAAAATAATTTTTACAGGAATTCTTGGAGAAAAAAGTTTGCCTCCTACAAACCTTGATTTTTGTGCTTTATTCATAATTGACCACTTACAGCAGTGGGGTTGGGAGGTTAAAATTGGTCACACTGGCTCAGGCTTTACCAGTATACTATAATGCAAACAGACCTCTCTCTTCCTATGGGACACCTTTAGGACATGCATCTGTGTTAGAAAGCTGTAGTGCTTGTTGGGGAGCTGAAGTCAGGCTTTACCTCTAAGGCACTGTGTGATCCTGTACACACGTTAGCTTTGATCAGTCAAGAGAAAGGACTGGAGATCCATGGGGAAGGTGGGGAATGAAGGAGATGATGGGAAGGACCCAAGAATCTGCAAGGAAAAGGAGAAGGAAGAGGGCACATTAGAGAGAGAGAAGCAAATGTCTTTTATTGGGAGCCAGCTAGACTAGGGGTCAAACAATCTGTTTGTTTGTATTTTACCACCTTCTTATTTTTAGAAATCACCTTACCTGTCTATGTGTGAGGAGTCAAATCCTTCTAGGCCAGGCTGAAAATTGAGAGACTGAATTTTTTTGCTGGTGTTACCAGACTGTGTGTGTAGGGGAGGTCCTGCAAGCTCAGCCAGCAATGCATACCCCTGAAACTGAGAAGGAGGAGCCAGGGAAACTCATTGCCAGGCTGTGATTAAACTGCTGGGAATAAACCTGGCAAATTGAGGGAAGACAGTCAGGACTGGTGTGTGTGGCATGGGAAAGGCTTTGGGATAAAGAATTGCTTACTCGGAAACTTATTTTTGTAGGATCTAATGTTAAATTGATGCCTCTGTTTTTTTCCAGCATTATAGTTAACTGAAAGTCCATTATCAAAGAGATAAACTGAACTTGGATTTGTGACGTGACTGTGCTATAGAGGCTGTAGAAATATCTTGCCAATTAGGGGGTTTGGGAAAGGCATGCATTACATAGTGAAGGGTGAGGTCTCTATTACTCACATGGCAAATCCAGGGAGCAGAACAGCAGACACTTTATCCTTTCACAGTCTGGCTCCCAGTGGCACGGCCCAGGGCATTATAAAAGGGCCTGCTGAAACAGCTGATAAGCGCTTCCTGTCCTCAGGACAGCCACGCTATTGTGCAAGAGCTGCGCTGCTGAATTCCTCCAGATTTGTGGAAAAATGGAAAATTCGGCTTCTCACTGCATTAGCAATGGGAACGTGGCTGCAAACCTCACTCAGAGCTGTCAATGAAACCAACTGGGGACTGAGTGCCTGCATCCAAGGGGCTGTGGAAGCGATGTGCCAGAGCTGTGCAAGTCAGCAGGGCCACCTCTGCTGGGCTTTGCAGAGGCTGGGGGTTTGTGAGCCATTTGAGGGCGGACAGTTGTGATTCTTCCATGCTTTGCACCTTGCTCTGCAGACAGCAGCTTGGGACTGCTCTATTCTTGTGTCCCTGGATTTCTGGTTTCTTGCTTTTGGCAAAGAAACAATAAGCAGTGGCTGCCACCCTTACAGCAGGGAGGAGCAAATCCAGGAGTGCACCTGCTCTAGGGTGACAGTCTGAGATGTGGCTCCTATGGGCCGGTTTCAAGCAGAGTGGGTGATTGTAGTTTGTTTGGGGTTTTTCTTTTTGTTAAACAGGGAGAGAATTAAAAACTTGGAGACCTTTCTTTCCATCAGTAAAATCTAGCTTGTTTAGTAAAGTTGAAAAGAAAATGGAAAGTTTCAGGTTAGAGAAAGTTGTGCATTTATTTATTTATTTATTTATTGATTTATTGATTTATTTATTTATTGTTAGTCATGTTGCTTTTAATTAGGTTCTTTCCCTGGTTTTGTGCTTTAGGGCTTCTCCATGAGCTCTTGCCTGTACTCGTAGCATTTACAAAGCAAAATCAATTTTCATTCTTGGGAAGGAAATGCTGACCTTTTAAAAGCATAAATTAACCAGGCCTGTCTTTTGTAAATAATCTAGAAGGCAAAGCCTTACTTGTATCTTTATTTTCCTTTTTCTTCCAATAATCCTCAGTGTTGGCTTCACCTAGTGAGACAGATAACAGATCTCTTCTGTTTTCTTAGTACTCCAAGAGAGGATTTCTGACAGGGATGTGTTAAAAGCAGAATCTTGAGCCCAGTGCTGAGGTGGCTCCCAGGCAAGGCTGAGGGGGGAGGCAGCTGACCAGTGCCCTGGGAAAGAGCAAGGGTGCAGCATGTGAAATGCCTACTGTAACCCAAGCTGTTATTTGCACTTGGAAGTAGTTAAGTCTGTAATTGAAGTTACTCAATATTTGATTTGTAGAGGTGGTGAGGTACTTCAGTGAGGCACTGAGCAAGAGGATTAACAAAAGGCTTTGTCTGCAGAAGTATGAATGAAAGTCTTAACTAACTCAAACATGTTGGAACTCTTAATAAGAATGGTAAACTTGTCTTTGAGACACTACAGGTTTTCTGAATTCTGGAAAATGCTGTGACATTCAGATACCCTTTTGAGTGTGGCAGCAGGACCAGGGGGGTGATTGTCCCCCTGTACTCAGCTCTGGTGAGGCTGCACCTTGAACACTGTGTTCAGTTTTGGGCCCCTCACTGCAAGAAGGACACTGAGCTGCTGGAGAGTGTCCAGAGAGGGGAACGGAGCTGGGGAAGGGTCTGGAGCACAAGTGTGATGGGGAGTGGCTGAGGGAACTGGAGGTGTTCAGTCTGGAGAAGAGGAGGCTGAGGGGAGACCTCATTGCTCTCTACAACTCCCTGAAAGGAGGGGGTAACGATCCAGGGGTCGGTCTCTTCTCCCAGGTAACAGTGATAGGATGAGGGGTAATGGCCTCAAGTTGTGCCAGGGGAGGTTTAGATTGGATATTAGGAAACATTTCTTCACTGAAAGGGTTGTCAGGCAGTGGCACAGGCTGCCCAGGGCAGTGGTGGAGTCCCCATCCCTGGAGGGATTTCAGAGCCGTGTAGATGAGGTGCTGAGGGACATGGGGTAGTGGTGACTTGGCAGTGCTGGGTTAATGGTTGGACTCGATGATCTTAGAGGTCTTTTCTAACCAAGGAGATTCTGTGGTTCTATGAAAATGCTAATTCATTTTATGATGACTTTTGTATGTCTGTCTCAAGATGGATAGTTAAAGACAAAATAATAGGAAAAGTGATTTCCATCCCTTGGTGTTTTATTTTCATTCTATTGTTTTATTTCTTCTGCCCAAGGAGTAGGTAGTCTTTCCTCTTGAGGAAATGACTCTTATGTTTCCTTATAGCAATGCCCCTTTGTTATGAAGAAGCTTCTTTTTGAAAGAGAGGATGCTAATTGCTGCAAAGGTGGCTTGTATTTTGTGCTGTACTGACTTGTAAGAAAACGTAGCTCCTTCAGCAGTCTGGTTTGACCTGTTTTGTTTTGACATGGCAGCAGATGCAGTCAACAATGCAGCTGGTTATGGATTCAGTGGAGTTGATGAGAGGGGCACTTTCCGCTGGGACCTGTTGTCCAATTTAAATATCTGGAACATTGAGGTGAGTTAAAGGAGTGGCTGCATTGGCATGATTACAGAGAAGCAGGCATGATAATGGGGAGAAGCTGTGCTGGAAGGTAAGTTCATGCCACCAGGCTGCCCCTCTTTAACATGGAGAGCTTTTGTATTTTATCTGTTGGGCAGATAAAAAGCATGTGCCACACAGCCTTTGTCATGCTCTGTATTCAGGTTGCATTTCTAAATAGTTTATAGAGGGCTAATAAATGCTTAATCAGATGTTTAATAAATGAACAGTCAATTACTGTAGATTGTGGCTGAGTTCAGCCAGTCAATAAATTGCTCACAGCTATGATTCTTCACCATCTGTGGTGTATTCTGTTTGTTTACTTCTAACAGTCTTCTGCTTTTGTAACCCAGTTGAGACGGGTGACAGTAGTGGAATAGGCATTGCACAGACACCTGCAAGGGATGGTCCCTGCACATGCCTGGAGTGCCTCTTGTAAATGGAGAAAAGCAAGGGGCAGAGAGATAACTGGTACAAACAGAGCAACCTGAATGTCAACTGGCGAGACCACGTAGCGTGTAGATGGCTGCTGGTCTCAAGCAAACCAGGCTGTTTCTCAAAACATCTGTCACACGTGTTTCTGGTGACTGCAGTATGCTTTTAGCATCCATTAGTCTTTTCTAAGCTATTTATGTTTGTTTCTCTAATGCAAAAGGTGGCCAATGTAATTTGTTTGCCCCAAAGAATATTTTGTGAATGCCAGTGGGATGTGAAAATGTTCATGTGTCTGAGATTGCTTTCTAAAGGCTTCTTTTCTTTAGAAATAGGAGGAGCTTCCCCCTGTAATTCTGTAGTTAGGATTTTAAAAGGAAAAGCAAATGAAAATCAGTTGTCTGCTTTCTTGCTGAATGATCTGTGACTAAGCAAATGTGCTTTAAAATAGCTCTTCTGAAAAATGAAAGAGCCCTGTAATTCTTCACTGAAAGATGCCAAAACTGGGAGTGTCATTATACATACTGTCTTTCTCGACATCCTTTCTTGTTTTTTGTTTGGTGTTTTTTTTTTTCTTTTTACCTTAATCCTCAGTGTACATCTCTCCTTGAGTGGTACCGAAATACACAGGTCCAGAAACGCTTGATACTCCTTGATTATGGCAGCACCCTAGATACCACTCTGAGATCTTGAATCAATATCTGGTTCAGTTTTGAGGCAGGAGATGATTCCTACCTTGATGGGCTGAGGCATTTTCTGCTTGAAGGAGGAGAGTGAAATGCAGGCAGTACTCTTAAGTCAAGCCAAATTCAGGAAACAGGAGTCTTTGCCCCTCTCTATTCATTGAAGTGTAGGCCCCTCAAAACTTTCTTCCTTTACTGGTCACATGGGCAATAGGGATCAGGGTGGAGAAATTATTTCCAGGAGTACAAAACAGTGCTCTCCATTGGTTTGATCACGTGCACAATGAGAAAAAGAGAGGCTACAGAGACCATTACTTTGGATAAGCCTTGAAGCCTTATGCACCAACAGCAGCTCTGGAAGTTGAAGCTGAAGTGTGATTGTGCAGTGTGTTTTCAGCAGGTATAGCCACCTGCGTGTGTAGAATTGCTTAAGAGTTGGGAACCCGAGTGCTAAATATGGCTAAGAAATTACCTCATCTGTAGTAAAGATAAGTACATGGCAGGAGCTGTGAGGGCATTAAAACTAAGTGCATGTGGGGGACTTGAAAGCCTTGACGGCACGTGTATTTTGACAGTCAATGACTACTTTCTGTCTTGGTTATGTAACAGGGGAACTTAAAAAAGGCCAAAAGAGAGCAACAATATTAGTTGGAACAGAAATTATATTTTTCTTGGCTTCTCTTGATGCAGTGATGCAATTAAAATGTGGCAGTACTGCATTGGGAATTGCTAGTAAGTTTAACTCTTTAAACACAGAGGATGAGGAACAAGGAGGAACAGGGATGGGAAACCACCAGAGGTGAAGTTGACCATGATTAGGGGAACGGATGCCGAATGGAGACTGGCGGTCCCCTAAATCCAGGGGAACTGCTGCTGTGAGGAGGTATGGGTGGTTCTCCCAGGACCCTAGAGTCCACTCTGGTTTCTCAAGGTGGGCAGTGGGCTGAGAATTGACTTCTAAATTTAGTCCTAAAAATCTTTTGTCCTTGTTTTTTAATCTTCCCCCTTCCTTCTCCAAATAATAATGCATTTCTTTTAGCTTTTATAACACTTTAATAGCACTCTAGGGAAGTCCAGACTGCATAACGAGTGGCAAGATATCCAGAAATGAAGCTGTTTATGAACTGAAGGGAAGGCTAAGCATTTAAAACAAGAAAGCTTTTCAGACTTCCCATAATTCAAAAGATAACCAAACATTGTACTTAATTTTACAAAAGAAAGTGAGATTTTACAGGAAGTGCCAACCAAGTGGTGTTAATGTTGAGTGATCAGCCTAGTTAATGTCCCTCCCAGAATGTAGCAGTGTAATGATGGACTGTGGCACAGTTTTCACAACAGTTAACTACTACAATTCATGTTTTCCATGTATCTCCTCTCTAGTATAAAATGCAAGTATTATTTTACACGTTTCAGTACTAACGTTTCATATGAACTTCTTTCTTAGACTGCAACAAGTTTTAAAATGTACATTGAGAACTGGAACATTCAGACAGCTGCCTGGCTAAAACGGTAAGAGTAATGAAACAGTAACCTGCTTGTGAGACCCAGAACTTCTAGATGGCCTGGAAAAACACTGACTGATGAATCTCATAAATGTATAGCCTCTTATCTTTGTTCCCTGTGTCTGTAACAGTTAGTGGAATACAAGGATATTTGTTGCTGTAAAGTTTTATTGCTGTACATGTAAAATGCCCACATTTTATATATGAGCAGCAAAGCCATAAGTGAACTGTTCAGATATTCCATAATAAAAGGTAATAGTGTTTTGATCACAGAACCATAGAATCACAGGATGGTAGGGGTTGGAAGGGACCTCTGAAGATCATCTAGCCCTACCTTCCTGCTAGAGCAGGATCCTAGAGCAGATCCCACAGGAACGCGTCCAGATGGGTTTGAAATGTCTCCAGAGACAGAGACTCCACAGCTGCTCTGGGCAGTTCCAGTGCTCTGTCACCCTCACAGTAAAGAAGTGTTTCCTTATGTTAAGATTGAACCTCCTGTGTCCCAGTTTGTGCCCATTGCCCCTTGTCCTGTACTGGACACCACCGAGAAGAGTCTGGCCCTGTCTTCCTGACACCCGCCCTTGAGATATTTGTAAGCACTGATGAGATTCCCCCCTCAGCCTCCTCTTCTCCAAGCTAAACAGACCCAGCTCCCTCAGCCTCTCCTCATATGGGAGATGCTCCAATCCCTTCATCATCTCAGTGGCCCTGTGCTGGACTCCTTCCAGTAGCTCCATGTCCCTCTTGAACTGGGGAGCCCAGAACTGGACACAGTAATGGCATCTTTTAGGTTGCTATTTGCCTCCATTGTTCTTGCTGTACTGATTCACTTTGCTATGTAATATGTTTCCCATGCATATTACTATTGGAGGCAAGCCTTGTGTCACTGGGATCCAGTTCAGCTACCAGGAGAGAGGTAGAAGTCTTCAGAGCCCCAGCATAGTCCAGTTTGGAGTTACCAGAAGATGCTTGCTAGGGAGTCCATGTTTAGGATGTAGAGAAGAGACTTCTAATAGCACTGAGAAGATCTGATTTTAAACTGTGACCATTAAGGCAGGTATAAATAACCAGCATAAGTCCAGGTTTTGTAGATTGAACTGTCTCCTGTCACTTTTTACACTTTTTGGCATGATTAAAGCTCAGTCAATGTGAGGTCTGAAATGCAGGCACAGATTTAGTGTGGTTATCATAACTATTTTTGTTCTTAAATATATACATCTTAAGAGTCAATGCCTCTCATGAGTCAAATGATGCTCCCAATAAACAAGTGCATTATCTTGACTTGTATCTTTCAAATGCAGCGTTTCAGTTAAACCTCCAAACAGACTTGTTGGTGTGTTTTTGAAATGATATTGCTTGCTTGAGTCTTTTGAGTATTATTTTTGCCTGCCAAAGTAAGCTGGAACCCCCTGTTTTGCAATAGCTTATGGCACTCCCTGTTGTTCCCAGTATCTGCCAGGTAACAGTGCCTAAAATTACCCCTGTTCACCAGGGAAGGGTGGGGTTACATCTCTGTCCTTCGACTTGCTCTTAATCTGCCATCAGAGTTTTGAAGGGTAGTGTGTGATTCCAGATAGAGGTATAAAGGTGAAAGAGAACTCTTTCCTGCCCTTTGCCCTGTTATTTATTTAAAAGTTATGAGCACTGGGAATATTTGTCCAGGTGCTCTTGGGATGCTCAGTGCATAAAAGCAGAACACGCTCGCTGTTTGCATCTAACCCTCCGTGCAAATGAATGGAGAGTGCCTCAGAGTAAGACCTTGAGAACAGAGAAAGATTTGAAGTGCAGTGTCTGTTGTTCAGTTGTATTCAGCCTCTCCTTGTTTTGTTTTCGTCTTTGCAGCGTTTGCTATGACAGAGCTCCCTGGTACCCTACGGCTTTAACGTTTATCCTCTCGGCCCTGTGGCATGGTATCTATCCTGGATATTATTTTACGTTTCTCACTGGAATCCTTATCACACTCGCAGCCAGAGCAGTATGTACCTTTCCTTGTTCTCTTCTAAGGCCCATGCTAGATACTCTCCAGCTGTCAACTGCTGGAACCACCCTAACACGGTCAAGCAGCTGCGAGCCCTCTTTTGTACCTTCGCAGGGTTGATGTTCACTGAAACTTTGTTCTGTGCTGATGCTAATTACAAAATACCCCCAGCAGTTACAATCAGCACCAGTTCTGCATGTGCTGCAATGCTGTCTCTGGCTATCAGAGGAAACATTTCTTGTGAGTGTACAGTTGGTAGTGCCACCAGCTATGTCCATGCAGTCCAATTAGTTTGGGATTCAAGGTTAAGCTTTAGTCCAGACCTCTGCTAGGTCATTTGGAGTCCAGACTTCTGCTAGGTTGTGTTGCCTGTATGCAGGCCTGTAATCAGCTCTGGGCCCAGTCTTTCACAAGAAGCTGTTATGGGTTGTACATTAGCCTACATGTGAACTCTTTCATGTGGATGTAATTGATGCAGTAACCTAGTCTCTGTGTTTATGGGCATTATCTTGGATAGAGTCACCGAAGACAGAACAGATTTAGTGTCTTGCTGTTGTAAAATTTCACTGTTGATCTTTTTGAACCAGCCACTTGTGCAGGGCTGGGAAGCATACCATGGTCTTTCAGAGTTTGACTATGGATAAATAACCAGGTCAATTTGAAAGGTGAATAAAATAGTGATCAGTGTTGACCACTACAACTAGAGCAGGCTGCTGAACATATGGTTTTAACGTGAGCTTTGTCTCTCATTTATGAGGATTTCATGGATGTGAAGGTAAACCAAAATCTCTAGGGAACAGCACACACAGATATAAACATATATTTGTTCATTTAAAGTAGAATATTAGAATAATTTAGATTGGAAAGACCTCTAGGATCATCCAGTCCAACCATTAACCCAGCACTGCCAAGTCACCACTACCCCATATCCCTCAGCACCACAGCTACACGGCTCTGAAATCCCTCCAGGGATGGGGACTCCACCACTGCCCTGGGCAGCCTGGGCCAGTGCCTGACAACCCTTTCAGTGAAGAAATGTTTCCTAGTATTCAATCTGAACCTCCCCTGGCCCAACTTGAGGCCATGACTCCTTGTCCTATCACTGTTACCTGGGAGAAGAGACTGACCCCTGGATCGCTACCCCTTCCTTTCAGGGAGCTGTAGAGGCAATGAGGTCTCCCCTCAGCCTCCTCTCCTCCACACTGAACACCCCCAGTTCCCTCAGCCACTCCCCATCACACTTGTGCTCCAGACCCTTCCCCAGCTCTGGTGCCCTTCTCTGGACACTCTCCAGTAGCTCAGTGTCCTTCTTGGAGTGAGGGGCCCAAAACTGAACACAGTATTTGAGGTGCAGCCTCACCAGAGCTGAGTACAGGGGGACAATCACCTCCCTGGTCTTGCTGGTCACACCATTGCTGGTACAGGCCAGGATGCTGTTGGCCTTCTTGGCCTCTTGGGCACACTGTTCAGCCGGCTATCAAGCAAATAACTTCATTTCATCACTGAGAACCAGTAAAAAATCAAAACCAGGATGGAGGAAGATCAAATCCTAACAAGTCCCCTCCCCAAAGATACTGTGCTGGATACTCAGCATGAGAGTCTGCTCCAGTGATTATGATAGAGGAAGCTGGGGAGCATTTCTCTGTTTGCCACTGGTTGACTGTGGGATCTTGGGTATGCCAGTCAGTACACTTCTGACTTCCTACTCTTAGTGTTTTCTAGCTGGTGTATAAACTTTTCTCTAATACTAATACTGATAAGTAGAGAGCCATACACTGCAATGCGTCTGCATGACTTTGCCTAAGAAATGAATTTACGTAACTTTCTGTTTACTTTTCCCTGACCTGCAGATAAGGACCCATTGCAGACATTACTTCCTCTCATCAGTGCCTCTCAAGATAGCCTATGACGTTGTCACCTGGGTTGTCACTCAACTGGCTGTGTGCTATACTGTTGCACCGTTTGTTATGCTGGCTGTTGAGCCCACGATTAAGTTCTACAAGTAAGTTCACTCCTCTGGACTATTATTCTCCAGACCAGCATAGACTTTTGTTAAATAACCCAGACCACACTGAAAGGCAGTTGGCATTTCATCAAATTTGAAAGGAGTTCAAACAGGATGCTTAATAATGTGTAAGGGATGATTTTTGCACTCCCATAACTTAATGAGATAATAATAATGCTAAGGCGAAGCACTTATCTTCTACTTCTCAGTCTCTCTGTGTCCTTATGTGACTTTTCATATATTCAGATTCCTGTTTCAAAATAGTCAAGTCTCAATCATTAACAATGGCCAAGGCAGGAGAGGTTAAGAATAACATGAATTGGCAATAGAAGGACCAGGGAGGTGATTGTGCCCCTGTACTCAGCTCTGGTGAGGCCGCACCTCAAATACTGTGTTCAGTTTTGGGCCCCTCACTCCAAGAAGGACACTGAGCTGCTGGAGTGTGTCCAGAGAGGGGAACGGAGCTGGGGAAGGGTCTGGAGCACAAGTGTGATGGGGAGCGGCTGAGGGAACTGGGGGTGTTCAGTGTGGAGAAGAGGAGGCTGAGGGGAGACCTCATTGCCCTCTATAGCTCCCTGAAAGGAGGGGGTAGAGAGGTGGGGATGAGTCTCTTTAACCAAATAACAATCGATAGGATGAGGGCTAATGGCCTCAAGTTGCACATGGGGAGGTTTAGACTGGATATCAGGAAGTATTTCTTTACAGAACAGGTTGTCAGACATTGGAACGGGCCCATCCCTGGAGTCGTGTTGACACAGCCCTCAGGGACATGGTGTAGTTGAGGACTGTCAGTGTTAGGTTGATGGTTGGACTCAATGATCTTCAAGGTCTTTTCCAACCTAGATGATTCTGTGATTATTACCAACAAAAATGTAATATTCTTTTTCTGCTTTTGTTCGCAGGTCTATGTATTTTCATGTGCACGTTCTAAGCATCCTGGTGTTGCTTGTGTTACCGATCAGACCTCAAGCCCACCCCAGAAGAAAGCCTCAGAATCAGGCCATGCAGAACTCTGTTAAAAGCAAAGACAAATGAAGCCTCCAAAGAAAATCACCAATTTTGGGAAATCAAGCTATCGTATTAGAAACAAAGAAGAAGAAAAACGGGTGGGATGAGAGTTGAAGTACAAGAAAAGTGGCATTTCTGTTGGTTATCTTAAAATCATACTGGACAGGGCAGAAAAGAGCCTGAATGACTATTTCAACTTGCTCCAGTTAGCAGAGGTTTTACAGGCAATGTTTATGGGCTCATGGGGCATTTTTGGTTTTTTTATTAACTATTTTTATGAAGTGTTTTTATATATTTAAACTGTTTCACACAGAGAGGCATTTTTTGCTCTTTTATAGAAATACGCAATTATTAATCAATAATCTTGTGATTAGAGGGAGAGGAAGCAGCTAGTGAAGAGTTAGACCAGCTGGCTGATAGCCTGGTGCTGTGGGCAGCTGGCAGGGGAAGCTCTTGGTCTCTTGGCTGTGGAGAGGGATGGTGCAAGTAGAAAACTACAGACATGGGGTTGTTCAAGGTGCTGGCACTGACTTCTGCACTGGCAGGGAGAAGAGGGAGCGGGTTTTTCCCCGACAATCACCAGGGCAGGGACTGCAGCCTGAGCTTGGCAGCAAGGGTATTTCACATCCTTCAGTGTGATGCCTGCAGGTAATGAGGGTGCGACAAGTCCCTTGGGAATAGGTGTCTGGGGGCACTGGCCACTGGCTAGGCCAAAATCTAAAGCCGAGCAAAAGCGAAACAAAACAAAAAAACCCACTTTAGAGTAAAGGGACATACACCCTGTGATTTTTAGGGGTGACTTGGCAGTGCTGGGTTAGTGGTTGGACCTGATGATCTCAGAGGTCTTTTCCAACCAAGACTATTCTGTGATTCTATGATCCTGTAAAGTTGTGCTTCTCTAATGACGCAGCTGGTGCTCATTGCTACATCAGCCTTACTTTGCAACTTTAGAGCGATGCAGCACTTCCATCTCAGTATCAAAATAACTGAGGAGCCATGCAGGTTTAGTATTTTAAAGCTCACAGTTATGGGTTAAATCTGAAAAAGGTTTGTAATGGATCCTGTCTTGTGGAGGATGTTCCAGCAGGATAACACTAATATGAAACCTGAACAGTAATTATCATAGTCATAATAAATCATTCTGTACAAAATAGTATGATGTGATCTGATCATCACAAGAGTGAAGACAGAGCCCTTGTACAATCTTGACATGTGACTTAGCCTGGTGGTGCAGGTTTCCCTGCTTGTAAAGCCCTTGGCTTGCTTACAGGGATGTTTTGAGGCTTAATTTCTAGGAGCTGGTGGTACATTGAGATGCCCTGCTGCAAAATGCTCTGTCAGCTTTTTAAATTTTTATGTTTTTTTTAAATCTACTTACCCCAATAAAACATCCGGTACAACCCATCAAAACAAACTGAAAGATTTTTTAAAAAAATCACCGTTTTCCAGGAATGTTTTTATCAGGCTTGTGTAAAAGCAATTCCCTTGATGAAGTACTGGTATCACTTGTTGATCGTTTAACTGGCATGTGATTGAGCAAAGAATCTGCTGTTTGCTGCGTTCTGATTTAGGTGTCAGATTAAAACTTTGCAGAATCCAAATGTTTTGGGAGAAAACAGATCAGTGAAACGAAAACAAGTTTCCAAAAAATACTGGGGTTTTTTTCTTTTCTCTGATAGGAAGTTTTTGTCCCGGGACCACCTCATGATTTAGAGCATAGTTCATGGAAGAGTTTATTTGGTAATTTATTTTGAAGGTGAGATGGGATTAAAAGGTTGATCTGCATAAACAAATTGCTTTGTGTCGCTGCCTGGCATTATTAATGACAAATGTCTTGTGAAGATGGGTGAGTGGGTGTATGATCCCTCACACTTGTGAGGGGAGAGGTTCAGGTCTGCTGAATTTTACATCCAGCTTCTGCTGAAATGGAGACAAGACAACCCCTATCCATTTTTGTGCCAACTTTGTCCTTAACTTGGCCGGTCCTTATTTGTCCTTAGGTGTGATTTCTCCTTGTGGCACCAGCCTCAATTGCACCTTGGGCATCTAACATTTCCCTTGAGCATCCCTGGGGAGGACGGGGGCTTAGGCACTGCTGGCCATGGGATCCTGTGGGCTGAAGCCAGCCTGCATTTACCTCCCAGAAACTAGAATGAATTGCTATTTTTCAGCACATTTGGCTGCATTAAAACTAAACTATGAGTTGAGGTGCACTGAGGAGAGAGGACTAAATGAAGAGTAAAACATTTCAGCTTAATTATGGGTCTGGTATTTAGAAGCAACAGCTCAGCAATGTTCTCAGTGGACTGGAAGCACAAGTACGTTCTTCTACTGTCCTGTAAGCACGTGTCCCCCTCCTTGAGTACATTCCTGCATGTCCCCTTGGAGCATGTCAAGCACAGAAGTGGGATACAAGGTAGGCAGATGTTTTTACTCCCTTTTTGACTGCTCTGTTCTGCATACATACATTGCACACAGCTGAGATTTTTGCATCCTTTAAAACGATGTAGGCAGGTAAGGTGGCCATAGGTTTTTCCCCTATTGGTAGGTGTTTGCATAAACCTGCACTGACCTCTCTGTACACATAAAAGCAGGATCAGCAGTCTAGACCTGCATCCTTCCTTAGAAATCGCAGTTTGAAATCCTGACACCCAAGGAAGTCTAGGGCTAGAATTCCTATCAGTGAGGTCAGTGTCTCTGATATTTAAAGCCTTTCTCTCCCTGTGCCTGAACTGGGGACCTTAGAAAAATATTCCACTGGCTGGAGTAGTAAAGGGAGTAACTGGAAACTTGGTTGAAATATTTAAGAGTGTGTTACAAGGATTGCCTGTAGTCCACGTGTTGTGGACAGAGGAAGAGTGTGTCTCCCCTCATTCTTGCCCAAGACAAAGTGACACGCATGGTTGCGTGCTGAAATACCAATATCCTTTGAGGTACTGTTCTCTTTCCTTATGTCACTGAACTGATGTACATCAGCTCTCAGGGGCTGGAGACATTCCATTGCGATACAAAGCGGGAAGCCTTGCCTGACATCTCAGCATGAGTATGAATGCACAGTGTGCACTCTAAAAACATATTCTTTTGTGTGGTATCAGCCTGCTGCTCCCTTTCTTCTTAGAGATGACAGTAATAATATGCATGAAGCATTTGGATTTGCTGCGGGTGGAAACCGCAGCCTTCCGAGTGCCGCTGTGACGTTTGCTCGGTTACATTTATGAGCAGTGCCCTCTGCGGGCGACGGGACCTCGTTGAACACTCCAGTCAAGATACAAGTGTGCAGAGTGGGGGACCCTGCAAAGGTGAGGGGTTCTGCAGCAGTGCAACCGTGCTAACTGCAGGGCAGCTGGTGGTTTGCCTGTGTGTGGTAACAAATGTGTTTTGCTTTGGGGCAGGGGAGCAAAAGAAATTGAAGACCTAAGGAGACTGAAAAAAAGTATTATTATAGGAGAAAATGCTGCCTTGCTGGTGGGAAAGATGGTGTCTGTATGCCTTAAAAGCTTGGGGTGTGTTCTCATGCGCCTGACTCAAATCTGGTCAGTGGAAGGGAACCACAGGATGGGGGAAAATCAGTCCTAAGAACGCCCCAAGACTGCCCTCAGGACCCGATTCATTATCCATCTGTAGAGCTGCTCTGACAGTGGGACCCCAGGCTTGGCTTGGAGGCTTTTCTACTGCAGGGTGGTTCCCTGCACAGGGCTGAGGAGCTGGCATGAATGGCAGGCAGCAGACCGGGGAGCATGCCGTGCTGGCAGTCAGTGTTCCCCATGTCTCTGTCGGGTGCTGTATGGGTAAACACTGCCCAGCAGCACTGGGAAAAGAGTTGGGAGCATACGGAGGCTGAACCAGTCACGGTGGGACAGGATGAAGGGAAGCACTGCCAGGGCCCCAACATGCTAAGCAACCCTTGCCTTGTCTCGTGATGGACACAGCCCAGTCCCCTGATGTGTTTCGCAAATGGCTGTGAAGCCGCGATGGGCTCGGGACCTCTCCGCTCCCCTTGCTCCTCCCTGCCCAGGGGCTCGGCTGCAGGGCGGGTGGTGACAGACACTGCCCGGGGATGGGGAGCAGCCTTATCCGTGGCTTTCAGAGCACTGCCTTCGGCGGAGCGGTGGTGTTTGCAGCCAGCGTGGTCCCAGTGGTGCGCTATCGGCCTGCCTCAATTAGGCTTTTTGACTGATGGCCAGTTTAATGAGCCTATGTACAGAGGGTCATTCAACATGGCAATTATACCTATAAATCTATTTGCAGCAGGGCTCGAATAACCTTTTGCGCACAGTTCTCCATAAAATGACTGTCTGATTAATTAACATTAATTTATCCACTGTATGGAACCAGATGCAGTCTGTATGAAAGCCTCCTCTCTGATGTGCGGTCGCTGTGTGAACTGGGAGGATTTGGGGATGGGAATGGCTCTGATGTTATTTAAAGCCTCTCTTTTAAATTTTTTTTTTTGCCTCCTCTTTCTTCCTCTCTCTCTCTCTCTCTCTGGTCCCAGTTGATTAACATTCCAGGGCAGCATCATATAACAGGGGGCAAAATTCAATTAATTGCATATGAAATATTTATAACCCTACTCTATGTGTCTATCAGAGAAGGGTCCTTAATAGATCTTCTCATTAGCATGGACTGGTGACTCACTTCTCTGCTTTCACAGTCATTTGGAATTAAAATCCAATTAATCTAATGTCCCTGTGAATATTATTAAACTATTTGAAAAACTGTGTAGAAGAGATATGAGGCAGGGGGTGAGGGGCTAAGAGAAGAAGAGGGAATATGTCTTGAGCTCATGAAGATTCATTTCTTCTCTGTTAAACACATAGCCTGGAAAGACTAATTCCCTGTTTTCCGGAAAGCAGATAGCTAATTCTTAGTACCAAAAGCTTGAGAATGGCAAAATAACTTGTTTCCTACAAGAAGAACTGTGTCATCTTTGAACAGGCAAAGAAATGCCCTTACCTCCTCCCACCTTTCAGGTGGCTCCTACTTCATGGATGTTAATATTAGCCAGAAGTAGAGGACAGATTTACACAAGGTTTTTAGGCACCATGTGATAATTTTGGGACTCCTTCCTACCTCCTCAGCAGCATTCAAGTACTCTAGGCTGTGGGGCTGGCTCTGTGGCCAGAGATCCCAGTTGCCTGTCCTGGGGACTGAGAGGGCACTGCATGTCCCCCTGACCCTCACAGGGAACTTCCCACGGGAAGGGGAGCATGGGGAGAGGTGGGGGGAGGCCGCACCTTCGTGGAGTGAAAACAATTAGGGCACACAGATCCCTGGGCTGGGGAGCACTCCTGGGCTGCCTGGTACAGATGTAGCCTAGGGGAGTATTTAATTGTTAAATCTCTCTGTCTCTTCAGTGGATAGGGCACTGACCTGAAACTGAGCAAGGAGGGATCTTAACCACGAATTTCCTGTGCGAACTTTGAGCAGGAGGCAAGTTTTGGAATTGAATATTCCCCTAATGGCAATGACTTGAGGACAGAATCCTTTAATGACTCCAAGGGATTCAGAGACTGCTGCAAGAGCACGTAAGTCGGGAGATAAATATTTCTGAGCTGGCAGAATATTCTGGATATCCAGGTACAAAATATTCCCTATTGCTCTTCTATCTTTCTCTGTTAGAAACATTATCACAAAACATAAGTACACATTAAGATGCAACTATACATCCTCATGTCTTTATGAAGCCTTATAAAGCCAGACTTCAGAGACGCTGAACAGACTTCCCCTGTCACAGACAACTCATGGGAGAGTCTTAGCTGCATAGTAACACTGCAAGGAATATTTGTATGTATTGGGCTGAGGTCAGGTTCAGTCACTCCTTACCTTCACCACATCTGGAGTTCTTGTGGCCCTTGTATTGACTGGTTCCCATTTATTTATTCTATCTAGTAAAACTGCAGGCTGTGCCTTTGTGGTATAGCAAAGTACCACATGCAAATCTCAGCTGCCCTGGACTTGATGCGGCAAATAAATTGTGAGTGAATGTATGTATTTTTAATTTACCGAGGGAAATCTATGCCTTTTTGTGCCTTGTGCCACTTTTCCCTTTATCATCTAGATATTTTCAAAGTTGCTTAATTTACTAGTAATGAAAATCTCATAAGCCGTTCGGTTTGGTGCTCATCTGCACGCAGGAGCTGAAGTAGAACCCAGCAGAAACCTATTCACAGAAAATCGAAGCCAGAAGTCTCTTAGTTCAAGCCACAGCTTTTCAGGGAGCAGAAAGCAAGAATTGAAATCTTAACCCTCTTCACTCTGAAGAAACCCCAGTACCTGAAATGCAGTAGGACCTCACAGGAGAAACCCAGAACGCCCTGAGGGTACACTGCTGCTCTGCTGAAAGCTGATGCCACTGCAAAAAGCTGCTGTAGCATTTCATACCTGTCTGTCTGTCTGTCAATCTGTATTTATTTATTTATTGCCACTGACCTGCTGTGATGGATATAGGGAGGTGGCTGAATCTGAACTACAGGCTTAAAATTTTATTATCTAAGGCTCTAATTGGATTTGCTTTTGATATTAGAAGAGATTGATTGTGGCAAAACTCTTGAGTCCAATCAAATTAAGAGAAGAAACAAGTTTTTCTTTCCTGTAACTGTGCTTTCTCTGCAGCTGCTCACTGGATGCTGTCTCCAGTTTATTCTTATTCTCTTTTCCATCCTAGCCAGAGAAAAAAGTGGCAGCCCTTCTCAGTGGCTTCTCTCTCCCTTTGTCTGTTGTTTATGGTCTATGTCCTAGCTGAGGCTCCAAGCCCCAGTGGTCAGGGACAAACAGTCTTGATTGCCTCTTTCCCTGGGATCTTTGCAGCAGGAAAATAGAGAGAAAGGCAACATAAAGTGCACTTGTTCTGTGCCGTGGAGATTGTGCTCCCACTTTGCCCTGGTATGAAATGACTGCTGCTGCTGAAGTGCAGTGGAAAATCAAATCTCTGGGTCTTTTTTTTCCAATCTTCTGTAATCCCCTGCACACTTCAGGCACTGTATTAATCATTATAATTTCTTCCACATTGCCACTTTGTCTGCGAGCTTCCTTTGAGCAGGGTTTTCTGTTTTGTGCTCTCCTCCAGCAGGCTCCAGCTTTTCTGGAAGTGGTTGCCTGAGCTCTTTCCCAGAGCGAGGGTATGCCAGCCAGTACATCAATACACTTTTGTTTTCGTTATGCCAGCTTCCTGCGAAGTTTTCAAATTAATTTTAATGCCTCCCTCAACTTTAAGGCCGATAAAAAGACTTTGGTTCTGCCTACCTTGGTGAACTGGGACCTGTTCAGGAATCTGGAGGATGCTTTTGATTTGGTGCCGGGTATAACCGTTTTCCCTTCCTGCATTCAGCAGGTTCCTGGCACTATCAGGCTGAAAACATCCATACCCTTCCCCAGCACCCTGGGGAGCAGAGGATGGGGCTCGGCTTCCGATGGCACACCCCTGCCCCATGCTGTGCTGGCATGGGCAATCCCAGTAGGGCAGTGCCAAGCCTCACACCTGTGTGCCCATGCTCGGCTTGCTTGTGGGAGCTAGGGTTGTGCCACCAAAGCCCAGTCGAAGATGATGGGGAGTGCTGAGGCTGAAGTGACAAATGACATGGTTTTCCTATGCAAGGTCGAAACAAAAAAATGAATTAGGGGTTTGGTCTGTGTCTGGACTGCAAATCAAAAGGCTGCAGCTTGTGTGAACTTATATACTTTACATTTAAACTAGCTGGCTGTGTGGCACCATGAAGTATGGTGTGGGTTCAGAGCTGGCAGAGGCAAGGGGACATGAGGACATCCTTGTACCTGGGAAAGTTGTCTGTGGTGCATGCTAAATCAGGGGTCTGTGACTTGCAGATGCTTGTGGGTCTGTGGACAAACGCCAAGAGCTCAGCGAGGAAAAAGCAAACTTGGTGTTAGCCTTACATTTGCAATTTAGGCATCTTCACTGCCAGTGGAAAAACGTTTAGTGGCCTTCAGACTGAAAAAAAATACCTCACCATGGGGCAAGATGCCAGATTGCGCTGGGTAACTCTTTTTCTGCTTTTTGCTTAGCTCTCTGCTAAGTATCTTTAACAGCTCCCCTTTCTGATGAAAGAAAGGACATGTATGGTAAAACAGTCTGGAAAGCATTTGTCTTGCTTGCAATGGGTTGCTAAGTTTGTGATTCCAAGGGACGCCCTCTTCCTTTCTAAGAACTGTCCCATGGTGACAGGATTTGGGGGGACAAACCAGGCTGCAGAGAAATAATTGACCCATTTCTCTGGAGTCACAGGTCTACGCCAGTGGAGAGTGGCTGTGAGCTGCAATCAGCCACTTTGCACCAGGGGGAAGTCACAGCAGCACCGTCACTGAAGTTGGAGGGTACCTCTGGAGGTCAGCTGGTCCAGCCCCTCCCCAGCCACCATGCGGGGCTGAAACAGGGAGGGGGGGAAAGGGCAAAATACTGATGAATGGGTCCCATAGCTGCCTTTCTGCATCTAGTTCCCCTTCATTCACACCAGTGAGGGACCCTGCCGCTGAAGTCAGTGAAGTGGTACTGCCAGAGCATATGGGTATAGGTTGGAAGAGACTGAAGGAGAGACTCCCACCTATCCCCTGCTCCCAGGTACCTTTCTATGTTCAGGTGTTTTAAATAATGGAAAGGGAAGAAACTTCTACAAACTTTCTTTTCACAGCAAAGACATAGAAAAAGCTGCCTGTTCTCCTATCAGCTAAAGCCTCGTGGTCCCCACTCAGACCTTACCTGGTGCATCAGGAGGCTTCCCCCAGTCAGATGGGGACAGGAACTCCCCTGCCAGTGCCCACCTGCCCACTTACTACTCCACAGCCTCAGGTAAGGCTCGGACCTGGGTGGCTGAGAGATCGCCTACTTAGGATTATTACTTTTTTTCCTTCCCAGAATCAATCTGCAAATGAAAATACCTTTTCAGCCCTCATACTATTACCCACACGGATGGCACCTTCGGTGTGCACTATTCATTGCTATAATAGCTGCACCTGTGTATAGCACACACGCTGGAGCTGCGGCAGCTGTGGGCTGTAATTGCAAAGCATTATTTTCTGCTTCTCCCTGAAAGCTTTTGGGTTTTTTTTTCTCTTGTTGTTGCCGTGCAGGTCCATTTATAATGATGGGAGACCTCTTGCTTTCTGCAGGGCTCCCTCTTCCTATTACACCTATTTTTATCTGCTGGATTTCTTCAAAGAGCGCCCGTGTGAGCACACGTGCTTCTCACGTGATGTGAGCCTGTCTGGCAGTACCAGAGGTGGGTGGATGGGGCACTTGGTGTGGGACTCTGCTGTGTGGTCAGCCCAGGGGCCAGGCTGTGCCCATCATTGCCGCTGCTCTGGGCAACGGGCTTTTATGTGGGTTGGCATGGTGGCTCCGAGGTGATTAATTTATTTGTCCCTTGAACATTCTGCCCCCGGGTGCCTGCATTGCTCTGAATCAATTTAGTACTTTTGGGCCTGGATTATTGCAAGTGCTGCTGGAGCATGCATGGGAGGGAGGAGGGGGAGGGAGGAAGGGGATATTCAGAACACAGCTAACAACTCAAAAATGAAAAATACAGAGAGGGCGTGCTTTAAAACCCTCCGTTTGTTTGTTTCTCCGTTCGGGTCACAGAAAGGTGACTGGCTAGTTGGTGTTTCGGGTTGTGCCTTGTAAATCAAGGCTGCGGCAAGGAATTTGAAATGTATATCGATGCTGGCTGCTGTCTTACCTCCTGCTATAATGAATTCATGTCTGCAGACAACAGACACAATTATTATGGAAATTACACACGAACACAAACACTCAGAGGAAAAGAGGGGCTTTTCAGAGCTCTTGCTTTACCCCTCACCTCTCCCAGCCCAGGCCTCCAGCACCTGGGTTCTCACGGCGGTGACAGGGTTTTGCCCACTATCTCAGGCAACCACTGGAGGACATCCCCTGTGGTCCACCCTGGGTGTCCAGCTGGGGGTACCACCACCTCCCCGCTCAGTGCCCTAGGGCAGGAGCATGAAAGCTGCGTGTCCAGCTTGGGGCTGAAGAGTGCAGCAGTGTCAGAAATACCCCACCATCCACCCGTCACTCCGAGGAAGGTTGTCGAATGAAATTAAATACATAAACCCGAATCCCACTAAGTGTTCAAGCACAAAGTGTGATATTGTGGCTAAGGGAATTAAACAGCAAGCGGATGGACTGATGTGCCAAAAAGTTGAGCAGTCTATTGCCCCTTCCCCGGACCCTTCCACTGCATTTTCTTGCAAAATCCCACTCTTCCAGCCTTACCTCAAAAGGAGACCTTCAGTCAGAGGCAGTGCTGGCCTTGTCCCTTGTCCCAGTAGGTGGCAGTGCTCCCTCAAGAATTTGGGAGCTGAGTTGAAAAACCCAAGCCTAGAAACCTGCAGTTTTAATTTCTTTTTTTTGCAGATTCGGTTGCAAAACCAAATGAAAATGAGGGCAGAGCGCTGGGACCCTTTTTAATGTCTTTCCTGCTTTTTCCCAGGTAAAAGTAAAAGTATTCCTCGTTCCTTTTTCTACATCTTTAAAAAAAGGCCTGAAGATTTCCTTTCTGTGCCTGCGAGTGAAAGCGAACAGACCTTCAGCTCACTAGCGGCTTGGATATGAGAAGGTACATATAGATTTTCCTCGTTGCCAACCACTAACAATATACAATTGCCACTATGTGTTGCAGAGGGCAGTGAAAGGGCACTGATGGCTAAAATATTACAGCTTGCACATAGACAGATTTAGTTCTCCTTAATCAGAGGCAAATACATCTGCTCCTCCAGCCCCAAAGGCAAGTTACGTGGCTTTCTGTAAAACCTCAGACCATGTTTTGTATATTTTTTCCTTCCTTTTGCATAAGTTTTTTAAAATATTTTTTTTCCACAACATTTGGATAGGATGAGGGATAATGGCCTCAAGTTGTGCCAGGGGAGGTTTAGATTGGATATTAGAAAACATTTCTTCACTGGAAGGGTTGTCAGGCACTGGCACAGACTGCCCAGGGCAGTGGGGGAGTCCCCATCCCTGGAGGGATTTCAGAGCCGTGTAGATGAGGTGCTGAGGGAGATGGGGTAGTGGTGACTGGGCAGTGCTGGGTTAATGGTTGGACTCGATGATCTTGGAGGTCTTTTCCAACCAAGACTATTCTGTGATTCTATGACTCTTCATTCCTTTCTCTTTGTTAGTGCCCCAAAGGTTAAGGCAAAGGCAGCAGTACAGTGTAGGCATTTCAATGAGGCAGAAAAAAAGCCTCGCAAGAAAAATTGTCCAGATAACGCTACATGTGAGTGCTGCATACAAACCCTGCTTGAATGCCACAGCTTGATGAGAGTTGCTGTACCAGGAGCTGGAAAATGTTAGTGTACTGAAGGTGGGGGTTTTTTTTAGGGCAGTTTATATAGAAGTTTCCTGAATTCAAACTTTTTTGGGCTGCGTGCGTACATGTGCAAGGGAAGTACTGAAGGGGATGGATGGTGGCATGATGCAAAGGGTGCTTTGTAAGGTTATGTGCATTTCATGGCTACCTGAAACATCAGTGAGGGACAAGGCTGAGAGCTGATGGCGAGCTTACCTCCATCTAGCGCACCATCTTTTTTCCTCCCCTGTGAATTCAGCACATGTGGCGGAGGCAGGACTGGGAGCCCCTGAGAAGAAAGCCCTCTGAGCTCAAAGCCAGCGTACAGCAAAAGGGACTTCCCTCCCACCGGGGCAGGGCATGGACTGCTCATCTCTGGAGGCACACCCGACCTGCATGCAAGATTTTCACAGAGTCCACACCTCTGGATGCTTGGACATCGTTTTGAGCCTGGCAGCATGGGTGCTAGTTAACATTACTCAGACATGAGACCAAGGCCATGAATTGCTTCCAAAGAGGCTGTTGAGTGGCCAGTAGAGAGAAGGGACACTTGGTCAGTAACTTGCCAGGTTGAAACTGTAACATGGTGTGCAGAGGTGATGGGTTCCCACCTAGTCTTGCTTGTCACCATGCCACTCAGCCTTCCTGGCTTGTTGGCTTTGAGATAAATCATTTTATAAACCAACAGGACAGTGCTGAGGAATACTCCTTAGTGTGGGGAATAGCTTCAAAGGTTCGTCTTAGAACTTCCTTCTGTTGCTGCTCACCTTTTTCTGTGTGCTGAGTAATTCAGCTAGGGGGAACCATAGAGAGTCCTATTTCCCTTGAAAATGGTTTTGAAAAATATATATTTCCTAATTAAGAAGTTAATTGCAAGGCAGAGTGAAGCATTGAGTGTAAGCTGGCTTTGCCAGTGGGTTTGTGTAACTGCAGGTGTTTTGTGCTTTTGTTCCAGAGAGGAAATCTTAAAGGCTGGATGAGGCACACAGAGTTTGCTTATGATATAGCAGTCCTTACCTTCATGTCGCTGATGAAAACCAGCTGAGGGCTGCGTAGAGAGCTGTTACCATCTGCCAGTTGTGAAATGATTTGATAGTTTTGAGTTGTGTTTCTATGGGATGAGTTTCTATTTAATGACAAAACACCAGTGAAACAGGCACTCTTGCTAATGGTTAGAAAGGCCAGAGATTGAATACATGATGGAAACTTAATTTCTTTCTCATCTAGCTCTTGTCAACACTGTGTGAAAAATAGAGCAGGCCTTGAATCAGGAAAACAGCTTCATCAAGCTTTGAACTTTTAAAGTTATTTTCATTGTGCAGGGAGCAGAATGGATTTTTTTTATTTCTTATGAAATAGGTCACATCATCCTTTAATGAAATTTGTTAGCAGAATAACTCTTGAGATATTTAATTTACTGAAAGTAATGGGTTTTTTTCAGAGAGCAAAAACACTCAGTAGTAACTTTGGTGCTAATTTTGTTAAAAATGATGACAATTTTTTTACAAAAAGGAGGGAAAATTCTGAAAAGTGTATTTTTTTTCCAACTGAAATGTATTTCATGCAAAAATTCTTTATTGTTCTCAGGTGAAAAATGTGTCCCAGCCATTACTGAATGATCGTTCAAAGCCAGGTTTGGATTTTCTAAGCTATTTTTGTTTGCATGTAATAATTAGTAGTGACACTCCAGATCAGATCTTTAGCTGATGTTCATTTGAACTCCCTGCAGTTGCCTGTCTTTGAATATTCTTCCAGAATTTGAAGTGCTTGCACCTTTTTTTCCTGTTTGTTTTGTTTTGTTTTGTTTTTTTTCCAATACAGCCATGCCAGGATCCTGTTGTGAGCAGTGTTGCACAAGCACGTAGCATGAGCCAGTTGCTGCCCCAAAGAGTTTTATAATCAACATAATGAAGACAGATGACATTTGAGAGTGGAAGCAGGCAAATGGAGACAGAGGAACTTGTCCAAGGTCAAGGCTGGGATGAAACCCAGATTTCCAGCGTCCTTGTCCAGGGCCTGACTCACAACTGGCTCAGGCTTTCCCATCCTGACCCCATCTTCAGCATTTTGCAGGTGGGTGGACTTTTCCCCTGGCCTTCCCTCCCATTTTGCACCACCTTTTGGGGAGCCACCTCCTTGGTGGTCAGACCTGAGAGGGGACGGCTGAGAGGAGAGATCAGATGTCAGAGGAGATGGCTCAGCAGCTGGCTCACTGAGCTCCCAGCCCTATCACCAGCAGTTGCTGGAGCCAAGGGGATAGAGAAGAAACCTACAGCAGGCAGTTCTGAATTGGCTTACCCCTGGGAAAGTTTCCTTTGAACTGCTGTCAATTAAAGGATGATTTGTGGCCTCAAGCACTAATTTATTTTTTTTTCCCTCTTTTTTTAATATTTACTATTTAAATTCTAGATGTTCTTGTTACCCAGACTTGTTTATGCTTGGCCTGCTTAATTTAAGCTAAAACAGCTCCTCAGGGCAGAGTTCTGGTCTTCTTACATTTGTAAATTACCATGTCCCCCCTAAAATGGTGCAGATTGTAAAAAATAACATAGCAGTGCTGGGTCCAGGTTTAACCAGCCATTACCCATCTTGTCTTCTCTTTTCGGTGTTGGGTAGGCACACTGCTTGGCTTGAAACCATCTTCATCCCAGATATTAAAACAAAAGAAAATTATATTCAGAGAGGACCACAGACGTTCAGCTGGGATAAGTCAGGCTGCTTCCCCAGTGGCATGGGGAGCTTCAGGGTACGGCACCTTGGGGGCTCCTCCAGGGACACCTGCCAGATGAGATTTATTTTGGGGATGGCTTGTGAAGTGGCGTGAGCCCCTCAGGGCAGAACTCTAGGGAGGTCACAACTGTCCTCCTGCCCATAACTCGGCTCCTCCCCAGGCTGGGTGGAGGAGATGTAGCTCATATAGGTTCTTTCCCAAACTGGTATTTCAGATTACTTTGATACCCCCTATCCTGGAGCTTACAGGGCTTTTTCCTGAAGTCTGTTAACTGCTCCAGAAAGTGCCGGTAAACCTGATTTGTGCAAGCACTTAGAGCAAATTTCTTGTGAAACGTGCTCCATAAGGCTTAGTGCATGCATCAGGGAGGTGTGTGTGCAGGCAGCGAAAGCAGCCGCCGCCACTACTTTGGGAAAGGAGGAGGTACCACCACACCTGCAAGATTTGTGGTCCTGATGCGTACTTAATGTCAAGAAGGGTTTGGCACCTTTATCATAACCCCTTTGGATCATACACCTCTGCCATGATATTGTGGATGGCTTTTTCTCAGAGCAAGACAAAGAAAAAAGGTTTTTCAGGGCACAATTAGCTTATTTGACATGGTAGCTTCCGTTAGATTTCACTGGCCTTGTCTAAATGTCACGAACCAAGCTGCAGAGCAATTGAGGAAACTGCATTCCAGCTACACAAATGTCGTGAATTAAAAAAACCCAACACACACCACCCAAATCCAACTCTCTCTGGTCTGACCTTACTGAGAAAAATGAAGATAAACAAAACCTCATGTGAACTCTGGCCTAACCCTTGTCCCCAGGTCTGGCTGAAATTGCAGATGAGTCATTTACTGTGGCATGACGGTGAAAATGAGCATCTGGATTGGGTTTCTAGCATGCAAAAAGCCTCCCTGTGCCCACTGTGGTCCTGCATGCTGAAGTAGAATGGAACATTGATTTTTTTTTTTTTTAACAAGTGGATTGCTAGAGCTTTTATCCATCCTCCTTCACCCCTTTCCCTCTCCTATAGCCCCACAGACCAAACTGGGAGGTCAAGTAGAGGACCTCCTACCCCAACACATCCTGCCATGCATCCTCAGAGAGGAGCGAGCACACTGCCTGCCTGCTCGGGAGCAGTGCTCAGATGCAAGCCTTCGCCACAGATGGCTGCAATGGAATTTTCAGTTCACTGGGTGTATTATTTGTACCCTGTTTGAACCAGAAATATGTTTGTTTTAAATATTTTCTCTGAAATGTCACTTCTGAAAATTTGGCTTGTAGTATTTCGGAACTAGTTCATTTGGTGATTTGTTTAATTTGGGAGCTAATTATTACCATGTTGTGGTATTCCTTGATGTCAGTTATTAGAACTATCCTGATGTAATTGCTAAGTGATACAAATAGTACAAACCCCAAAATGAACCAGCTAAAAACATTTTGATATTAGATTCTCAAATTTCGTTTCAAAACTCCAAAATCTGACCTCAAAATGTCAACAAGTTCTGGGATGAAAACGCCTAACTCATTTTTATTTCATTTCAGTATCTTTTTAATGAGACTTTTATTGAGATCGTTACTAAAAAGATTAAATTGGGTAAAGCCTTCAGTTTTTCATTACTAATTCACTGTTTAATTCTGTCACCACTACCTGCAGCAGAGCTACTTATGTGAGGTGCACGTCCCCATTGAGTCTGGATGCGAGGCTTTTGCCTGGGTCTTAGAAAAATGTTAAAGGCAACATCGGGTTAAGAGTTTGATTTAATGTCACAGTGAATTTATCTTATTGTGTCTTTATTTTCTCAGACCTATCTGGGCTCCAGCTCTTAGGGGTAAATGCTTAGAAACTGTGTAAGTCACTACCTGCTTATGTGTCATACCTGCCTGAGCCAAGCCAAGAGAGAATGATGATGTCAATAGTAAATATGATACGAGATATTAACATGTAGATATGGTGATGGAGAGGACCAAGAGAGGGCTCCTGTCATATTACCACATCCCTTTCATCACTCCTTCCAAGAGGAGCATGGAAAGAGCTGAAGGAGGGGTCAGAAGAAGACAAGGTTAGGAGATAGGGCAGCAAGCCTCTAGGTTTGATGTTGAATGTGGCGAATCTTGAGGTCATTTTAATTTCTGGCAGCGTCTAGTTCCACACCACATAAATCACAAGTCTGTGGGAGAGCGGCCGGGTGCGGCTGCCAGGGGGAGATGGGTGGCTGGTGGGGAAAGGTGGCCTCCCAGGTGAGCCTGGCTGGGTCAAGTGCAGGCACTCTCTGGCTGCACCAAGGAGTCTGCGTCCCGCTAGCGGGATGAGGGTGGAGGATTGTTCCCAGGGACCCACTTTGCTGAGCAGATAGATAGACTGCTCTGTTTCACACCAATGCATAGCTTTGTTTTTATGTATAACAGCAGGAGGCATCTAAACTGTGCCCACCTCACTCACCTTGGAGGTAAGCAACAAGCCATCACGAGCAGGTGAGAAGTGCTTTGCTTTGTACCTGCTGTTTCGTACCTCCCAGTGCTCAACCCAGTCTCTGGGGTGGCGAGGGCTGACCCAACAGCCTGAGTGGGCACTGCCAGGGAGAGGAAGATGGTTGAGGCTGAACAAACCTTCCCGACGTGTGGCTGATGCTGCCAGTGTCCTGGCAGGATGTATATGGGAACAACATAAGCCACTCACATCCCGTCCCTCTGGAGACCCATCACTCCTCCTGGCAGCCTGACATTCAGAAACCTTTCTCCTAACCAGACTGAGAGCTGGGGTAAACCCTGGGATGGCTGAAGCTTGCAAATGGCCCACACAGCTCACAGTGAGCTCTGGCACTGGCCCTTCGCATGAGTCTCCTTGTCACGGGACAGCAGCAGGGTGGCAGGGTTGTACGTCACACCATCGTACCCCTGGTCGTCCCCTCCTATCTCCCCACTCCTTACCCTGTGCTAAGCAGAATAGCAGAGTGAAGATAATGATCCTCATTTATATCAGTTAAGGTCTCAGCCCACTCTGGAATTTACTTCATTAGGACTGCAGGCTGAATTTATTTTCATTTCTCCTACCCTAGTGCCTTGCTGCAGTGTAACAGAAGCATCACTTTTTAGTGTACTAAAGTACCAGAGTTGTCTCTTCTCATTTCTTTTAACCTTCTTCATCTTTCTCTTCCTCCTCTTCCCACTTCTCCTTGTCACTATTTCTTTTGCAAGCTTTTTACTGACTATCACCCAGCCTCTGATGCCCGCCATCATCTGGCTTCAGCAGCCACTAGCAATGGAAAGGCAGCAGGCAGGGATGCCTGATGTGGTTGGTACATTGCTTGGTCCATGGGTCAAACCCTCGTCTCACTGCAGGGGGCAGCTGCCTCTTGCCTTCTTCACAGAATTACTGAGTCATCTAGGTTGGAAAAGACCTTGAAGATCATTGAGTCCAACCATCAACTTAACACTGACAGTCCTCAACTACACCATATCCCTGAGCACTGTGTCAACACGACTCTGAAACACCTCCAGGGATGGGGACTGCACCACTGCCTGGGCAGCCCGTTCCAATGGCTGACTTCAGCTACAGCAGGACAGAAGATGCACTTAAGCCTGCACAGAGTAAGAGATGCTTTTGGCTGAGGGAACGCAAAAAGCTCCCGCTGCCTCTAAAGCCAGGAATATAAAAAGCAGAAAGGACAAGAGCCAAAATCTAAAAAGGAGGGAAGGAGGTGGGGACACTGGGAGCAGAGATCACAGCCCACAGCCTTTGGCTGAGAGAGGTGAATCTGTGAGCGGTGTGATGCACTGTGCATATCCTACCCTGGTATGGTCAAAGATGATACTTCACATCCAGCCCCGTCCCTGCTGGGGGGGTCACCTTTGAGCAGGTGTCCAGCTGCAAGGAGGCTGGGCCCTCCCCTGACTCCCAGTTTTGCCTTTGAAGGAGGACAAAGAAGCAAAGGCAAATTTTTTAAGAGGCCTTTTAAGGGTCGCTGCCTCTTAGAGCTTTGGCCTCTCTGGGTGAGGGGTGTGGGGGTTGTGGGGACATGGCAGTACAGCCCTGTGATGTGAGTGGGAGCTGCCACAGGAGCGGCAACCCCAGAGCAGCCCACCCCACGCAGGCGTGCCTGCCATGGCCACCATGATGCTGGTGCCTGCAGTGTCCACCGTCTCCCTTTTCCTCTCCCTGGGCCTGCGAGGCTGTCATTCCCACCCTGTGGGCGGTGGGTCAGCTCGGTGTCTCACCAGTTGTGCTGCAGTGTCCTCCCATGCCCCTGACAGCACTGGGGTGGGTGCCAGGGCCATGGGACCTGTTACCAGGGAAGGGGACACTGCGCTGCTGCTATTGCCAGGCTTAGCAGGTTTTGCTCAATTTCTGCCATGAGACTGGTTCCTCCTCCCCTTCATGTCCATCCAAGCCCCGGTGCTCCCTCTGCTGGGAAAAGTCAAGAGGTGAAAACCCAACATAAAAGAGGCAGAAATGGCCTAAAAAGTGTTGCATGATACTGCACTTTCCACTCTGTCGCATACCTGCGCATCTGGAGCTGCGGCGAGGTCACGGCCACTGGCTGCCTGTGGACATACACACACGGTTTGTTGTTTTTTTTTTTTTAATAGGCTTTCCTGTGCATCTGTGCTTTAAAAGAGGTGTAGGATCTTCTCTTGTGACAGCCTGACTTTAATGTAAGTCATCTGGCCCCTCTGTTTGCCCCTGATGTGGGACTTTTTCCAAAGCCTGACGCCAAACTTGGGGTGCTGGGGAGCAGTGGCTCAGCACACCCATCACTTCTTGCTCTTACACCTGCTATAAACCCCTTAGAAGCTCCCTAGAGACAAAAGATTCCTTCTCTTGGGCTAACCCAGATTATCCTTTCCACGTAGCACTGGTGCTGCATTAAAACACTAGAAATAACTGTTCTGAATAAGGGAAATGACAAGGTTTAAATGAGTGTGCTTCTGTGGTGCACGAGTCTGCGTTTGCATGTGTGCGATCAGTGGATGGGGAAAAAGTGGCCGCCAAGCTCTTCATGTGTTTTGGAGGTGGTGGCAGCACGTTTGCTTCTATAGAGAGCTTTATAGACTTGTTTCCCATCAATGGGCAGCTCTGACTGCATTAATTCCTTCCATTGAAACAAATGAGTCTGTGGCTGGATCTGACTGCAAGGCTTTCAAGGGAATTCGGTCTGTATCTTTCATGTTAGCGATATCTGTGAAAAACAGGAAACTGTTTTCCCATCTCATTCACATAATAGATAAGATGAGAAATTAGCTACTGGATGAGTGTCCCGGGGGCTGTTCATTTTGTCACAATAAATAAGGCTCTGCTGCTGCTGCCTCCTGTGCGCGTGCACTGCACACACGTGCACCCACACGTACATAAGACACTCACACTGTCTCTCTCTCAGGATCGTCTTCTCACTTGAGAGCAGCTCTGCCTCATTGCTACAGACTCCCTGATTTGGAAAGGTTTTCCTCCCTCAACTTCTCTCTTTTGCTTCCTCCCACAGCTGCTGCCTGTGGAGTGGCCAGGCTGCCCACAACAGGCTGCTGCACCCCCAAAGGAGGAAGGTTTGGGTGGGGAGTAGATTTTCACCAGCACCACATGGTGGAGAACCTTTCCTGCTTGCTGCTCTTCCCCCTTCCATGTCCAAGGGCAGGAATCAGACAGGAGCCCCAGCCTATCGCTGCAGTGAGCTGAGGTTGCCCCCCCCAGCCAGTCACCCCCTCAGATGGCCTCCAGGACAGCAATGATTTTTCTTCAGCCCAATGAGGACCACATTGTCCTTCTGCAGAGGTGGTGACCATCACCATGGCCAGGTACCACCATAACACATGGGTGACAGGCAGCACTGGCTTCTTTTGAAATTTGCTTTTTCCACCACCTGACGTTCTGTTCACTTTTGGACAGTGAAACGAAGTCAACAACAGACAGAATTAATCATGTTCAAGAGCTGCAGTTAGTGGTTAGGACAAAACAAAAGTATTCCCAGGAGGATGCTGGAGAAGGAGAGGGTGCTTTTGCCCTCCAAGTTATCTCCCAGCAGAGCTGCTTGGGGGGAAGCTCACAGCCTCCGAGCAAATTTGAAAGAAGGAAAGTGTAGTCAAAGCAGAGAGGGTTTTTTTTTTGTTTTGTTGTGTTTAACGTTTAGAAAACTAAAGAAAAGGAAATCAATTATGAGGCCTACCTGAATTTTATTTCCTCACCAAAAACCAAATTACTCAGCAAACTTATCGCTTGCTATTGCAGGCCTTGGTATTAAAGAAAACAATCAGGCCAGCAGGATTAATCTCTGACAGCTGCCTTATCTTTAACTTGCACCTTTGTTATTTTCTGATGAGCTTCTCTTTTTTTGCTGCCACGTTGTACCATACCTCACTGGTTCCTTTCATTTTATCATCAGGCAGGAGCGGAGGACCTTTCAGTTTATTAAAAAACCTTTATTTGTGAAGAACAAAGAAAGGGGAAAAAAGACAAACAATGAGGTCAGACAATCTCCTTCTTGCCAGGAGTCACTCACCTGTTATTTAGAGTGTTATCAGTTAGAGGAGACTTGCATCATTGAAAATCAGTCCCCGACAGCATCCTCTGTTAATGCGTGCACAGGCACACGCACACACACACGTATGTGCACGCACACAAAAGCCCCTTATGACTGACTCATACCAACCTCCAGATGAGGTCCTCTCCTGCCAAGGCTATAGTATTTTCGCCAGGGGAAGTCCATTTTCACTCTGGGTCGGATGCGATGGTCAGGGTCCTGTGGCGCAGGAATAAGGCTTTGACAAGTCTAGCTGCATGAGGCTACTTGCACCACAAACAGCATCCTCTGCTCCCCAGGAAAGTCTCCTGTCCTAACCTGCCTTGTACTCTCCTGGCAGCTAGTGAGATGTAATGTCACTTTGAGATTTGCTCTCAAACAATAGCCTTTCTTTTCTGCTGGGGTCATTCATATGCCTCATGTGCCTCAAGCTTTGCTGAAGAGGTTGACTCAGGTAGCACCCAAAATGACTTTGTCAGGTAGGAACATGTCATTTCCCAACTGCAGTCCTCAGTGTCGTGCAGACACTCATCCCCTCCTGCCTTTGTCCTGCTAGAGGGTTTTGCTGTGGAAGTCTTCACAGAAGCTTGTAGAGACAAGATGAGCTCTGACTGCAAAACACAGAGCTGGTTTCCTGCTCTTGATGTAACAAGTCCAGCTTGCAGTGGTTTTTTGCTTCCTTTCCTTCCATCTAGGCCTGCATTTGTAGGATGTGAGCTCACGAATTAGTGAATTCAAGTAAGTGGCATCACATTGGTCCCATGGGGCTGAGAGCTACTCCCATAAAAACAGTTATAAAACCAGACTTCTTTTTCTGGAGTCTGAAGAGCAACTTTTGATGCTCACACATGTTACACATATATGTCAGTCCCATTTATATGGTGTGGGCAAGCTGGGGGTACCTGCAATGTATGTGTTTCCCATAGGCGTATGGTCATGGTGGAGAGAGTGTCTCATGAAAGAAGAATCAGATCTAGTCTGAGACAGGGACTCAGTTACAAATGTGTCATGAGACAGAGTTTTAAGCAAGACAGAAAGCCAGACAGGTTATTTTTAAAGTCCTTTTAAGTCATCTCTGTATAGTTGAAGGCTTGCTAAAGATGTGTGCATATTGCAAGAGCTGTGGAGTTAATGCCACTGAGAAATTTTTTCAGTATTTAAAAAGACCTAACAAAAGAATCAAGGGGAAAAAAAACAACCAACCCATAAATAATCATCATAAAATGGTGTTACTCAACTTCCACAGAAATTAAAAAGTCCTGGAACACAAACCTGAACCTATGGATACACACCTTTACCTTACTGCACCTGTGTGATCACAGACATAGTTGTGTACATGATGATAGAAGACATGATGATCTAGCAGTATAAATGCTTTACTGGCAGGAGTTTAAATTGGTCTGCTGTAAATCATGCTGCCAAGAGGGGTGCATGGCATTCTTGTCCTTTGCCACTCCTCTGAATCAGAGGGGGAAGCAGATGGTGTAAAACTCTTTCAGCACTATGCCAATCCCCATCCTAGGAAAAAAAAACCCTCTGCTTCCTGTTTGAGGCAACTTTCCATCCCCTTTACACCACTGGACAGCAAAACTTCCTCATCAAAGCCTTTCTACAGGTAAAGAAAGCACAGTTCCAAAGGGCTGACATCTCCTGCTGGGTTTCCCTCCTTTCCTGGGTCTTGAGGTGAGTTCTGAAGTGTTTTGTCCATAGTGTTGTCCTGTGAGCTCTAGGCAAGAAGTCTTCTTTGCCACACATGGCTACAGAAACTGAAGGTCTACAATTGTCATTGCATACCCAAAAGTGACCGTGAATTGTGGTTGGTTTATTAAATAGAAATATACACAGAGCTCTACTAGGAGAGATAGAATTGTTCATAAAAAAGAGTAGATGTGTTTCCAGACTGTGGATATTCACAAAGCAATGCTTTCTGCAATCATGATCGATTTACCTGCGTGTGTATATATGTACATACATGTGCCTTTAGACAGAATCAACTATAGCATCTGAGACCTTTGGTTATTTTCTTTCTAGGTGTTTTCATTTTTTTTTATTCAGTTTGGTGGCTCAGTTCTTATCTGCAATGTAGGAACCCAGCTGAAAAGAACCTGAGAAAAAGAACAGAGACAGCTACACAAAGGCAGCATGGAGGGGGGACACAATAATTAGAAGGAAAAGAAAGGTAGGATAATTCGTTGGCAAAGAGGTCTTTGAGATCTAATGCTGTTGTGGTTTGTTATTGTACTCCATGCTTTATTGTTGTCTTTTCTATTGTTTTTTGTTATTGACAGTGTGCCTTGGTCAGTACCTCTGTCGTTTCCTCTCTAGACCAACGGCAGTCACATATTGCAGTGAACTCTCAATATGAGCTTGAAGGACACATCAGGTCCCAAGAACTCCCTTGCAATGAAACTACTCAGTGGCATCCCATAGCATGAGCTGTGGGAGGTAACCTGGCTTGCTCCCTCTTGTTTGGCCATACCTACTTAATTCTTTCCAGTGCAGCAATACTCTATTCTTGTCTTTCCTTCCTTGGCCCTCTAGTAAACAGCACTGGCCTGAAGCAATTGTAATTATTTATTTGATTTCATTTATGCTGTGCACAACCTTAGATTGCATTAGCTGCAGTTAAAATAAAAACAAATCAAAACTTGTATCCCCTACTGAATTACACTGCCATGACAACAGTGAAAGTGAAAGTGTCCTCATCAAAACCTCTCTTCTTAGCCCACCCCAATGTATTAAGCTAAAGCTTAACAAAAGAGACAAGTTTTGCAATGTGCCCTGAAGGTTCCCCACACAAGGAAGCAAATTCAAGAGCTGTGGGCCTCCTTCTGCTGAGAAAAAAAAAGCCATTTCCAAACGTGCCGCTCCAGGGACTGTCAGTTCAAATGCCTCGGTTCATCTCAACGGTGGACCCAGCATTCATAGGCAGAGGTAGTCTCTGGGGGACAGGCAGGTTCAAATCACAAGGAGATTTAGAAACTAAGGCCTGAATTGCACCTGGAAATGAACTGAAAATTGGCGCAGCCCGTGTGCCATCTGCGCTCTATGGTTTGTGTCTGAAATGTGGATCTGTAAGCAGGCAGCTGCATACTGCAATTAGCTGAAGTTTCTGAGTGGTCCTCAGACGTAGCGCTGAGCAGACCACATGGCAGTGATCCAGTCTGGAGATGAGAAAAGCACAGACAATGGCGACACAGTCCAACAGGACAAGAGGTTGAAATCTCCTCACCAAGCAGAGAGAAGGGGAAATAAACACTCGTAGCTCCTGCTGCTGCTGGAACATTCAAAAGCATCTGGAAATCCAGGAGGCCTTCTCCAGCCGGGCAACAAAGGGCAAGGCGTCCCTCCATCCAGATGGCAAGCATCACTTTTGCCATCTCCCCCAGTTATTTCCTGCCACCATTATCGTTTTGATTTCATGTGCAGTCAGCTCTTGTCTTCCAAAACCTGGATTTGGATTGAGCCTGAGAAAGACAAATGTCTGCAAAACCTGAAGTCCCATGAAATAGGAGTCACAGAGCTGAACATCATGAGTATTTTTCTGGCATTAGAAACCAGCACAGGACTGGAAAACTTGTGAGTACCACAAGCCATCTGTGGAAAAAGCAATGAACTAACCCTCTAATAACCCAAAATACATACACTATTTTATTCACATGTCAGAACTTCTTGACCATAAACTAGGTGGGTGCAGAATATAAGTATTCTGAGGGATAAGCCGGTTATGGAAGACTCTCTCTAAAGTTTGCCTCCAATGTGGTGGTCTCCTTGCTGCAGTGAACAAAAGCTCTTTGAGGCCTGCTAGAGTTATCACATCCAGGATTCAGAAATGTGGCAAATTTTAGCCCCAGCTATAGAAGTGAGGGAGACATAACATCTGTAATCTAATGGCAGTCATTCATTAGCTAAGGGAATTTTATCAATAAAACAACGAACATGTGGAAACTCAGACAAATTCACATGGGGAGCAGATTCCATTTTTTTGAGAATGATTGTTTGTCAGGAGAGGTAATGTAGGAATTCACCTTATTATAACACCCAGGTGTTAAAGGTTTGGTTTATACTTACATTTGCTCACTGTGATAACTGAAATGGAGGGTATACTTCTTTTTGTCCAGCGAGCACTGAATAAACAGCCCAGCATGGGATGCCCTGCTTGATTTTGTTCCAATACACCAAATATCCTAAGGACTGGCAGCTAATTTCAAATTGGATGGCTTTGGTTATTAGTGTTGTGTAAGACAGAATGGCAGCGCAGGCTGAGGCTGCTGCTGACACTTAAAATAATGGTCTTTTTACTAGTGAACTGTGCAGATTTATCTTGAGTCGCTGAGAGAAAACAGCATGGGGAGAGCTCTGGGAGGCAGCTTGCACAGTGCCCTCTAGTACAATGGTGGGGGAGATTTGCACTTCAGATTTCTGCTCACTTTACACCAGCTTTGATTTTGTTCCACTTTGATTTTGCTCCTTGCAAAAAGCACACCTTGGTTCAGATCTGCTAGTTCATATATACGCCTAGGAGAAGACCAATGCAATAGTGTCAGTCTAATTGTCTTTATAACGAATTTGGTAGTCTTGATTTAAAAATTCTGATTTGGAGCTGTGTGACCTTCTGAAACTTTGGGGGCATGCTGTCTACCAGGTCATCTACCTACCCAGACATCCCAACGCATCAAATCACTTGACCATCGTGATTCAAGTGTCCTATGGCTTGTTGCATTGACCATGCCAGTCTGTCTTGAGGGATTCCCTCCACTTGCTTGTCTTCCTATGCTGCACTGAACATCAGCTACATATCTTCATTTTTAAGGCCTGATTCCCCAGCTAGCCTATCACTGGGTCGCCGCCATCTCTTGCATAGTCATGAAATGTCTACTTCCACCTCCAGTCAGACAATTTTCTAGTCTCTATTGCTCGTTTGTTAAATTTTCAAACAAGGGCCCCTGTGTTTTCTTCCCTGTTGCCTTGTTAAAGTTGCAAACAAGTGTCTCTCTGTTTTCTTTCCTGCTGCCTTTTGTGCTCAAGATGCATCCCCTGCAGCCAAATCCAAACTTGCCTTATTATCGCTGTCCAACCCGCCTTGAAACTATCCTTTATAATAGTATCTATAAAAGGCTGGACAACTGCTTGTGGGTGGCTGAAATGACTGCCTGTCCAGCTGACTACTATTTTCCTGTTATTTTCTTGTATTTCCTTCCTGTCCACATTTGCCTGGGGTCTTTTTTTCTCCCACTAAACCTCATTTCTTTGTAGTTTAGACCATTTTCGTGTGCTGCGCTTATACAGCGCATGCCACAATGCGAGCCTTGCCTGTGGCTAGGGCTTTTGGACATGATGGTGCTTTATATCAGGTGGACATGTACTACTGGGAGAGAGGATCCCTGTGTCGCCTGTTGCTAGCCTTGGTTAGTGTAGGACACATTCCTCAATCCCCTGGCATGGCTGTGCAGCCTCCTGGCACTCTCCCTGGAGTCCAGCCCTACAAATTTGAGACATAAGGAGTTTTACAGTGAGGAAACACTACACTGCAGCACAAAAAGGTGTAGGGTCAAGTCTTTCCCTGATCACAGAATCACACAATCACGATGCAAAAGATAAAAATGCCACCCCAGCTAATGGAGGCACAGCCATGGTATGTCAGCAGAAAATGAGCCCCTCTGCAAGTGCATAAGTGCTGTGGGGTGTCTCTGCCTCTCTTTTGAACCAGCCACCATGGGTGCATGATTGTTATGAGCAACTCTTACCAGGTCAGCAATGGGAAGGGAGAGGGAGGGGGAGAGAAAAGAGAAGAGAAGAGAAGAGAAGAGAAGAGAAGAGAAGAGAAGAGAAGAGAAGAGAAGAGAAGAGAAGAGAAGAGAAGAGAAGAGAAGAGAAGAGAAGAGAAGAGAAGAGAAGAGAAGAGAAGAGAAGGCATTGTTTGGAGCTATTGGCCAAAAATGTTTAAAAATCTAACTGCATTTTTTCCACGTCAATGGAATATGGAAATTCTGTAAAAGAATTTTAAAGATAAGTACTAGTTAAGTAGCCCCCAAATAATCATATTTTTCTTTGAGCTTTATATTTCTCTTAAGTTAAATCCATTAGTAGATTAGGTTTTGCCAGCTCTATTCATGGATATTTGATCCTTGAATCCTTTCAAGAAAATCAATGCGTGGCTTTCCAGCTAATTAGCATAATGTTAATAAAATGCATAACATTAATAAAATGTGTAACAGGGCCAGGATTGCCAAAACCCCCCCACTTCATCTTACCAAGTCTGTGGGGAAGGTCAACAAGTACTTTGGGCACAGCGGCAGGGTGGCCGGCCAGAGGGTTGTGGCAGGGATGGTCTCCCCTTCTCTATTTTCCGCCTCCCCCCTCGCTTTCTTCTGCAAATCAAAGCCACCATCTGCTGTGACAAGTGTTCCCATTCACCTTTTCCCTCTTATCTGCTCCCTCGCAGGGAAGTGCTCTGGAGGCTGACAGCCTCATCTCTGTGCTGATGTTGCATTTCTGCAGCCATCGCTCCCCCCGGTCCCCACTGCCTGCCCTCCATTAGTGGCAGGGGGGAGAAAGGGGCTCTGGGGTCCTGAGGGGGAGCTGAGGCTGTTGGTGTGAGGGGTGAGGAGAGGAGGTGGAGGTGCTTCGTACCCCCAGGGTACCCCACTGTTCCCCAGCATCTCCTAGAATCCACCTCCAGCTGTTTGCCCCCTGATGTATTACTCCCATTTTTGAGGCAGATGCTGGGGGGAGGGAAACCTTTCTTGCTTTCCCCTTCTCCCTCTTTCCCTTGAACTTGCACAGCTCGCTGATATTTCTCATTTATTGAGAGGAAATCCTTTGGGTGACTGAGAAGCTTAAGCTAAAATATATAACGGGCCCCAGTAAATCATGGCAGTAACGGCAATGCAGCAGATCACAGAAATGCTGGGGGTAAATATTTTTTCCTTTTCCACCCAGCCAGCTTATGCTGACACGTCTGTGGTGTCATAGGTGTCAACAGAGAGAATTATTTCCCTGCATGAAAGAAACTCGAGAAGGAAAAAAAAATAAAATTATGGAAAAAGGGATAAGAAGCTCCTGTGAATACTTTTTTCCTGCTCTAAGGGGAAAAAAAAATAATCCCTTTGTTTTGTTGTCTTGTCTGGATATGACATTTTACACAGTTTCCCTTCTACTCCTTCTTATCCAATTTTAAAGGCTATAGTTATCTCACATAAATATTTCCATGGCAGGCTGTTAGCTGTGCCGAAGGCTGCCAGCTTGGGCTGGCAGCAGCAGCTCCATCCTCAGGGCTTCACCCTTGCAGTCCCACAGCACTCTCAGGAGGGTATTGAGTGATTTCACGGGAGTTAATGATGGTTGCTTGAGAGTTAATGTTGCTTTATTGTAGAGTTAATTCCATGCTCTCAGCTTTTCGCACCCTTTGGCCCAAACTCCACTGTCCTGGTGTCTCCCTGCACGGCAGCACAATGTGGCCTTTCTGTTCATTTGAACCATTGGAGGGTGAAAGAACCCTCCAAGTTCAGTAAAAGTGAACAGTAAAATAAATTTTATTAGAGATAAAGCTCTTCGTTACTGGTAAGTGATAGAACAATATCAACAATAGATGGGCTTACAGAAGCTGTAGATACTGGAAGAAAATTCAAGGTGGGTGGTAAGCATGCCTTTGCCACTGATAAACTTGGCTTGAGACTGACTACAGGTTTTGTTGCCTTTTTACTCTTGTAGGTCCTTCATCCATGGGAATGTGTTGTTTAATGCTCTTTCCTTGAGAGCTGATACTTAATATTTTCATGGATCACCAAAAATATTTGAGCTGATGCAAAGATGTTTAGGTTATTCAAAGCTCCTGAGGACTGTGAGGAACTTCAGAGTAACTTGATGAATTCAGGTGAGTAGGTTGCTCAAAACCAAATACAAATAATGAAAAAAGGTGAAGGACATCCGTGGAAATAGTTTGAAAAAATCACAGGTGTTAGTGGGGTATCCAGAAAAAAATAATACAACTAATATGTTAGAGTTCATGGGATTAAAAAATCAAACCCTATTGTGTAATTATAGTGTCTTCAGCCAGAGAAGGAAAGTTGGTCAATCTTGCAAAAATTTTCAGTTCATCTAATAAAAATGGGGGAAAAAAACCCCAAAACTTTGAGATGAAAGATAAAAGAATCTGCAATGAAAGGACTGAAATTGGATATGGAAGTTGTTAGAGATATGGAAAGACAACCTTGGAGGGAGAGGGGAAAATGCGTGAAATCTAGAGCAGACCAGAGACTTGTAGGGTGCCCACAGAGGTGTGTGACCCAGAGGATGCCTAGAGGGGAAGCATGCCCTCCACATGGTATTAGAGATGATTTAGTCTCTCAGTGATATAAACCCTAATGCTCCATGGCATAACTCAGAGACCCACTGTCTAGCTTCAGAAGACCTTTTTCAAGTGGGTAAGTTATTTCATAACTATGCACTATAAATTGCTTTGCCTTGTCATTGGGACTGCTCATACTGGTCACTTGTGGAGGCCCGATACTCGCCTCCACTGCTAATCTGTTATGGGATATAATTACATGTCTCTGTGCCAGACCTCTAAGGGTTCTCAGTGAATAAATTCCTTAAAAAAGGTTCCTAATATCCTGCCACATAAATGTCCTTGAAAATTGTCTCAAGGACTTCTGCCCATATACCTGATGCTTTCTCCCAGTGCACTGTACTCATGTGGGCACAGCAATGTGTCCCCATTTGAATGAGCCAGGAAGTCTGTATCTAAATAGAAGAACCTTTCCCCAACAAAAGAAAATGCGAGTGGCTAGTACAGTGTCAAAGCACTGAGGGTTACATTTTCTGAGCATGAAAACATATTGATGAAAATTCCCCGTCTTGCTAGATGGGATTATGATAAAGTGCTGTGGCTTCACCACTATTACTGCCACGCCGGGTGTTTGTTCGTTGGTTTGTTTGGGTTAACATTTGTAACATTGCTAAAAAGCAATTCTCTGCTTGTTCCTGGTTCAGCTGTTCTGCTCGTGTGTGCTGGTCTGTGCAAAAGGAACAGGATGCAGGGTGGGAATACGGTGAGCTCTGCTGGCGTGGCTGGGATGGAGGGCAAAGCATGGGACTGAAACATCACCGCTGTTGCATTGTGAAGTGTACATGAGTGTGTCTTGGGGGCACTGCCAGCGGTACAGAGCTTTGGCTTTTGATTCTTTCCGTGTGACAGATACAGACTGCTTTTCAGCTGGGCTTGCTCTCGTGCCCGCAGCAGCGGTGCCTCCCTCGGTCATGGTGTGGGTGGTCTAGCACATCAGCGATGGCGAGGTGATGCGGGAAGGTCTGACGCAGCCCTGTGGCTAGAGCACAGGGAGCTGCTAGATCTCTGTAAGCATGAAAGACATTTCTGTCATCTTTCAGGAAGCTTCTCTACCTTGAACTGACTGGGAAAGGTTAGACTAAACTTTCTGTGCTGATTAATAAAGCCTCTGTGGACAGGGTCCAATCTAAACCTGTGAACAGTCCCTATCTCTGAATTTCAGTTTGTTACAGCATTTATATTAACTTGTAGATAATGTGCTCATAAAGCATTTATCTAATATGCTGAATTAGGAAGCAGTTGCTGTTGAATTAATGTCTTTTTACAATCAAGTCTTATTTTGATACCCCTCATGTCCAATTTCCTGAAAAAACCTCCTTTCTACCTCAGATTTACATATCTGGTTTTTAACAAATCTGGTAGAACTGTTCAACGGAAAGTATGAGGTAGATTAGCAAAGGTATTTCACAGGCTTAGGCATGTAAAATGAGCTGCAGTACGTATTTTGCAATAGCTTCCTCCAGTTTTAACCCATCTCTCAAAGTTGTCATGTTTTGGAAGCATGAGCCGTAAGTAAGATACAGATTGCAGAAGATGCATCCTGTTGACTTTGAATTTAAATCAGTTAGACATGCAATAGCTCACCTCGAGAGTTTAGGGAGAAGTCAGTTCAAGGCTGGAAGATAAATTTGGCACACGTTTGCAAAGGTGAAACTGTAGGACCCATCAGCCAAGCATCTTACTAGAAAGGCAAGTTTAACTCTGCTGGGACATCCTAAACTAAGGTGGCACTGGAGTCAGAAGCCTGTATAGTCCTCATACTGCATGTACTGGAGTTCACTTCTGGTTTCTGATGGCAGCAAGGCAGACCAGGACTTCACACTTCTCTGTTGAACCTTATTCCAACCACTTTCCCTATATGCAGGAAATACTTGGTGTTTATTCACTAGAATGAACTACATCTTGTTAAACTCAGATTAAAGTCATTGCTGACAGGGAGTAGACTGCCTGTCCACACTTTCAGGTAACCCAAATGAGACAGGACATCGGGATAATTTGTGCCTGGCCCAGCTTTCTGAGGGTTCAAGCAGTACTTTGTACACAGAGTAAATCCATGGTAAGAAGTGACTTGAGATGTCTAAGGAGCTATATGCCTATTAGGTGAGTATATTTCAAAAAATAAAATACCTTTTCATGATGGGAAACCAAAATGGACATAGATTTGATATTTTTAATTGCACCAAGGGGGTGTCATGCTAATGAACTGTGGGAACAAAGTCTGAACATTACAGTATTTGCCAACAAATTGGTTTCTCAGCCTGTTTTCTTCGTCAGCTACTTATTTGATTCAGGTTGTCAGTATGGTAGAATTATGAGGCAGCAAACGGGGTACAGTGGTGATTTTTTCAGTGATTTTCAGTGAGTCCCTTTAAATCTTCGGGTTGACTACCTCAAAATACTCCAAGAATTTTAAACAAAGTTCTTGGTTTTGTTTGCTAACTGCAGGAGGAAAGAAAACAGCTTGGCAAGTTAGTTTTGTAATGATATATATTCTTAATATCCAGATAAACTCCTAATCCTACTGATTTTGTTTTTACTTCAGTCATATCTGTTGAAAGTTAGCTCCAGAAGTTACTGCAAGTTGTATACAAATAAATAAATCCTTTCATCAGTTTTCAATTGAATGTTTTTCCATTTTGTTTAGCTATCTCCTGTTCTTTCATTATGAGAAACAGTAGATAACACATAAGTAGATTTTTTTTTTGTGTGTCACATAGGCTAGTGAGTCCCTGTTTTCATTACTTCTCTGAAGGAGAAGTCCTGTTCTTTCCAATCTCTCTTCCTATGGAAACTTTCCTCATATCTCTAATAATATAGCACTGAATGACACACAGATGAACTAAAACAGGCTGTTTCCTGTTGTGCGATTAGCTTTGATGCGTGGGTCTGCCAATACTATTGACTCTCAATTGTCAGTTTAGATCAATTACTTGGGGTTCAGGGTTCATGGATAGAGTAGACTGACACTCTTCCTGGTGGGAAAAAGCTAGGAGGGATTTGCTTATCTAATTTTGGAGTGGACCGTAAGCGGCAGTGTTGAACGGGTGAGGTGCCAACTTCCTTCAAAGAAGTAATTGTTGAACACTTTCTCAATAAATCATCTCTTGTTTCTAATAAACTCACCCGTGTTTGTTCTGCCTCTTCCCAGCAGGAGGATCTGGCTAAGCAACACCAGCTTTATCTGAGCCTTTTGCCTTTCTTAACCCTAGTGAAGCTGGTGCATGCTGTGGGAACCCTGTAGGAGCAGGGCTGGCCAGGCTGTTTGGTAACACTGCAGAGGGTCATGTTGGTCATGCTGACTCCCCAGGGTCTGGAGCAGCCAGGCACACCAGGTTTGTCAAGTGTGGAAGCACACACACTTCCCAAGAGAACACAAACCTGGTGACCATGGCATTAGTATGAGCTCCACGCTGGGCTATAGTTGTCCCAAGATTTTCCCTGGGATCACCTACACCTTTGGTGGACCTTGCTTCTGTTCTCACTCCTGTCATCTTTAGAAACATAGCATTTCTGGGCCACCCTGGTCTCGATCTGGCTCCTAGCACCTCTCCGACCCTCATTCCTTGTCCAGGCGCTCTCCTCATGGCAATTTCCTTTCCCCATTGCTCATGACTCCCCATGGTATCTTGTTTCTCCATTCAGTCCCACAACAACTTTTTATTTGCCTTGTAACAGGAGCATTCAGAACTTGTGCAGAGCCAATGTTTTGGGAGATACTTCTCAAGAGTATTTGGATGTTGTCTGGACATTTTGTAAGACCAATAACTCTGGCTGTTGCTCTGCCTGCCAAAAATCTACCTTTGTGCAATTCTGTGTCCACATTATGAACACCTGCTTCTCCTAAAGCTTTTCCTTCTCATAAAGTAGGTGAGGAGACTGCTCCTGTTGCCTATTTAGTACATGTAGAAATGTCAAAAGTAGTCTTGACTAAAATGTAGACATTAGTAGAGACAGTTCTATGGTGGGCTTGAATTAATGAAACAAGATTTCATTTGGTTTAACTTCAAAATGCCTCATTTTTTTCATGCAGAACCTCAGATCTGTGTATGTTGAATTTGTATGTACCAGGATGCTTGAGAGATGGGGAGTTTGGTTAGCGGTAAACTGATTTTGGATTAATATGGTTGTTGATTTGTATCATAACAAAAATAAACTTCCATTATCCAGATACTGTTTCTCAAACTTTTGATCTGACATGAGTGAGATAGTGATACTGAATTTATTTGAAGTCATGGCGTCTGGCTCCTGTATTATGTGTGCGAAGAAATGTCCATAGGGTATTTTTTTCCTATGGACACAGAAAAATCTGTGGTTTCCAAATTTCACTCTGAGTATATTGTCTTAAATACAGCACGCAAGAAAGCATAAAGGCCAGAAAAGAAACAAAACAATGTCTCCATCAACCTCTGTGTGACCCTGGTAGAAGTAGCTGCAGGAGTGGCCATCATCTCAGGCTTCCTAGCTCTGAGAGGATATTCTTCTAATGATCACTGGTGACAGTTATTGTATAGAAAATACACGTGTGTGAGTGAGACAGAGAGGCAGGCAGGGAAACCTTTTTTAAATTAGTATTTTAAGTCTTCTGTAATTTGCAGCAAACAAAACACGTTATCATATAAATAATATATAAGGAGATAATAATATAAATGCATGCTACATTTCCATATCTGCACACCCAAAGAAAGAAAATTTCATTCACTCTCATAGTTCTTCTCATCCAATTGCTCTAGGAATCTCTCTTCTCCCACATCTGTCACTATAGTATCTGAAATATGAATATGCATCCAGACAGCAATGTCTAGATAGACTGCACCTCAGCCTGTGGCAAAAAGAGGTCTTTGACAAAATGGGAAAAAAATCAGCTTTTGCTTTCAAATTTTTCCATTTTTATTTTACTGAGTCCCTCTCTGATATTTTTGTTTTCTGTTGTTGTTGCTTCTTCTTTCACCTCAACTTTTTTTTTTTTTTTTTTTTTTCTCCCCCCCCCCCCGTAAAGAATAAAGCAGAGCTGTGGGGTAAAGCAAGAGAAAGCATGCAAAGAAGCAGGATTTATGCAGCCCTAATTTTGACATAAATCTTCAGCAAAAACAGTGAATGAATGAAAAAATTTGTCCCAGAGCTGTCAAAGGAAAGCATTACTGGAAGTAGAATTTTTGAGGAATTTGAATCATCACTGCTTGCAAGGGAGCAATTAGCTGCGTTCGCTTAGTGATACAGTTACCTGAGGTTGCTTTTTTCCTGGCTGTCAATGTTGAAATACCAGCACTGCTCAATGACTTCCTGAAATACTCCATTCCTAAGACACAACATTTTGTGGGATCCTAAATGTAGTGATGATTTCTACAGATTAGTTTTATTTCGAATGTCCTGGTCGAACTCATTGCAGGGGTCTCACCTGATCCCTGCTTTTAACTTGCACATTCCTCAGTTGAGAAACCCATTGTTCTGCCTTAAACCAGTGAGGATACAGATTAAGCTATCCAAAACAAAGCACTTGATGGGGAACAGCCTTCAAAACATGTATACATGTGATTGTGCTTGGGAAGGTGTTTGTATTTTGTGTGACTCAAATCATTGTAAGTTTTAAAGGGGTGAGAATCATTACTTCTGAAAACAGAGTGTGAGGAAGATGATGACACTGCACTGTTCCTGTTGCATCACAGGCTGCATTGCTGCTTGCTAAGATATTTGCAAATGTACATGACCTGGGCATTTCAGTGTCCTTAGCGTCACCAATGCATGGCTCCTGCAGACAGATGGGTATGTTCACAAGTGGCTTTTTAACACTTGGTTATATATGTTGAAGTGCATGTGATTTTATTAAATAGCACACATTTGTGCCTGGCAAATACAAATTGTTAGAATGCAAAGTATCCTTTGTCGGACACAGCAGGGAATATTAAACAGAAGACTAAAAACTATTATTATCAAGTATGATTACTGCTTAACACGCAATGCCAGAAGATAAACTTTTCTTATGCTTCCCTTGGTTCTGTGATGTTTAAGATATCCTCTTTACAGCCATGCTTACCGTGCCTAATTCTGGATTTATATTTGACATCAAACACTTCCATCCTGAGGGGGGTCCTTGACAGTCTTTAATACAACAAAATGATTTGGGCTTCCCATCATCCAGTTTAAATCACTTCTCTGCCCACGCATTAAAAAAGCTCCTTTGCAATCCTTGATGGCCACGAGCAAAACATGGCTGGTCCCAGTCTAACCCTCAGCTGCATGGCACTGCGTTGTCATCATAATTGGATGTGATAGATTTACACTTTCTTTACTAAAATTTTGTTCGTGATTGAGTAAATGTGCCACTTGCAGTTGAAAATAAATTAGCCTAGAGCAACAGCAGCATGAATATTTTTTAAAAGTGTGTGTGCTTTTTATATATATACATATATGTATATACACCCATATATACACATACATATAAATAAAATAGAAAGGCTGTATGAACAGGTCAAGTGCTTAGCCCAGATTATAAAAAAATCCCCTTCATGGCTAAATGGCATCCTGAACTCCATTTTCTTGATATGTGTTGTACATTTCTCTCCCTCAGAGCAGGTGAAAACATAAAAGCAGTGCTGCACACTGCAGCATGGGGGAGGGTTTGCTTCCTCACACTTTCTACTTCTGTCAAGCCACCTGAGAAGTTGATACAAGAAGGGCATTTTAGAATAAAGACATTGCTCTGACAGCAAATACAAATGAAATAAAATTGGCCTAAGGCTTTGATGCCAGAACCTGAATGGAGAGCTGAGACTTGGCAATGCACTAGTTTAATACACCAGAGAAATAGAACTAGAATAATTTGCAATGCAGCATGATGAAAGAAGAAAAATATAACAAACCCAGAGATTAAAATAGACTTCCCAGCCTGTGTATATTCACATTGTGCACTCAAGTTGACCCATAAACATAGCAAGAGAAGTAAACATGCTTTTTGCTTCTTTTGGAAGAAAGCCATTGGATGTGGGGGGATGCCACGTCATGAGCTTGGCCCTGAGACTCCAGGGGGAAGGACTTGAAGCTCTCACAATTTGTGAAGTCTTCTTTGTGGGCATCTCCTAACTCTGGAAATAGCCACCACAGCCATTGTAAGCCATTGATCTGGTTGCTGAACAGACAAGGAGGCTTTGTGGTGGAAGAGAAGGAATACTTGAGAGAAAGAAGACACTTGTAGGACACCTTGTGCATGCCACTGATGGGTTTTTTTTTTCTGTACATACACACACACATATCCTTAGATTCCTCCCAGTCCACTTACTTTCCTTAGTGTAAAAACTCTCGAGTTAAGGATTATTTGGGATTTCATGCTTGTACAGCATTTATAACCAGAAGTGATCCTACATGTTGCCACAACGCAAAGAGAAAAATAATAGCCAATGGGTTAAAGACTGAGTTGGCTTGCATTAACATGCTGGTCTGTTTATTTTCATATCCTCTAGAAGACATCGTTTATTGGTCTCTAATGTTTTTCAGGTTTGTATGACCCAAATACGAATTGTTTGACTTTTTTTGCAAGAGGCGTTTTGGCAAGTACTGAATTCATTTTACGGTATTAAGTCAGCTGTAGAGAAAAATAAATAAATTGTTGAAGTACCAGAGCCAATTACGGGCACTGGTTCATGTGTTGAATTCTGCATTTCTCCTTTAGATATTTAAATGGTTCCAGTGCATGGGCCCAGTCATTCCAAGTCCTTGGATGTATTTAAAGCAATTGAAAATCCCTTTTCAACACAAAATTCAAATACTATTACAGTCCCTTTAACAAATATCAATGGTTACCTTAGGGTTGTGGTAGGATATAAATTTTAGTAGAAAATTCCACTTGCTGGTAAAGGAGTGTTTAAGCTACACAGGAAAAGTGGTGTGAAGTACAAGTAATAACAATAACAGCTCTTTTTTTTTTTTCCCAGAAAAAAACCCCAACAACTGGGTTCAAAGAGTGCACCAACGTCGTCTCTTGGTATAAGTCACTTCAGTTTCTTTAGATGTAGAGCTTGACTGAACAGAGAGTGATTTGCAGCAAATAAATGTAAGACATAGAATTATACAGTGTTCTCCTAAAGGGAGACTTTGCTATCAGCTCTGTCATACAAACTGTCCTTAGGAAGGAAACCAGCAATTCAAATAAGCCAGTCATTAGTTTGCATCTAACTCATCAGTCTGAGTCCTCCAAGTCATTAATTTGGGGTGGGAAGGGCAAGAGCACAGCTATTGTCTGATTCTGTCAGTAGAGTAAGAAAAATAAGATAGTGGTGCTAACTCATTGGGAATTGAAGTAAGTTAGAAAAGCAGTAACTTTGTCACAAGTATACACACTATCAGAAATAAACAACTTCTTCAAGCCTGATGGAAAAAGCTCCAGCATGCCACAGCAGCAGTGCATTTGTTTATTATTGCATACAGTTTAGCCTATTTTAACATCGACTGTCCAGTTCTCTGCTTTTCACCCAGATACAAAAATCCTAGGTTAGGGTGTAAAGGAAGGCGAAGCTTGTAAGCAAGAGCTGGCCAGCTGATGATGGACGTTATTAACTGAGGACAAAGCAGACATTTACAACAGTGGAGCAGAAAAGGGAGAATGAAACAGAGATCTTTAGTTATGTTTTTCTTCTTCAGAAACATCACTTTGTCTACAGCAGTTCAAACACTTGGGGGAAAAAAAAAAAAAGGAATAATATGAATGTTTAGGCTTCCTCTAGGCATTTTCCATGCTCTAGATATCCCCAGAATGCAACAGAGCATCCTAGCTCACCACTGAATAACGTTGCAAATATGTCCTTCCCCTCACTGGCTGGAGGGACTAATTTATGAAAAGAGATTAAAAGAATTAAATATAGATAGCTTTGCTAAGTGAAGGCTACAGTGGGACAAAAGAGTAGCCTGCAAATACACGGAGGGGGTAAATTCCTGAGGGAGGTGAATTATTTAGGACAATAGGAGTGGGTTTAACTAAGAGTAATGGGATGCAATTAAGAATAGGAAAAATTAGGCTGAATATATGAAAGAAATCTTCTTGACAGCGAGATCTATTTGGTCGCGGACGACTGTCCCTTGGGAAGTGATGGAAGACCCATCATTTGGCACGTGTAGAGGCAGGCTTTGACAAAACATCAGTTAAGGCACTGTGGGAAACAATTTGCAGGGAAATACATGAAAGGAGTTGATAGGTATTGTTGCTCTCCTCAGTCTTTCTACAATACACCTCATCAAACCAACCTCCCAGCTCAGTGCATTGACTTTCCCGTGATCACATTTGGGCCACACGGATCTAGAGACTGCTGTGGGAGAACATCATTGTCACTGATCCCTTGCCCAGATGAGGGCTGGTAAATCTGGCAGGGTCTTCTCTTGGCATGGGTTCATTTTGCAGGTCAGGGTGCAAGTGATGGCTACCTCCATCATATGGCTCCTTCTGTCCTCTCAGGTGCAGAATTCTCCTCTCCCTCCCACTTATCTTACATCACCCCATGGAGGCGCTGCAACAATTTCTTCATCTTTAAAACCCTCCATCACAGCTTCATGTTGGGAGCTCCCTGGACCCCCAATAGCTTGAAATGCCTCCCCCCCTTTCAAATGTGTGATGGGAAGACAGTTCTTATTGCCACCACCAGTGACAGCAGTAAGCACTGCAGCTTGAGAATTAAGTTGTGTTTGAGTTTTGCTGTTTGTTATAAAAGAATGGTGATGGCTTCATCTTATTTTGAGAGGCAGAAGAGACGTGGTTTCCGCAGGATCCTCAGCCCTGTTGTATGCCTGGGCATAAGAAGGAGCTGCAGTACAATATAGTTTGTGCATACATTTATTATGATTGAAACTGTGTTAAATAAAGAGTCCATCACTTTTAAAGGAGTAGCACACAGGACTACACTCAACATGGTTTTACCAGTCATTCAGACCGTCCAAACAGGAATTACATGTGATGGAAAGGTGTGACTTTATAGACACGTATGATTCCCATTATATTGAAGAGCTCTATTTTGACACTTTAAAATCATTAAAGCTTCCCAAAGCTTTATTTGGGAATTACCCCTGAAAATCTCTCTCACCCAAAGGCTTGACATGACCGTGTCGATTCCCCAGGACTGTGCCACCACCCTGTGAGACAAACGCCCCGCGGAAAAGGGGCTTCAAGAAGGACCAGCCTCACACAAAATGCATTCAGCAACTCCAGTTTGTCATTTTGCCCTTCTTTCGCAGGGAAAAAATACCCACCACCAACAAAAAAACCCCACGCTAGTGATTTCTTTTGACTTAAACTGGGCATTCAAAAAGCTGTTTTTATTAATGAATCATATTAAGCCATCAGTGAAAGGCTCCCTGACTCTGTTTAAATAACAGGCTATGATTCCTCCCTCCCGCACCCCCCTTCCCTTTGGCTCCTCTGCTATTAATTGAGGAGTTTCTTTGTTTCTTTTCTAATGAAGCTAACAGAACACATCTGTCAGGTGCTTGTATTCTTCACCCGTCTATAGTATGTAATAGCCCAGCTGGAGGCTATAATGCTACACAATACCCCTGGCCATTACAGCAACTATTTATTCCTGGGCTTTTCCTCAGATAGGGATTTGAAAAAAGTCTGAAATTTGGGCCTAATTGCTATTTACACAGCGATAGACACCTGTTCTAGCTGAGACACTGGCTCATGAATCCCACACCTGAGACCTTAGGGAAAGCAAAGGGGAAAATTTCAAGCAGCTGCCAGTCCAGTTCAGAAACAGAGAGCTTTTTCTATGCGATATCTACGTACAGTACATAAATTCATGCCTGCCTATTGCCATAGCTACCGTTTCACAGCCAAATGTTCATTTAAAGGCTTAACATATGCTGGTGGTGTGGACACACGTACACAACCAGGAGGAGAGAGTTTTCTGCCTTCACTTCTGCGTTTTTATTGGACTCTCCCAAATCCGTTGTGCCAGGAGTTCTTTCTCCAAAGACCGGTGGCCGCAGGTTGCTGCCAGCCGCCAAACTTCCGCTCTCGCCTCACAGCGTGCAGCACAATCGCTCCTTTTTTCCCCTTGTTTATGCAAAGGATCCCGCTCTTCCTCTTTGTTTTTGCTCGGGGGAGTTTTTCTTGCCCGCGCTCTCTTTGGGAGCACTAGTCCATGGTGACGGTGGCGGTGGTGGCGGGGGCTTTGTTATCGTAAAGCTGCTAATGGTGGGGACGCAGTGTAAAACCATACATGAATCTAATGTAAGTTAGCAGCCTCTCCAATGCAGTTAAGAGCTCAAATTTATTAAAATGCAATTAGCTCGTAAAACTCCTTGTTTATTACCTTGGATGTTTGTCCAAGACACAGAGCTGAAGAAAAGCTTTCATTCTGTTTCTCTCCTCTCTCGGCCATCGTAATTCTTCCCCGCTATTTGTTTCTGTTTGGTGCCAAACAACCCCATTAGTGAAGTGTGGGACAGAAATAAAGTGTTATTGCCCTGCCATATTATTAGAGGACACCATCCTCTGCCACTGCCAGGGGAGGGAGCTGGGGCATCTGCTCTTCACAAAACTTTTCCCTGCAGCTGTGTGTGTGTCTGTGTGTGTGTGTGTGTGTGTCTGAGCTTTTTTGGTCAAGACCTCTCTTTTGTGGGAAGACCGTTAATTCAGTCTGTTTCCTTAATCCGGTGATGCCCTGTCATCCCGAGCCCACCTTTATAACAGTCTTGTTTAGGGGGAGGGGAGAGGCAGGAGGAGAGGTTGAATAATTAACTGGAAAAATTTGCTCTCATATATGTCACGCAAAAGACATCTGAGAGCTGCTGAACATCAAATGCAAGAAGAGAAGGTGAGGAATAGGAAGGTTAATAGATGGATTTAAAAAAAAAAAAAAGGTGAGAAAAGCTCACACAAGGGATGAAATAAGACTCCTGAGCCAAGCCGAAGATTCTAGAGGCTTTTAAAAACATATACATCAGAAAGAGAAAGACCAGTCAAGGAGCCAGCAGAGCTTTTAAGATGGGGTGGGGCATCCAGATTGGTGAGAGATGAGGGGGATACTGCTCATATGAATTATCTGCCGCAGGGCTCACAAAAGCAGTTCAATAGCTGAGGACAGAAACAGAAATTCATTTCCCAGAGGAGGAAGAAAGAAGTAGTGAGTGATCTCAGGGTCACTGCAGGACAGGTGATAATGAAATTAGAGTTAATGAAGATTAGGAAGACACTAGGCCCAGATGAGCCTCCATCCCAAGATTATGAAGATGATGCTAGTAATAAATGCTCCCTGCACATGAAAAGGAACCTTAAAGGTAGAGGGAAGCCATGGCTGTATCTGATTTAACAGGAGCTCTGGGATAATAATAGACATTAACCTTTATCTTCTAAAGACTGAAGTTCTAATAGCTGCTGAGTACCTAGGATCAGAGACTCACCCTGGTGATGCTGGTAATGCACCTTCTCCATCTCTGGAACATCCTTCAGATTAAAGGGAACAGGTAATGCAGGATGGATTAGATATAATTTCCTTGCTATTTGGCTCTGTACGGCACTGGGACAACTTTCTTTCTGGTGAAACCAAATCCTTGATCTCTAATAGAAACCCAACTATACATGCATAGATATATGTATTTATGTTCTTCATTGCAGAAGCTGTAAGTGCTTGTGGACATAAAACACAGGAAGCAGGGTGAAAGCAAGCAAAACTGGGAATGTAGCTCCCCTTGCAGGGACAGATGATCTTAGAGGAGTTTTCCAACCAAGGCTATTCTGTGATTCTGTGATTCTGGGACAGTAAGGTGATGAGGTGACAGCTCTGACCCTCGACAGGATTGTGCCAGGGTGGTTTAGGACATTACCTCCAGCTGTAGCCTAGCCAGTGGGTAGGGACCCAGTGATGAAGTCTCCACTGTAGTGGCACTGATTTTAATTGCCTGTTATAATTTTATATTCGACAAGGATTCTGCCTGGGGCAGCTTTGGGGATATGCTGTCTGTTCTGCCACCTGTGTAGTCCCCTGGGGATGGGTGTGTGGTCACTCAATGTCCACGAAAGGAAGACTTTGGGTCTGCTCAGCAAGGACCTCCTGCTGATGCAAATCGTGTCTAGCAGAATAGACAGTTTCTCATCATTTTTAAGTGCCATGGCAGGACATTAGTGTCCTACCTGCTTCACCCATGTTTCACTAGGGTGAAGCTTTTATGGGTCTGTTCTAGAGTATGGTTTTGTCCTCAGTATCAGACTCACCCACTGCTCCTCTCTCTTAATGCCTATATATTCTTTATTTGACCTGGTTTCATATATGAACTGTTTCTTCAGTTTCAGTTCTTCACACCCCTTGCATGTGTTGCAGATCTGATCATGTTCCTCCCCATTTCTGTTATCACAGATGCCTTCACTTGAGCAGCAACTAGCTGTTCCTCAAGGCAGTCCCCTGAAATGCCTTTCTACTCTGAAAGTTCTGCAGGCAAGGGCCTTGATTTTTCTTTCTTGTAATCAAGTAAATTATTTCCCAACTGAGAATGAAAACATTATGCTTTTGAGTAAATTGTAGTAATCCTCTCATATAAACCAGCTTTTTGTATGATGCTGCCTCAAAAGCTTTCTTGTTGTCTAGGTAGATAACACTCATTTTCCTCCCATTGATTCTGGGTGTTACTTCTGTGATGACTTCTCTCAGATTTGTTGGACATAATGTTCCTTAATAAAGATACACCTATACCTTTGATTGGACTAAGCCCCACTGAATATTGCATTACTCTAGTTCTGCGTGGCTGGTATCTTCCCTTTTATGGAAATCAAATTTACAGCTGTGAACTTGTTGGGGTTTTTTTAATAATTAGTTCTGCATCTGAGTTTGACAGTTTCTGATGTTCACCTCACTTTGTTATTTCTCTAACCAAACTGACTCTATCAGGAAAACGTAGTTGTCAGGATGCCATTCCCAGCTCTGTTGTCTTTGTCATAGGTTAAGCCCTTCTATGTTACGCATGCAAAGTGCAGGGTGAGTAGCACTGGCCTCAGCAAATGTAAAGAATATTTTAGGCAAGCAATGCAAGTTCAGGGTGACCAGACAGTCTCTGTGATAGCCTCATCATTTTGGTTTGGCTCATTAGTAACACGTGAAGTTCTAGATATAAGGGAAAGCAGCAGTTAATAGTTTTTAAGTTTGCTTTATGTGAAGGCTCCTAGTTTCTGTTTGTCAGTGGTCAGAATAATTGGCAATAGTGGTTTATTTCCAGCTCTGGCTGGTTCTCGGATTTCTGTCTAAACATTTTACTTCCAACCTTTCCACCATATTCTTTTCAATGACAAAATGTAAAAAAAAAAAAAAGTAATTTGGTCATTCAGAAGTTTTTAAGTTAAGTGAAAGAGTTTGCAAGGCTTAATCATGGTTTAAAACCCAGCCAATTCTGATTGCATTATTGTAATATTTTCTCGATACCTTTGTTCATGTTGACAAACACGTGGCCTTTAAGGAGCCCTGCTTATTTTCAGCAGCACTACAGTCGAGATAAAGCACAGTTAGTTTTGGAGAGAGAGAATTTAATACTGTGCTCTGATCTTCCCCTGGGAAATATTCTTTACACCAACGTATTTATGCCTGTGTATAATCTGAAATACACAATATGCATGCGTACCCCAATGTACGTATCTGTATGCCTAAAAAAAAAAAGGTATATAAATTTAAAGCATGAGTCTCCTGATATTGGTGAGACTGTTCACAGATGCAGGTGCTACACAACGTATGCGAAGGTAGCAGATTTCAGAACTTCTAAACCCAGCTCTAGAAATCAAATGAATGAATTAAACAGAGATGGGAAGAGGCTGGTGAGGGCTTCTCAGGCTGGGAGCTCTTTGGAGCCAGGGCCTCACACCACTGCCTGTTTGTACACTGCCTTAAGCAACAGGGTTTCAATTTTTTGGCTGACTCTTGGGCACAGCAGTAATGAAAATGATTAACAGCACTAACAAGTTTTAGTGAGACTCATGGGCTTGGTCCTTCCCATGTGTGAACGTCTGGCCACACGGACCATCTCCTTCTTACCAGGGACTGCAAAACATCCTTGGGGCCAACACAGTGATTACTTACAGAGGAAATTAATGCTGGGAGAGTATTTAATGTATTTTAAGCTGCCTTTTAATGCTATTTAGCAGGTGGAAACAAGGAAGAGATTTAGCAGCATGTGAACAGCTGGTTCTCAGTGGACCACCAAAAGACTGGAGCAGCTGAGCTGGACTATCAGAGGCACTTCCAGATGTTGTCCAACAGCATCCATTTGACTGATTAAGTGGAATAATAGTGGAGTCTAGGTGTGATTGAGCTACATCTGAGTTCTCAGGGAAAAAAACATGCCTATACATGATATAGATATTATATGGTTCCTTAGCATACTCCAGGAGTTTATTTTACATCCAGCATTTAACCTCTTTTCCCCCCAAGGTACAAATGTCAATATTGAATTTTCTCTGGTTGAATGAATGGGTCACAGTGCCGATTAACCATTGGCAGTGATAAAGGACCTTCACTTGCCAAAACTAAATTTCTCACAAATGAATCAAAACAGTCCGAGGTACAGAAAAGAAGCAAGATGGGAAATCTTGCCAAATTTAGTCACGATGGTTTACTAGCCTGATCTTAAGACTTTGGTGTATGTACTTTAGGAGCTCCTGCTTTCAGCTGGTGGGAAGTATAGGCTTGAGCGTGCCGGCGTGTCTGTGTGTGCAAGTGCACGTACACTTGGGGACAAGGTGGCAATGAACAGCTAACGAGACAGACAAAGCTGACACTTATCACAGTGGAGTTCCTCAAAAGCCCACTACTCTCTTTGATTATTCCCATTTTCTTAGCGTAGGCTGAATTTCCCCTCTCACTCACAGGGTAATGTCACTGTTCCACCATTTATTGTTGCTCCTTGTTAAGCACCAAGCAGTGTGCAAGGCACATGGGCTGCAGGAGGACCCTGTCCTCATGAGCCAGGCTGGGTGGGACCTGTGCTGCCGGGGGAGCCCTGGCTGCCCCACTTCACTGGGTGCAGCTCCTCACTCTCTGGGACGTCTGCCTGCCTTAAAAAAATACAGCTTCTTCGCCCACCCCATAAACCTGAATGGCATCTATTATTCCCACATAAGTAATCCTTCCCTTTGTTTACATCGGAACATTGGCTGTTTAAGTTAGCTCAGCTCACCTCTGATTTAGCTCTTGCTGGAAAACTGACCTGCCCTTGTTATTTATTATTCTTGCAATTTTTGTGATCTTTGCAAAGCTCAATGGCAAAACTTTATGTGTTCTTCTGGTTCACTGATTCCTTTTTTTTCCTTGGTATGGCTTCAGATGCCTTTATCAGTTTTCCACTTCTATGATTTTTAAGTTTTACATGTTTATTGCTTTGTTAATTATCATGAAAAGAGGAGGAGAGGAGAGAAAGGGAAGAAAAAATAGGATACACACACATGTCTTATTAATATATAATGGATACAGTAATGTTGTCCCAATTGTTCACCACCAAATGTTAGCATTCACAACAGTACTTGCAAGGCAATGTGTTAGTGAAGTGTGCTGAGTGCAAGATTCAAAGCCCAGATCTGCTTTCCATTGCCTTTGACTTTACATGACTCTGTTTGCTGGGAGATAATTGCAAACACAGGCATTTAGTAGGCAATGGAAAAGGATATACTAAAGAGCTGTGGGTATGACTTTTCTGAGCTGTCAGGGTACACATGTAAGGACAGAAGTGGTGTTGATGGATGTTAAAAAGCATCAAAAATGAGTAAATATTTTAAAATTAACAGTTTTTTATAACTTGAACTGAAGAGCTTATGAAGGGTTGGCTGAGCCTTTCTTATCTTTCAAAAGTGGAGGAGCTTCAGTGAAGTGGGAGAAAGTCACTATTAAAAGACTCCTCACCTGATCAAGGTGATTGAAATTACCTTCAGATTGAAGAAGATTCTGAGCCAGTAACATCAGGGTTGTTACGGCCATCAATACAGGGTAAAATGAGTATCAATGAAAACTATGAAATGGCTAATAATTGTTTTTAAAAAAAACAAATGATACATTTCAGTGGTGATATTTCAAGAGTGATGACTAGAAGTGTACCTGTACTGACATGCTAGGCACCGATAAAGTGTCTGACTTGATGTGTGATCCATTTTGATCAGCTCCAAGGACTGTCACACCACAGAGGAGTGGTCCAGCTGGATGGGTGGTGGAGCAGGAGCCATGGAAGTTGCACCAATTCTTGTTGCAACCAGAGCATGTTTTGGATGAAATTTTCCTGTCTTAACTGAAAAACATGCGCTGATCTAAAATCAGTATGGATTAAATGGATTAAATGGATTAAAAATTTCTATTTCAAACAACCTAAAAGCAACTGTATTGTTACTCTGAGTTAGGTAGTGGTTGGTATGAACCGTTGGTATAAATAATATATTGTAATGATATTTTTATTACAGTAATAGTAACAGAAGAGAGTCAAACAACCTGACAGATCCAGTAATTCCATGGGGAATCAGTATGTAGCTGACCCTAAAAGTATCTAGTGATGACATCCCTGCTACTGAAGGGACAGAAGGTCGTTAACAACTGCAGTCTCTGGTCCTGGTGATCTGGAGCTAGGTCAAAAGCTGCAAGCAGCCCGGTGCCCTTCCTCTGGGTACCGAGGAGCACAGAGGGAAATGGTGGTGTGATGCCCTTGCCATTTAGGTCAGGGTTTATTTTCCATTGTGCTTACGTATCGCGTTCCCCATCTGTGTCAGTCTGACAGCAAGCAGACAACTGTGGTACTAACAGATTGTTTGGGCAGTGTCTGTTCCTCAGGAGCAGTGATTTACGAAGTTTTACCAAAGTTCTGAAAATAGCATAAGCAGGAAATACCACCCTGAAAGACAGAAGCAGTATATTTATTAGGGGATGCAAATGCAAATGTAAATACAAAGGAGAGGGGGAGATGGCCAGTTATTAAGAGCTGCTGCAGGAGAGGGTGGGTAAGGACATGGCAGCCATCTCATGCAAAGCAAGAGGAAAATTAAAGCAAGAAACTCTGGCATAAAACAAGGCTGGCCCTGGAAGAGGAGCCAAGCTGCCTGCCTCCTTTGGACATGTCCAGTCCGAATGGCTGGTGCACACTGCGGGATGTGACAGGTCTCAGGTCCCCACACCTCGGGCAAGGACCTGAGCGAAGGGTGATGTGGCCCCATGCAGACCCACGCACCTGGTCTTCTCCCCACAGGGGTGCAGGTGTCACTGGGGAGAGGATCGATCTCTGGGGACATGGGGGCGTCTTGCTCAAGCATGAAATGAGACCCAGCGCTCTCTGATGTTGCCTAAATTAGTGGAAATTGGATCTTGAGATAATATTATGACATTTTCTTCTTGTGTAGCTGCTTGCAGGTTTGCAACTGAATGTTTGACCCTGACTGAACGGCACATGAGGGAGCTTTTCTCCCTCCAGCTTTTCTCCATCAGGTTGCTTTGCAATAAACATGTCTGGAGTGGTATGCTGTTGAAAACTGAGGTATCCTTTGTGGGGAGGAATTGGTATAAAAGGCAACTGTGGCGCAGGTTACCCGGCACAAGCTGTATGGGTCTCGAAAGCAGGGATGTGCTCTCTGCCAGCCTGCCCCACATGCCACAACAGCGCCAGGGAGCGAATCATTGCAGATGTGAGGTAACACCTCCTCAGCAACGCCTTGGTTGTACGATTGAATTATGACTTTGAGAATATCTTGGACTTGTTGGCACAGGCCAGGCTTATGGGAGCAGCGGCTCTGGCAAGCAGTGGCTGCTGGAGAGGCAGGTGGGATGGCCAGGAAGCAACAGGGCAAGGAGTTCTGATCTGGACATGGGGTGAATGAGCCCGTGCTCAACATGAGCAGGCAGAAGCTGTCATTGCTCCTGGTGGCACCCTCAGGTCTGGCCTGGGAGCATGTCTCTCTGCTGTTTGGATGGTGCTGAGAGCACCAGGTGGGTTTTGCTGGCAGGCAGATTTCTGCATTGCTGTAACCGCGTGGCAATTGAGCAGCAGCTCGCCTGGCCGCCTCTCCTCGCAGGGAGTGCTGAGCTCTGCATTTTTACTCACAATGACCCTGAGCTGTCCACTGCAGATGTCCCTGCAAGGGATGATGAAGTGCAGACAGTGCATGGCTTTGGAGGTTGGTTACAACCATTCCCTTTTCATTTCCACAGGCTCATTTGCCTCTTGCAAGCTGTATCTCACCTGTGTAGCTCCTTCATGATGTGTTCATGAAGGGTTCAGTCCAGGTCTTACAAGTGAAGAAGCTCTGAGCACCATTCCTCCAAAGAGCTGCAGTGGTCTGGGTGTGTGGGGAGGTTTGCTGTGCCTGGTCTGCAAGGAGAGCCCTTCCCTCTCAGTGGCTTCAGCTCTGCTTTTCCATCAGCACACAACTCGCATGCAAAAAATTTATATTGACAACTTAAAAAGCCAACATCAATGACTGGAGTCAGAGCAATAAAAGTGAAGTGCATGGCTGCTGCCAGGCTTCCTTCTCGCTCCTTGGTGTTCTGGCTCCAGCATTCAAGCAGTAGATTTAAATATAAAACAGATCATTAACGGCTGGCTCAACATCTGCTAATATTATTTTCCTTGCATTGTCTGTGCGTCTTTGTTTATCTCAGTGTGCTACTTTGTTTTTCCCCTTTTATAATAAGGATCATTCCTTTATTTTAAAGCGCCGCATCAATTTTCAATTGCTTGGGCTCTTGGAGCCTCCCACGCTTTGCCCACATGCTTGCACTGCACGAAGAGGTGGAGAAACAAAGCAAATGCGAAGCGTGGGATGATTGTGGCTTCAAAAAACAGTAATTAAGAATCTGTTAGAAAAATAACAACTGAGTTTAATAAGAGCTTAACTTAGCTGCGTGAGCTGGACAGAGAGGGACTCCTGGGCTGTTTCACAGAAACCAAGCAGCTCGACTCTTCAGGAGACTTTCAAGTGACATTGAAGCAGATTCATGAAACTCCAGTAAAAGGCATTGTTCTTGTTTCTGCTGGAGAGATGACTTGCCTTTTTCTTTCTTTCTTTCTTTCTTTTTTTCTTTCTTTTTTAAGAAGAAATTATAATAATCAGCATTGCAATGAAATTTCAAATGTGAAAAGTGAAAACTTGAATATAAAATCTACCCTTATACTCACATAGCTGATTTATATCAACAAAATCCTGGGCAATTCTCAGCTAAGCCCCAAAAGCCTGTCGTTATTATACATCTTCCTCTACCTCCATGCCACGGCACAGACGATACAATATGCAAAATCACCAGCTGTTCAGATATTCAGAGTACTTCAGCTAAGTGAATTGAGGATGGAGTGTACTTTTTTACCTTGAAATTCATCTATATTTCTTTTGTCCCCACTCTCCCAACTACATACCTCTTAAAGTTCATCACATTTATCCTGATGAAGAACTGAAGAGAGAAATTAAATCTGTAAATACCTACTGAACATAACTTTCTATGAAACAGATGGACTTACAAAACAGTATTGTATCACTAGAGCTGTCTTCTGCTTAGGACTGTTCAAGAGGTTCTCACTCCTTACTTGCCAGAGACAAGTAAAGGGTGCCTTTCAAGTAGTCTTTCCTTTTCCCTTCTCATAAGCAGAAGCAAAACGCCCCTTTCCTTTTCCTAGGCATGAAGATGTCTTTCACGACCTCAAGAGATCCTTCCCTACACAAGAGAATTTCTGGTTGTCCAGAGGAGACCTCATCCCTAAAGGAACAGGGAAATCTCCACTACTTTTAAAACACTTTTATTCCAGGAAATCCAGGTTCAGTACTTTATTGCTGGTAGTGGGCCAGGAAGCACTGTGGCCCCCTTCATGCCCTTCACCTGGACCAGGAGCAGCAGTCTTGCAGTGCTAGTGTGCTTGCTCCTCCTGTCTCACAGATAAATGCCAGAAGATGACTGTAAAGCATGGCCAAATTCCTTTGCTGTACCCTCTGTTTCTTCAAAGGTCTCCCTCTCCCTTGCCTGTTTTCATCTTCAGTGCTTGCTGGGATTTCTTCAGGACTGGTAGCAACTACTGTATGTCTACCCTAGATGGCTCCCACTAATGTAACGTAGACATGGACTGTTTAGTGTAACTCAGAGAGACCTGAACAGTCCTCTGTGGTAATGTGTAGTTAATTATCATCCTTTTTAAGGACCTTAAATTTGCAATATAGTTGAGAGGTGACAGTAGTACATTAATGGTGACTCAGTAAGTAAAAAATGAAACTGCTCTGCCTCCGCATAACTATTTCCTTTCTGCTGCCTCTGTCATGCTGAGATTTTTCTTGGGAATGGCACATTTCAGAAGGTTTGATCAAGAAAATGTTGTCCCAAGTTTTATGACAGCTGGTAGCCAGTGTATGCCAGAGAGAGGTGCAAGATATATTATCCAGTGTAGCAGGATGGTTGGGCTCAAGGAGGAATGAACCACTTGCAAAATCCATCCCTGGAGCAACAAAATTTGGAACCATCTCTGGTGCTCAACAACCCTTTGGCTTAAGGAGGTATTGCAAGACCCTCCTTGGTGGTAACTTAGATATTGCTTCATTATAGTGAAATGTTAAGACAGATAATAGTTGCAGTAGCTTAGTAATGATAACTCAGTAGACTGAAAATTTCCTTTGGTTATCTCACATGAAACACTTTAAAAGCTGAGGCACGTCATTCACAGTATGAAGCAATAATTTGAAATACTGCAGATCCAAATGCTGACTCCTCACTGAATTAATTGTAAATCACATGCATTTGTACTGTCTAAGTCTGGGCAAACAGCTCTCACCCGAGGAAACAAGTTATACTCAAGTCTGCATAAACAAACCCACACACCAAGCTTATTTCACCAGGCAAAAGTCCACTCCTAAACTCAGGTGGGGAGATCACACTGTTGACTTCCCTACACGGAGATCAGAAAAAGCTATGTTTCATTGCTGTGGAAAGCCAGGATATCCTCAATTGTCACCAATCTGGTTGGTGTTGCATGACTTGCATTCATACAAAAAAGTGGTTTTGGGTCAGGGTCACTGTTCTTCTGCAAGCAACTTACAAAGGGCCCAGCATGCTTTTGGATATCAAATGGAAATGGAAGATAAGGTTCATCCCTCGAGAAGTGAGTGTCGGAGAAGGATCATCAAAGACCAGGTGGATCTCCAGCTGTTGAAGCCCATTACCAACATGAGCAGCCCCCATGAAATAGCATCAGAAGCTGAGGTTTCCCATCTGCTCCAGGGCTGGCGCCTGCTTCAACATATGACAAAACCAAGGACATGACACCATTTTGCTTCTGTGATTCTTCAGTGCTTCTCTCATGTTTTAAATAAACTTTTGACTTCTGTCCAAATGCAGTTAACTGAGAAGAAAAGGAAAACTCGAACTGCTTTGCAAACATGGAAATGGGTGATAAATAAATGCAGTCTGCCTTATGTTATATGGTAACTGAGCTTTTATAAATCCTAACTTTTCAATCTTTTGTTACATGAACAAGATTGAGTTTTGGAATACATTTTTTTTTTTTTTTTAAAAAAAAAGAAGGCTAATAGTAGTTTAGTTATGGTGAAAATCACATCATACATACCAAATTTGTTCTGGCTCATCACAGCCCTGGTTCTCCTCTCTCAGCTGTTGACAATTCAGTAACCAACCTGGAATACTACCTGAACTTCTGAAAAAATAACGTGCTTCAAAAACAGGTGAAAGGCTTCAGCATGCAAATAATCAAGAGCTCCTTGACAAAGATTTTCAAAGGTGCTAATTCTTTCCATTGCTTTGAACTGTGGTTGTATGTCCCAGACTGCTATGATTCATGGGTCTTCCTGAATGAGCTCTCATGAAGCTGATGGTTGTCTGTCAAGCCTTCCTGGTTTTTCATAAAAGCATCTTTTGTCATTTTAGGAAAGGATTTTAGAGAAAGGTATTGATATATGAAAAGAAACTTCATTACTTTTGCCACCAGCCAGGTAGATGGAGTAGTATAAGCTTAAAACCCCATGGAGGTTTCCTGAAAATTTGACCCTGGTTTATCTACAGCCATTTTTTGCAGGGAGGCAGTCTTGTTCTGTGCTCTGACTGTTCTCATATACACTTTTTCTCATCTGGGCTGATTCTCTGGGGTTTGGCACCACTCTGGTGTGGCCACATGGTTCCTGACTGTCTTGGAGTGCGGTCGGATCGAGCCCGAGTCTGCCTGCAAAATGCTGTGTAGACATAGCCTTTGATGTGTTCCTGAGCCAGATGTAGCACTCTCCAGCATAAGGAATGTGGAATAACAAGTTTTATGACATCTGGTGGTGCAAATGTTACCCCAGATTGAGCATTGGTTCCTATCCAAAATTATAATCTCTCTTTGTAGGCTGCAGTTATTTAGGGTCTGTACCTCCAACACTCACAGCTTGCGTTTGCCTGTGCAAAATAGATGGTGCCTTGCATGTATATGCATGCAAACATTTGATTTGCAGGTGGAAATGAACTATTCCTAATAGCTGGAAATAACGTGAAAAATGAAGAATCGCAGAAAAGCTGATGCTCTTGTGTTAAAGGTCTTAAAAATAAAACAAAGGAAAGAAGTGGCAGCACATGTAATAGGGCTGTTTATTGTCCCCAAGTTAAGGAATGTTTTCTTGACTGAGCAGTGTCTCTGCCAAATGACTCATAAAGAGCTTTGTTGTGGCATAAGTTGAAGTCAAGGCAAATCAGTATTGTTACAGGCATTTTGATCTGTCATGGACTGTGTCTGCAGTGACTGGACTTCGTGCTCTGCAGTGAAGTACACATGTCAATGCTCACAAGTCCGTGCAGCCTAGGGAAGCAGCAATAAAATAACATAGCTGTGAGAACTTTAGGGAAAGAAGCTGAGCAGGGAGAATCTGTACGTGATGTCTATGGGACTTGTGAGTGTTCAGCAGCTACAAAAAACAGACCACTGATGATCATATTTGTATATTGACTTAGCTGCTGAGCTGCAGGCACGAAAACACAGAAGTTTTGGGGAGATCTGATGGTCTGTGCTTGTTTGCCCTCCTTGAATGTGTGGCAGGAGACATATAAGCACATGCTCATCATACTCTAAGACTAGCCAGAGGGAGAAGCTAGTACCTCCAATGTAACTTTTCTGTTCTCAGACAGCTGTGCACCAGCCCACTTGCTGGCAGCAGGATGTGAAGTAGGACAGTGTGGAGCCGACTTGAAAAACACATGAAGCCATTCAGGAAATGTCAGTCTTGCCATCTGGGATATTCCTGGGAAGCTGTGACCATCCTGATATAGAAATGTCACTGCAGACACTGTTAGGATAGGTACCCAGGAAAATCCTGGGAATATATTAGGTACAGTATCTTGTCCTAAAAGTGCTGTGTCATGTGAGCGCTGATACCTCTCATCTTGCTGATTAAGTGTGTAAGCACAAAGGGTACCCTGCTGCCCCTCCCAAACTCAACAGCTGCTACTTGGAAGAGGCTTTTTTTTCCTCTGTAATTGGTATTAGATGATGATGATGCCACAGGCTTTGAAATATTGGAAGCCGGCACTGATCACGCTTACAGATAGCTGAACAATGCAGTGCAATGTAAACTAGGCAAACAAATCCATCTGGGTTGCCAGAGAAGGCAGAGAAAAGCTCTAATCTTCTAGAAGCAGCTGTTGGCCAAGCTGACATTGAAAGGCATTATTTTTAAAGTGAAAGCTTCTGTGCGGGTGATGAAAGCTGCTGGATTTCTTGCTTTGGACTGGAAGCACTTGTCAGTAGCCCAGACAGAGATCAAAATCGTTGAATGCTGCAGAGGACGAGTGATAAACAGGACCCTCTTCAGTGGGTAATGGATTCCTGTCCATGCTGGGACACGGTGGGTTTTGCCAGGAATAGCTGCTTACTGACAGCAGCAGCGGCATTCGCACCCAGGTGAGCAGCCCCCAGCAGCTTTTTAGTCCAGAAGCACTTGGTGAGCCTCCTTTCCTTGATGTGCCTCTTGGTATGGAAAGGGATGTAGGAGCCAGTGAATCTGAATGGGTGGGAGGTGGTGACTGGGTGGCACTGGAGGTAGTGGGGGACACCCTGGGGCAGGGTGGAAGCAGCACTGAGCCAGGACAGGACAGCTGATGGTGCACCAGAGCCAGCTGAGAGTGGGGCTGTGGTAGGCACCCTGCCTTGGATGCTCACCAAACTGTATAAGGCAAGAGGCAGATATCCTGGTCCAGTTCCTCCTGGGAAAGTCCCAAAGCATGGGGAAGTTTCTAGCCCTTGGTGAGTACTAGGGTGGACCTTGTCAGAGTGGTAAGGTGATCAAAACTTGCTGCCCAGGGCAGTGGTGGGGTCCCCATCCCTGGAGGAATTTAAGAGAGGTGTAGATGCGGTGCTGAGGGACATGGGGTAATGGTGACTTGGCAGTGCTGGGTTAATGGTTGGACTGGATGATCTTAGAGGTCTTTTCCATCCAAGGCTGTTCTGTGATTCTGTGATTCTACAGGTAGCCACAGCCTGGGGCAGCAAGAGATGTCATAGCGAGAGTCTGGATGTGCTGCTCATCTAAACCATGCAACATTAACCAAAGTGGCTTTACTCCTGGACAAATGAGTCAAGCCTAGGGATTTTGCCAATACAATATTATAAAGTTACAGGAAAAAGGCCCTAAACCCTAAAAATACATGCTCATAGTGGAAAGTGTCTTTAGAGGCCTAATCTTAATGTGTAAAAACTTCAGTTTGAAAAAAAAAAATAAAAAAGAGAGAGAAGAATTTCATCTGTGAGGATAGCATTGTTAGCATGTGGGTTTTCATCCAGGGTGAGATGATACAGTTCAAATGTGAAAGAGCAAAGAACACAAGATCTCCCGTGTGTAAAGTGCTCTCAGGAGCTTGGTGGTAGGTTACCAATGGCAGTAGCAGCAGGTAAACCAGTTGCAATTTGTATTGGTTTTAACAGTCTGCGATGTCTGAGGGATGCTACAAAGATTTGTATTTTCCTTTTGTGCACAGTGACTGCCAGAAAACATAAGGACAAGTAGTGTTATTATCCATGCTGCAGACAGGGACACTGGACCGCACAGGGGTTTGCACAGAGCCGTGCAGTTTGCTTGGTAGGAGTCACTACAGGGCTGTCAGGCGTTTGCAGAAGCAGGGTCAGGACTCAGACCTCCTTCACAGAGAAGAAACATGATGCTGGAGGACGCTGCATTGAGGTCTGTTGTGAGCAGTTAGCAGTTCCTCTGGTACATAGCAACTAATGAAGCAGTAAACTTGACTTAAGGCTTCTAGGCTTGGGGGTTGGAATGAGAGGAGTACTCTCTAGGACTAGTGCAAAGCCCCTGGTTTGAAAGCAAGTTGTCCTTCGGGCATTGGTGCTGGTGGTTTGCCTGGAAGAGCAAACATGATAGTGGAGGAGCAAGCAAAACGTTTCATTATCCTCATTGCCAGAGAGTTGAAAGAATCTGACAGGGAGGCTTGTTTAGCTGCAAAGCCATATAGACCATATTGTCTAAATACATTTTGTTTTCCTGTTAAACTCCATTTGTAAGAGTGACAAGAAAACTAATAAAATCTACTAAGAACAAGGATGGTAATTTAGCACTTTGAGAGAGAGAGGAGCTGTATCTGAGAACTGCATACACTTCTCTAATGTCTTCAAGCTGTGCCTGAAGTACAGATATGATAAGCTATGAGCCTACACCAAAGGGGGTTTTTCTATCACTGTTTTCTTCTGGACAACACCTACTGCCTGTCTTCTGATTTTTCATAGAAAGTTGTTGCCAGCCAGCATGAAGGAGAGAAGTTAAAAGGTTTAGCAGGTAATGTAATGGCGTGTGAGATGAAAAAGGAACCACCCCACACTCAGTCATAGATTCCTTTATGTAAGAGGTCTCTCCTCGATTGGCACTGGTTTGTGGTGACTTCCATCACAGCCTTGTCAATCAAATAGGAGACGTCACATTTTTAAACCTGCGCTTGTCAACAGACACGCGTGGGTCTACTGTGTCAATCATCTGCTCGACAGTGGCCAGCCAATGCACTGCCCTTTCAGATGCACCCATACACAGTGCCAAAGCTTTAGCACAACAATACTTGACAGCTTTATTCTTTTCCACTTGCTTTGACCTCTTAATTTTTCCACACAATTTTTGAAAAAGAGAAATGGTGTGTTTTTAATGAACTTTTAAGAAACTAATTCAATATTCTTATTTAAACATGTCAATGTAAATGGTGAAAAAAAAAAAAGGAGGGTAAACCACCAAAGAAATGAAAACTAAAAACCAAAATATAGTTTTGTGGAATGACTCTATGTCCAGACTGGAGATTTATATAGTTATATTTTGATGTCCTAAATTTTCCCCATAATCAGCCTTTGTCTTAATAGTTGCTGCCCAGTGCTGCTATAAGGTCAGGTTGCATGTGGATAAACAGCTGCTGTACTCCGACCAGAGGTGGGAGTATTTCCATGATGGTCTGAAAAGAACGGGTGTACAGCATTTGTACAGCTCTTTGGGGATCTTCCTGGATGAAAGACGCTATTATATGGGTAAGATCATTATCATTATCATGAAAAACCTTCTCAAGGAAGCAATTCCACCTTCTGCTTCTGACACCTCATTTCTCTGTTGTCTCAGGAGCCTCTTTTGTATCTCCTAGGAGTGTCAGTTCACATCTTAATCTCTTTGTATGTAATCTCATTACAGTTAATCCCATTTGCTGGAGATGTCAGTACCTCTCCACTATGTGAGGAAGGATTTCCACTCAGCTCGTTTTGTAACTGATCCCAGATACTTTCACTGTACAAAACTGACTGTAGCTGGAATTTCCCTTAGGTTAGGTTTCCCATAGGCAGGAAAATTCAAGAGAGAAAGAATGGGAGAAAGGGCAAAAAGGGGGAAGAGAGGAAGGAAGGAAGGAAGGAAGGAAGGAAGGAAGGAAGGAAGGAAGGAAGGAAGGAAGGAAGGAAGGAAGGAAGGAAGGAAGGAAGGAAGGAAGGAAGGAAGGAAGGAAGGAAGGAAGGAAGGAAGATAATAATATCCAATTTTTTTTTTCTCCATCTCATTGTTCACATGAGAGGAATTTTCCCTTGTAAGAACAAATCAAGGTTTATAAAAAGACACTAATAAAAGAAGTTTAGAAGTTGCTTTCACAGTCATCCATCTTTAGTTGGGTCTGCACGGTAGAGGCAGATGCACTGTGAGCTTTCCTCACTTTGATTTCTTGCCTTTTAGTAACTCTTGTCAATTAGGGAGGATATAGTCTGCTCTCAATTCATTAAGTGCACCACATTGTCAGTTAGTGACAGGCTCAGGGGAGGCCAGGACTAAGTAAACATGGAGGAAAAATCATACAAGAAGCGCACAGTTTGGAGAAAAATGGGACTCTCTTTATAAAACACACTTATCCTTAAAATCTTGAGCCAATTCCTATCATTGATAGAAGTCTAAAACCTCATATTCTTAAGGGGAAGAATGGGGGGGAAAAAAGCAGTCACTCTCCTTTGACGGTTTGAAAAAATAAAAGATGTTTGTACCACTCACTGACTGGCTAATGAATAATCAGATTTCACAGCTTGAGTGCTGGGGTGGTAATTTGGTTGCACGCCATGCTCCAAATCCATGGAATAGTGCTTCATTAATGTGAAGACCTGTATAATCAAACAATTAGCAGTCTCTCTGCTGCTAAAGCAGCTTTTCATCAGCATATATACTTCATTGTAAGATGAGTCTCAAATTACTGGATCTGACAGCAACTAGTCTTTTACTAAATCACAGCAGTAGTAAAGTAGGGTGGACAGAACATCCATTTTTTAACCCATTTCTACATCTGCAAGAGGTTCATTCTATCCATGCCACATGCCGTATATGGCTACCATTGGGAAGGTGAAGACATTATAGGTGACCTGAAATTTCATTTAAATGAGTAAATCACAGATTAGATATATTTTAACAGAATGTTCAAGTGCTGTAAGTTAGCACTGATATGTTGCTACTTCTCACTTCACCTACTTTTCACTTCACTTATCTACCAGGAAGGAGGAAGAGACTTCTACCCATACTCCAGTACCCGAATGGCACCTTCTTCCCTTCCTCCTACAGGATTTAACTATACAGGCAGAAGGAAGCACCACAAGTTTCAACTCTTTTTCTATACTTGGACACTGGATTCTTCTGAGGTCCAAGGGCAACTGCCCTCTGCTCTCCAGTTCGTTTGAAAACATCACAGCTAGAGGAGAGGAGGTGGAAAAAGTGAAGATGAGTCCAGACTGCAACAGTCATCTTCACATAAGGATATGAGTCTCCCACTTGCTTCAAGCTCAGAAAGCCCTGTTGCATAGATTCTCTCATGCCTCTCATCTCCATACCAGCTTGGGACATCGTTGGCACCTTCCATGGGACAAAAACATCGATATGGGCCTGATCAACTGCTCATGCACCTGCTGCCACCAGATTGGTGGGCAATGCAGGTGTTCATTGGGAGGATGGGACAATGCATAGGATGAAAGTAAGCTAGCAAATTATATGGAAGGATCAAAGTGTTTTGTGTATAGATGGTTTTGTAGAGCATTCTCATGCTCTAATTACAGACACTTTCCCTCATATTAGCAAATAAAGCTTAGTATTATTTATTTATGTACATGCTACATGGCTTTTTTGTTTCCTTTCGTATTGCCTTCATTATTCCAGAAGTCAGCTGAACATCAGTGGGTTTTTTTTCTTTGTGTGGCCCAGCAGGTGCTAGCTGCTGAGTGTACTGGAAACATCTAGCAAGTATTTGTGATGTTGGCATAGATGTTGCACCAGAACCTTTGCTTGCATGAGACAGTGCAATGAAGTTCATTTGTGTCAGCCAGGACACTGGCCCATTACATTTACAATCTAATTTAGCAGTAGCTGATCTTGCGGATGCTCCATCCCTGGCAGTGTTCCAGGCCAGGTTGGATGGGGCTTGGAGCAACCTGGTCTGGTGGGAGGTGTCCCTGCCCGTGGCAGGGGTGTTGGAATGAGATGAGCTTTGAGGGTCCCTTCCAACCTAAACCATTCTGTGATTCTATGATTCTATGATCTAAGGTGAAACAATGCGGAACTGTTCTTATGGCTGCAGCATTTTACCTCATTTTCTCTTCTTTCCTGTTTATCAGAAAAAAATAGATGTTTTACATGTTATGGGTGCTGTACCTGTTCTGGGACCCAAACATCTGAAGTGTAGCTGATGGTAGCTGAAAGGCAACCTAGCTCAAAGTACTAACGTCTGTCTTGCTTCAATAGATGTTTTGTAAATATCAGACACAGAAGCAATGCTGAGGTTCACCCTAGAGAAGGTTTTCTCCAAGAGCAATTTTAAAATCTGACCATTTCAGAGAAGATGAAAGAGGTCTCCTGCTTCTAATATCCAGGTCAGTCAAATACCAACTTGAGAAGACTCTGCTGCAGAGGTCATCCTGTTTGTTATATCAGAAACAGAGAGATGGAAACCGGAAAAGAACAAAATATCCTTGAAGCCAACTACCCAGTTTTCAGCAAGAGCTATGAGGTGCTAATGCATACTCGCCTTTAATGCAGCTCGCCTCCACTGGCATTTTCACCATGTCATCTCCTTTTGACTTCCAAGAGACTTGTGCAACCACTGAATGCAGAAAGACTGTTCCACTTCAGTGGTTATTTGCTGATCTGGACTTACCCTCACTGTCAGGTGCATAAGGAAACAGAGGATGGGACCCAGCTCAGGATCCAGCCCCTGCTCCTTGCCTCTGTGTTCTGTCACTGACTCATGAGGGGCACTCTTGGGTCAAAATGACTGCACATCAAACACCTCTCTGGCACAGGCTGTGTCTCTGCCATTGTACAGGTATGGCACCTGTAAAGAACTGCAGAAATAAAGATATGGATTTCAGGTCATGGTGTTGGCTGTTTCGAGAGATCTGATGTCTGGATTTAAAAAAAAAAGACAAAGTATTCTATCATGGAGCTTTGAAATGCTGATGATTTTTAATCTTTGTAATGGTGTAACGTGAGATCATGTGCGGTGTCTTTCTGGGGTCTTCCACAGAAGGCCATGGGAAGAGGGTAGAGCCATGGCTGCCTGTTGACATATTGTGATGCAGTGAGCTCTGGCGGGTGGAGTATTTATCCTCAAGAGAACGGAGTAGGAAAAGGGCCTGGGAAATTCATAAGGAGGAGTAAGCTTCAAAAAATGTCCTAGGAGAATTAGGCATAAAGGCTCAGCACAGGAGTTATGCGCCTACAGCTCACCAGTGCTTTTATAATCTTACCCTTAAGCCACTTACTTGATCTCAGGTTCACTCTCCCTCCCTGCAAACCCTTAGGAAAAAGAAAGAAAGAAAGAAAGAAAGAAAGAAAAAAAGAAATAAAATAAACCACAGGTAGAAATTCAACAAAAACAGGGAGGCAGTGGCTATGCTTTCTCCTTCCTTATGGAACTAGCTGGTGTCCCAGTGGATACAAACGGCTGCAATGGTATCCCAAGACTGCAAGAGGAAAGCAAAACCAGAGCCTTGCACCCACTGTAATGGTTTGTGTTTCAGGATGATGTTCCTTGAGAGAGAAATGTACGCTGCAAGTGTGACACTGTGTATATGCAGGCAACATGCATGTGAATTTATAAAATAACACACACACACACAAACACCCCTACCATTTTAGCCACACATTTTTTACCATAATGGATATTTCTAGGCTATGAATTCCTCAGCTGTAAAAACTGTGCCTTGCATGAGACTTCTGCCCTGTCATATCCCAGGACAGGCTGAGGGAGCTGGGATTCCTCAGCCTGGAGAAGGCTCCGGGGAGACCTTAGAGCACCTTCCAGTACCTGAAGGGGCTACAAGAAAGCTGGAGAGGGACTTTTTACAAGGGCATGGAGTGATAGGACGAGGGGTAATGGCTTTAAACTGGAAGAGGGGAGATTTAGACTAGATATTAGGAAGAAATTCTTTCCTGTGAGGGTGGTGAGACACTGGCCCAGGTTGCCCAGGGAAGCTGTGGCTGCCCCCTCCCTGGCAGTGTTCCAGGCCAGGTTGGATGGGGCTTGGAGCAACCTGGTCTGGTGGGAGGTGTCCCTGCCCATGGCAGGGGGGTTGAACGAGATGAGCTGTGAGGTCCCTTCCAACCCTAAACCATTCTATGGTTCTATGACCCAGTCCTGCTGATGCTGCTGTGTACATCCAAGTACAAGTGTCTCTGCCAGTGTAGCTCTTGGAAGAACAAAAACGAACTGCAATAGCAGTAAGAGGTAAATAACATGAAATAAACTTTAAAAAAGTGTTTCAGGAACAAGGCCAAAAGGGACAGAAATATTTGTATGGTGCTACAAAAGATACAGTTACATAAAATTTGGATTGTATATAAATATATATATATATATATGTAAAAAAATCAATCACAGTCTATTGTAGATTGATCATAACAAATACAACAGCTCTAAACAAATGCGGTCCAATACTCACATTAAATGAGTTTCATTTGTTGATGATTTATAGATAGTAATAATGTTATTTTCAGGACTAATTATTTAAACACTCCTAATTCAAAATATTTTTTTAAAAAAATCTTTACATAAAGATATTAATTTTACCCTCTTTAGTGAAAAACAGTTTAGTTTTCCTTTTCATTTTTTTCTTTTTTTTTTTTTCCTGTTGCATAAAACTTGTGTTTTAACAGATCACTGCCATGAGCTAACCCAGATCTGAATCCAGAAAATGCTCTCAACATTATCCTTCTCTATTCACATATATTTGAAGTAAATTACATCAAATTGTATTTGAAATACCAAACTGGCATTAATGGAAGCTTTTTTTGCTCCAGGCACCATTTTAAAATAGATGAGCATAAAAATGCAGTCTGCATCATTAAGTTTATATGAAACTAGTGAGAATAAAAATCACCATGTAAGTTCTAATAAGATGTGTTTTTCATTCCAGTTTAATAACCCAAGACTATATTCATCTTCCAGTATAATAAATACACTGAAAAGAATTCATTCTTTTGTGGTTTTTAACATGTTGAGGGTTTCAGAAGATGGAGTTTTCTGGGAAGCTGGGTGAAGAAAATTCTTTAATATGGCAGTGCAGAGTATTATTATCATAAATAATTAATGTGCACAGCAGAAGAAAGCTGAGCTTCATTAATAATTCTTATTTTTAGTTGGCATAAGCTAGAGGTGCTGTATCTTCTTTCATCCGATCTATGTCAATTTCCCAGATTTTAATGTACTAGATGTTAAAATTTTAAAGGTATGCTACATTTTGCAATGGATTTTTGTTTGTGACTTTTTGCATTAATATCCTACTGCTAATTCTTACCCGTCAAGGTATTTTTAGTAACGAGCGAAAAAGGAAGGAAAAAGAAATAAATAGGAGCTAGGCGAGGTAGAGTGGGCATCAGTGTCAGCTTCTTTCATCTTTCATTTCCCTTTGGGACCAGTTAAGATGCTTCTTTGATTAGGACCTCAGGAAATATTAAAAAGCTCTTCTGTGAATTTAAACTCATCAAACTTGCCTCTGTTTATTTTTTTGAATACCGAGATAATTCACCCCCCACATTCTGAGAATGCAGGTTCCCTCCAACCCAACTGTGCTTCTCTGATCGGCTCAGTCACTTGTCAACATCGCTGAATCTCTCTCCTAACGAATGTTAGTGCTTCATTAATGCAGCGCCGGCGTCGGAGCCGCTCCGAAACATTTCTTATTAACACAAATGAGGAAATAAAGATGACATCATAGGCGGCACTGAGGCGGCACGCCACACCGTGAGTGCAGGTAGCGTTGGATGAAAACAAAGGAGAATGATGTGACGCCTGAAGGAAAACCGCAGAGCAGGAGGACACCATTTTGTCACGGTGCAGAATGCTCATAGGAAAGAGACTACACCTCTCGTTGCAACTTTGGAAACACTGATACCATGGAGATGCGGTGTTCACCTGCATTACGCCTTTTGAACACATTTGCAAATGTTCTCATTAATCAGTGCAAATGTTAGAGCTGATTGAAAATTGATGGGATTTTTTCCTCCTAAGTATTTTAAAAGAAAATGTGTTTAGTTGTTTTCGGGGTGTTTTTTGCCTTCCAAACTGCATTGAACTGGCTGGAAAAAAATGAACAATCCCTTCCTCCTGATTTTTATACTTTTTTCTCCATTTTTATACTTTTCTCTCATGTTCTTTTATTTTTCTTGAGAGCAAAAGAACAAAAAAAAACCCCAGAGAGGTGTGGAAGAAGCAGCAAAAAGATATCACAGAGACCACGGGAGAAGGGAGCACCCTGTGAGAATAATAACTTTAAGGTGACAGGAGAAGGAAGACTACAAAAAGCAAAATGCATGAAGTTGCTCACTTTGGAAAAAGGTCATAAAATCATAGAATCATAGAATGGTCTGGGTTGGAAGGGACCTCAAAGATTATCTCGTTCCAACTCCCCTGCCATGGGCAGGGACACCTCCCACCAGACCAGGCTGCTCCAAGCCCCATCCAACCTGGCCTGGAACACTGCCAGGGAGGGGGCAGCCACAGCTTCCCTGGGCAACCTGTTCCAGTGTCTCATCACCCTCACAGGAAAAAATTTCTTCATAATACCTAGTCTAAATCTACACAATTACTTTTGGATTAAAATTTTCAGCTACTAGAAGTACTTCTAGAATCTAAAGCAGCCCAGGTAATCACTCCAGCCATATATCATGGCATCTTCAGCCAGGTGGATTTCTTTCTGAGATCTCAGGGTACTTCAGAAAGCTGATGGGCTGTGAAGTGATATTCTGATGTTTTATTGGCTTATTTGTTACCATCAAAAGGGAAAAAAATTTTGAAACTTTCCATTCCAACAACGGCATACTCACTAATCAGCAAATGCAGACCAATTATACGATAGGTGAAAGACACGGGCTTGAATGCCAAAATCTGCACCAAAAGAGGCACTTTCCTGAGTTTTTAATTTCCAATTAATCCTCTGTGACAATGGGTTTATTTTGCAGAAAAATATGCAAATAGCTTAATCTGGTTGCACACTATGACAGCCTGAATGTGGGTCTCTTCACTGTGTATTGACAAAAACTTGAGAGGACCAGCACTAGGAAGATGATAAATTCCTGAGTGCAAAATCAGAATCTCTGCAGAAAAACTGTGTAGCCCTTTGAAAAAAAAAAAAAAAGTTAAAAAAAAATGGATGAACATTGAGGAACAGTCTCTCTGCATAATGAATTTTCATCTTTTCTGAAATACAATTCATTAGTAAATGAGTAAATGAAGGAAAGGAGGGGGTAGCGAGGCGGGGGTTGGTCTCCTCTCCCAGTGATAGGATGAGGGGTAATGGCCTCAAGTTGTGCCAGGGAAGGTTTAGATTGGTTATGAGGAACAAGTCCTTCACTGGAAGGGTTGTCAGGCACTGGCCCAGGCTGCCCAGGGCAGTGGGGGAGTCCCCATCCCTGGAGGGATTTCAGAGCCGTGTAGATGAGGTGCTGAGGGACATGGGGCAGTGGTGACTTGGCAGTGCTGGGTTAATGGTTGGACTTGATGATCTTACAGGTCTTTTCCAACCAAGGCTTTTCTGTGATTCTGTGATCATTTGCTGCTTTCTTTCTGTACCCACATGAAGAAAAAAACCCCACTTTTTTAGAAAGTCTGTTGTCTCTTTGTTTTATTTATACATTAATTATATAGCCTCAGCTGTTGGAACAATACTTCTAAAATATTCCTGTAAATGTTTAAACTGTATGTGCAGAGACTTTTTTTGATTATTTTTTTTTCCAACATCCTAATTTGAAGAGTGATTTAAGAACTGATTGGCAGTTGGCAAAAAATGAATGATAATGAACTCATTTTGATAGAGATGGACCAGATACCACGCCGGCTGTCGAAACTTTTCAAAGCTGGTTTCTCTCCAGTAAATGTGATCCTGCAGGCTCTGTCCATCTGCCTACAAGAAGAGAGACGTTCACATTCTGCAGGAAACACTGCTGAGAAAATACCAGTGAGAATTATCGATTTCATGATTGCTCGTCGCTCTCAGCGAGGAAACTGGCTGACGATAAACACCACGGCAAAACAACAGTGCTGAGCTCCTTCGCTTTTTTTTTCCTTTTCTTTTTTTTTTTTGCATTAGCAGGTAACTGGAATACTTCAGCCTGATGGGGAGTACGTATGTTTGTCAGGCAGAGGAGTAGCTGCACGAGCATGGCTGAGCCCTCCCCACGGTGGGGATGCTCAGGGGTGACCTGAAGCTTTCGCTTACACGGATGTTTGATTCTGGCCTTACCCTAATTTTTGCTGGTGCAAACCGAGTCACAGCCACCACATTAAACAGCTGAAGTGAAAAACTGCACCAGCTGTTAGACCACTCCGTTTGCTCTCCTGTTGCATGAAATTAAAATAGCTTTGAGATTTAAGGAAAACGGCATGAATTTACCCAAGACACAACATCTGGGGTCAGGCTCTTCCTCGCCTGGAGCATGCTGGCCTACTTCAGTCATATCCGAGGTGGCCGATGCTGGCAGAGGGGTGACCAGGCAATATCCTCCCACAGGTGCCAGTGCTGGGGGAGAAGGTCAGGACAAGCAGAAGCCCCCCAGCCCCTACAGCGATGCCTGCCCCAGCCCTCAGGTCAGCTCACAATGCTCATTTCTCAGTGGTTTCATTCCTCCTCCAAAGCTTGCCACCTTTCTCTCTCTTTTCTGCCCCAGAGGTGGTTTCTGTGCCTCTCTCAGATGTTTTCTGCCACTGCCAAGGTCCTGGTCTCTGTCACAGTCCCCCCCCTGCAGACCCTCCCCAGCCTCTCTCCGTGCCTCTGGTTTCAAAGGTGGCTCTCAAATAAAGTGTCTGTAGGCTTACCTTTGCACAGCATCACTGCTAAATTTTTAATCAGTGGTAGTAAAACAAAGGAAATGAAGGAACTCACAGTGTCTAATGAATAACTAAGCCCCGTGCCTTAGCCTAGCTTACAGACACGGACAGGGTGGCAAGCACCTATCATAGAAGCCACTTAACATCCCTAGGGATTTTGTTCTGTGGTCATGCAACTCTGATTAATGTTACGTGGTGTTACAGTTGCACATGACCAAAACAAAACAGAGAAGAAGTACTTCTGTGTATAATGCCGAATTCACTGCCACATCAGTCATTAATTAAAAAAATTGGCTCGTTTCTGTCCCTTTACACAATCAGAATGATGCAAATAAGAACCTTTTCCAAAAGCTTGATAAATTTATTTTAAAAAAAGGCTGGCTACAATATTTGTACAATATTTGCAGCTGAGCAGAATGAAGCAGTGAGTAACTCTATTTTCAGCTTCCCAGTCTTTACACACAACCACCGCAGTCAGCTTAGAGCTGCCCTTTTTGGCGACGGGCCGAGCAGGTTTCTGTGTTTGCGAGGCAGGATGCTAGCAGAAGGCTCATGCCTGCCTTTATGTGGAGCATTTGGAACCTGCCACTGCAAGAGGCAGCAATCTTTGTGTGCAGGGTCATGGGCCAAGTCATCCAAGCAAATTCAGTGAACTCAATTCTCTTAATTATGCACGTGAGAAGGAGAGGAATGATGTTTCTGTAAGTAGACTAATACTCCAGATCTCAGTGTACCTGGTCCTGCTCCAGCTGCTGTGGCCCTGGGCCATGTTTTGAACAAGCAACAGGGTTGAAGCCAGAGCTTCACTCCTCACTCCCAGCTAATTCCAGCCTGAGAACCTCATCTCTTCAATCTCTCTGTATTTTGCTCTAAATGATTAATTACCTATGAAACTCTTGGATTTGTGTGAAAGATAGAGATAAAGGGGTTAAAGGCAACAAGCAGCTTTTGAAATTAAAGTTGTGATGCTGAAACCACCCCATTACAACCAAAAAAGCCAGGGTGTAATATTATGACTTATTACACATATTACGGCAGCTCTGCAAGAACTAGGCAAAGATTTGGGCCTTTTTGTGTTTTATTCACAAGCGGGCATGCTAAAAGCCATAGGAAGAGGTACTGCTTGTCCCAAAGGATTAATTCAGCTGTTACTAACACTTTCATTCCTACATTCCTACAGCTTACACAGACATGCAAAAAACATTCATAGACTTGATTTCACTGTGCCTTTGACGGGCAATACCTGCTCAGGAGTTTTTCAGAAAATTATATAAGCTTCTCATCACGGTGAAGTGTTAGCCCTCAGTGCAGAGGGCACAGTGCTCTGCAGGAGGTGAAGCATGTGCGCTGTGCTCCCCATCCCCATCTTGAGGTGAAGAATAATGCACAAGTGGCATCAGAAAAGACACCGGTACCAAAGATGTTTCTGGGATCCTGGCTGCCAGTGCGTTCAGCTGACAAGGACTGGTCCCTCCATCTGCAAGAAGGTAGATTTAGACTAGATATTAGGAAGAAATTCTTCCCTGTGAGGGTGGTGAGACACTGGCCCAGGTTGCCCAGGGAAGCTGTGGCTGCCCCCTCCCTGGCAGTGCTCCAGGCCAGGTTGGATGGGGCTTGGAGCAACCTGGTCTGGTGGGAGGTGTCCCTGCCCATGGCAGGGGGGTTGGAATGAGATGAGCTTTGAGGTCCCTTCCAACCCAAACCATTCTGTGATTCTATCTCATGGGCTGCCTTACCCTCACCTGTTCAAAGGTACTTCCACCACCTGATCACCTCCTGTTTTTAGCATGAAGAATGGACTAGTCATTAACAGAGGTGCAGATATGAAGCCTGCTAAGAAATATTTTAGTGATCAGGACAGGAGGGAATATAGTATCCCTGTTCTCCAGGGAAAACTAATTTCCTTGCTTCTTTTCCATTCAAGCGTAAACTGGTACTTTTCACCATCGTGAGAGTGAGCCAGGGCCAGCCCTGGAGACAGAGAGGGGAATCGCTGTAGTGTGGATTCATTAAACCCATCACAGCCCATCTCTTTTTTTCTCTGGTTTTTTTTGGTATTAAAGGAATATGGAGTAAAGCAGGGCAGAACAAAGTGTTCTGGGAAACTGATAATCAAATGGCCTAAAGCTAATGTTTACTTTTTTGAATGTTTTACAGCAGCATTACTTGGAGATGTATTAAAAACAGGGAGCGAGAGGGAGGGAGGGAGGGAGCCTAATAATAGCCTTCCAGTTATAGAAATAGAGAAGCAGCATAGATATGATAATTGAATTTGGTTTGGATGGGTGATAATCCGTCTTTATGCTACAGCTGTAGTTCTCAGATTTGAGCCTGGCTGGTGGCAGGTGTTGGGCAGCCTCTCCTGCCACAGGAAGGCTCCAGCACCACACACCCCTCTCTGCCCCCATTCCTCTGCAGGCAGGAGCCTGCGGGGTCGTTGGTTTTGCACGTGTGGTTCTGGTTTTTCTCTGCATTTATGGGACCTGTCCTGAAGGTGACCTGGCACCTCCCTTGCCTGCGTGGCCACAAAAAGTCACCAGTGAAGCTGGAGGGGAGCTCTTCTCCTCCCCAGCAAACTCCACACTTAGATGCTCTGTTTCTCCTCCACCCTAAATTATTCAGCTCCACACCTGGGGAGCTGACACTGCTAGTAAAACAAGGAGTTATATATTTTTGGTTGCACTCGGAGATTAAGTGCCACTTGAGTTATAGTGTCTAGTTTGCCAAATATTTGTGTAATTTCAGATCATGAATTCTCATTCCCGACTATGTTTAGTATAAATATTTATTCACACAGCTCTCTGCCTGTTAAACCCCATGGCAGAAACTTTGGGGGGAGTGGGGAGGTACCTCCAAACTGGCTCCATCACAGCCATGAGTCCCCTTGCTGTCTCATTTCCCGAAGCAAGTTCCAGCCTCTCTTTGCCTTTCTCTTGATGCCTCTGTCATGGGAGATATCCTGGAAAATGTGGGGTGGGAGGCAGTGGGTGGTAGCAGGGCCACCCACTTTCACAAGGTGACCTTAAAGATTTTGTGCCAGAGATGTGGGGCTGGCTGCATGCTGCTGCAAGAGGAGTGGGAGAAGGGTGAAGAGACCAAAGCAGAAGAAAAAGCCACAACACCCTTCCTGACTGGTGGGAAGCCTCCCTGCCACCCTTCCATCCTCCTAATGAAATCCTCCAAGAAACTTTAGTCTCTTTTGTTCTCTTTGTTTACTTTAGTGAAAGTGCTTCTGAAGGAAAAGCATTCATTAATTTCCTCTTCATAATATGATGTGAGAAGATTTTGGGTTCTCCAGGCACTGAATTAAATTCTGACTGCACAAGAGTTTGTATTTTTAATGGAGCTGTTTTGCAGGTCACCAAAATTGTTCCCCATTCAGCCACTCTCATCATCTGGGTCATTACGACGGATAGCCACAGCTGATGCCTGGATCTGACTCCTGCAATACTCAGCTGGCATGCAAATGCCACCTCCTCTAATGATAACAAAGAGCATGATGGCTGCTGTAGCACCTTTCCCCCAACTATCTCAGAAGAGCTATATAGCTGGGGCTAAATTAGCCTCACAACGTCATCATGCAGGGAGCAGGTAACATGCAAGTTTTACAAGTGAAAAAGCAGAGGCACAAAGCAGTTTGCTGCTGAAACTTCACAGCCAGAGAGCCCAGATGACGAATGAGCACCTGGGCTATGAGTCTTGGCAACCCAGCTCAACTGAAAGCCGCTCCTGTGATAGGCAGGGAAATTAGTCATGCTTATCCCAGTTCCCAAAGTATTTTAGATGAGGCCTTGCTTGCCATGCAAGACTTTTTTAATTGCACTGTTCATGCTGTGTCCTCAGTGAACTTACTTATCACCCAAACTGCATAATTTGGACTTCAGAAAGTAAAGTTCTGGAGACAAATGTCAGCCCACTGTGTCAGTATAACACTATTTGCCTGTACAGCTTCATTAATTGCTAGCCAGACAAGAAATACCCACTATATCCTAAGAGCAGATATCTATGACTGTGCCACAGTCAAAGATGTGATGAAAAATACAAAGCATATCTACAAGCACATTCTTCCAGCACTCGGAAAGTGTCACTTTCTTGCCCAAATTCCAGCTTTGCAGCCCTGGAAGAGTAAAAAACCAAAAAAAGCTTTTTCTCCAAAACAGTGCCTAGCAATATAAACTCCAAGCCATCCCTTTCAGCCTCTGGCTTTGATGGGTGTCTTTGGATTCTGAAAATGGTCATGGTAGATGCATTGCTAGAATAATATTCCAGCATCTTGACAAGCAGCTTCAGATTTATATGGCAGCTTTCCATCTATGTAATACCAAAAGACCGAAAAAGGCATCATGCACTGTTCTGATTTTTATTTTTGATTAATTTTATTTTCATGGAAGGATTGTTTTAAATCCAAGAATCCTTGTTTTGTCTTTTTAGTTGTTTTCTAGCATCCTTGTCAATTTACTTTCTTCCCTCTGCTGTTGCTCCCCACAATGCACACATCTGTCTTTTTCAAAAGGAGAGGAAAAATAGTGTAAAAATAGTCTCTGTGAGGGCCTACAATTTGGGTACCCTTCTTTTGCCACTGACTTAGCCAAGTCCCCTGTGATCTCTGGGCTCAGGCCACTAACTGGTTAACTGAGAAAAAAACTGCCTTCACTTTACAGTAGAGGTAGGAGGGAAGAAATACTTTAAGAACTGTTAATATCCAGCTTTTATGGCAATGTTAAACGTGTAAATACTTCAGCTAAAGTAAATCTGGATTTATTGTCAATCCTTCAATTTCTGTGCATGTAGCCCAGTATGTCTGAAATGATCATAGAATCACAGAATAGCCTTGGCTGGAAAAGACCTCTAAGATCATCAAGTCCAACCATTAACCCAGCACTGCCAAGTCACCACTACCCCATGTCCCTCAGCACCTCATCTACACGTCTTAAATACATTCATGGCTGCTGGTGGGACACACCACATACCACTCCAATTAACATTTTCATTGTTCACTCAGAAGAATAAGTGAATCTCCTTAGCAAACACCAATTTTGAAAGAGGTGAGGTAGAAATCCAGTTTCAGCTAATCTGCCCCTTTTCCCTCTGCTATCCCTGCTCCTTTGGGCAAATGATGACCCTCTTTTGAGAGACTGTAAGCTACCAAAAGTGCCTGTAGGTCCATGGTTCTGGCAGGCAGAAGATAAAACCCAAGCTGTGCCCTGCCTGGATGGATGTTCCATTTCACTAGAAGTGAGAGAAACCATAGCAAAATCTCTCCTGCCTGGGCAAAAGATGTCAAACAGCAGAAGCTCCCCACTCCTTATCATGAAAGACCAACCCAGACATTCTGTCCTTCCTCCTAGTGAGAGAGCTTTTCCATAGGATTTGATGAGCTTTTGATCAGGGTCTTTTCAGGTTTTGGGCCCATCTAGTCTTTGTCATGCTAAATACCAGGCTGTCTACGTTTAGCCTGCACCCAGGGCTAAACTGTAGCAGTTGTTCTACCACCCGATGCCCCCTCCCCAGCTGAGAAGGGGAATCAGGAAAAAAAGGAAGAATCCTATGGGTTGAAAAAGGAACAGATTTAATGAAATAATGAAACTAATACAATCACCAACATCAAGGGTACAAGACTCTACTCAGCCTGGTCCTTGGGGTCAGCAGCAGGAGCAGAAGAACAAGAGAAGTCCCAAGAAGAGGAACACCACCCTCACTGAGCTCCCTCCTTTTACAATGAGCATGATGAGGTGGTGTGGGATACACCTGTGAGTCAGCTGCCTTGAGTGGATCTCCCAGCTGACTAGGGGGTGCTCATGGCTGCCTGCATGGCTGGCCCATGGGGCTGTGCCTGGGGAACCGGGACACAGACTCACTTCAAAAAGCCAGCTGTAAACATTTTCCCTGGGAGCTTCAGCTATTCCATGTAGGGAAATGAACTGACCATGAAGAGGTAACACTGTAATTACTATCACCAGAGACTTAAATTAAAACCATCACACCATAGAAAGATCTTGACTGGTCCCTCCAAGTGAACTAGTAGTCAGCAGAACTGACAGGGAAGAAAATACTGTGAAATACATGGGAAGAAACAGATCCCGTCCTCCATCTCCCTTGTCTCAGGACATCCACATCATGACCTACAGGGAGATCTCTTACCCTCTAGCCTATTGGAATAGCCATCAAGAAAGTATTCCCAGCACTCACCCTCAAAAACCTGCATTTGTTTGTCATCCAGAAAGAGACAGTATTATTGGTTTTTAATCTTGATGGGAATAATAATTTTATGAAAGGGAATCCAGTGTTCAAGTACAGAAACAAATTAAGGTCAGAGAGAAGCACCTAGCTTTATGTAAGTGTTTAGTCTCTCCTTGTGAAGTGGCTGGTTCTGCATGAATTACCATTAATAATAAAATGTATGTAAGATAGTGACATTCAGTGCGCATGTTCTTAGTTCCCCATTGAGCTGTGTTCCCTAAAAATGGTTCCAGGTTTATTTAAACATGCAAGAAAGAATTTAATATTAAACAGAAATAAGATGTAATAGAATTATGTCAAAACACCTGAGGGAATTTTGGGTACCTTTGAGGAATGAGCTCTGAAGTGATTCATAGCTAGGGCAAATGATAATTTAGCTGCTATATTGAGAAGAAGGGGAAAAGAAAAGGGAGGGGGGGGATGAGCTATGAAATCCACAGCTATGAAATGCTGTAGTCCACAGACTCCCCAGGAGTCTTGCCTCAGTATAGGCATTATTTTAGTTTCTGATGCTGAAAATTACTGCAGTGATCTTGCTAGCACTTTTGCATGTGCTGAGCATAAGCACATGACTAGCTCCCCGAGGTCTGGTGGGACTGCCAGTGCGCTGGGAGTTAACCCATAATAAAGTGTTTGGAGGCTTGGATGCTGTCCTACAGCTTCTGGTGATAAATGTGTGATTTAGCCGCAGCCTAAATTACAGATCTTGTTACGTCATCCTTGAGCATGTTAGATTGCAGAACTGTATCAGGTCCTGTAATGGGATTAAAACTTTACTTGTTATCATTTTTGGAAGTTGGGACACAAAGCAGACATTCTGGTTAGCACCATAAGGGTTAAAGCATAGGGCACAGAAGCTTGACTTATTTGCATTGTAATGCAGCTATAGGTTTACTGTAAGATATTTCTATTTAAATTAATATTTTCCATGTCAGTTCAGCAGTATCAGCACACTGCTAATGATCTCCATATCCATTAAGATCAGCTCAAATGCACCTCAGTGTAGCTTTCTTATTCTATACTCAGGATGGTATTTTTTTTTAATCTGATCTGTAGCTTATTATTTTTATTATTCACAAATGTCACAGGCCTTTTCTCCCCCTTTTGGGACTGTTCTTCTCCTGGTTTAGGTCTTTTCCTGTCTTCTAATGTTGCTTTGGGAAAGCTCTGGGGATACATAAAGCAAAATAGGCAGATGCCTTCACCTACCAGATTGTTGTGAATAATAATAATCACCTCTTATATATCCCCTTTCATTTTCAAAGCACTTTGCAGCAATTAACTAATTTGTCTTTACAACAGTCTCTGATAGATAAGTAGAGGAATTTGCATAGCAGCTATTTATTTATTTTTAAATTTATTTTAGCATGCATAAAATTGTAGTGGGTTTTTTCTTTTCCTCTCTTTCTTTTTCTTCTTTTGCTGGATATTTTTGCCACCCTTCTTTTTCTGAAAGGTAAATTTCTATGTGATTGTTATGCCCATTAGCACTCCTAATCACTGAACCTAATTAGATTCTCATAGAAATGAAAGCACACACCAGCAACAGATGAACAACAAATTCCTTCAAGACTATAAGCTGTATCTCTATGGCAGTCAGGTAAGGCTGGAGAACTGGGAGGCATACCTGAGCCATGCTTACGGTGGTTAGTTCAGATACCAGCAAGGGAGATGGTGGTACATCCCTTCCTACGCAAACCACTTGCACCATCCAACTTGTTGAAGGCATTGACCTGCAGAATGTGTGAAGTAAGAAACAGAAAAAAATTGCTCTTTTGGAAAAAACCCAAAACAAACCACAAATGTCAGAAAATCTGATGCTGAAACCCAAAATCTATCATGGAATTGCACATCTATTTGAGTCAATAGAAAAATGTACCCAAGCAGGGTTTTAGTGATTTCTACAGCCCAGTTCACCAAAGAGAAAACTTAAATAAGCAGAGTATGCCAGGAAACCTGTTCCTCTTTTCCCACATTTCCAGTCTAGCGCACAGTACATGAAGTCTGTAGCTAAAAACACTATCTTGGCCCTTTGGTGGGGTGACCCCAATGCACTCTATTTTAGTCTAAAACACAGATTACAACATAATCTAGCATCTTGTACTGGCATGTTTGATGATGGCAGCAGTCTCCTCCACAGCCCACACAACAGGGAGAAGGGTTCTGCCAGCACGGCTTGTCCCCCATCTTGTTGTGTGAGGGGACTGCTCACTGCATGCCGCTCATGTCAGCGTGATCTGGACACCCACATCCTGACGTGTCCCCAGGATCAGGCCAGGCAGTCCAGTGGCAACCAGCCACTGCTACCGCAGTTGTATCACTACCAACCTTTGTCCCACTGCCTCATCCTCTTTTCTCTGCCTCCCCCGTCCCTGAATGACTCTTTTCCACCTTTTGTGCATCAGAATAGGCCATTTATAACTTTAGAATCATAGAATCATAGAATCACCATGGTTGGAAAGGACCTCCAGGATCATCAAGTCCAACCTTTATCCCATCGCCTCCCTAACCACTACACCATTAGACCATGGCTTCAAGTGCTTCATCCACTTGTTTTTTGAACACCTCCAGGGATGGTGACTCCACCACCTCCCTGGGCAGCCTGTTTCAGTGCCTAAACACCCTCTCAGTAAGGAACTTCTTCCTAATATCCAATCTAAACTTCCCCTGATGCAACTTGAGGCCATAAACGCAACTTGAGGCCATAACTTGAGGCAACTTTCTCCAGAACGGGGCAGGGAATTGGTACAAATACTAATACCAGACACAGTAGTTGTGGAAAATACCTTTAACGTGTCCTTTACAACGAGCAGTGCTAATGGCTTTTGTAGTACCGAAGCTGCAGTGCAGGTTTTACTGGCAAATCCTAACTTATTCACATGGAAAAGAGCAAGGAAGTCTCCACCGTGCTATCACTGTGAAGTGTTAATGCAACAGGGATCCCCCGTACTTGGAGAAAATTGAACCATAAAATAGTTCAGCTTTATCTCTAAACTCTCCAGCACAATGCTTTCAGTGTGCAACCGTTTACATTATTCCCAGAAAATTAGGTCAGCTTTTCACAGAGAAAATGTCAAATTAAAAAAAAAAAAAAAAAAAAAAAGGAAGAAAGAAGGAAGGAAAAAAGAAAAAAGAAGCTTCCTCTGAAAGAACTTGTCCACCCCAGATAGGATAACGTCACCGTATCCTCTCCCAGCAGCATCAGCCAGGGAGGGAGCAGGGGCCGCGGAACAGTGGGCAGCATCCACACTCGGCTCCTTTGAGCTGGAACACAGCTGTGTTATGGCTGTGTCATCATTGCGAGCAAATTAAAAGAAATGGAAACATTAACTCTGTGGAATCTTTTCAGAACCTGGTGGTGACTAAACCAGGAGGCGCTAACAAAGGAAAGCTTTCAGCGAGTGTTTGGCATTTGGAGTGCAGCATGCTTTTTCCATTAGGCTGTTGTGAGGGTTAAAATTAATCCGCATTGTAAGGGGAGAAGGCCGTACAATGGATGTTTATTGTGGAGTAAGGCACCTGGAGATGTGTTGTGTTGTCAGAAGGCTTAAATAGTTTGATTCCAAAATTTCACAGCCTATTAAAAGAACTGCGAGAGGCTGGCAGGGAATATCCCTGAGATTCCAAGCATCTCTACAAAGCAACTGGAAACATGTGGAAGACAGCACTGGCCCTGCCAGCAGGCTCACAAACTCAATCACAGGTTCAGTCCAGTGCGTGTAAATGCAACTCTTCTACCCATGGTTTATTTTGCAAGCAGATTGCACCCACAACCAGGAGGTGGGTGTTCAGCCCCTCTGAGACCAGAGGAGCTGTCTGCTCCTTGCAGAACAGGAGTGTCACCCAGTTTGGCCACGAACCTCTGAGAACCTTCCCTGAGAAAGCATAGTCCTGGAAGAAAAGAGGTCAGGAGCACAGGATGCTGCAGCATTTGGCAACTCACCACACCACTTCCAATTTCCCAGAGCATCCACAGCCCATTTATAATTCCCAAAATGTGCAGGCTGCATGTGCTGCTCTGGCATGTGAGACTCAAGGGATGCTGAAAAGGGATCAAACAAATTGGGAGTGATGCACCGTATATGTTACGCGTATTGGCGGAGGATGACACTGTGCCCGTGCACTGCCAGCACGGTATCAGCTCTGGGAATAGGCCTTGTGGGGTGGATAGGATAAAGACCCCAAATACAGATGATCTGGGCTACTATAAAATAGCTGCAAAGTTTTTAGGGACACAGAGTCTGAGGAAGCCAGTGCTTGTGCAGAGGCTGGCTACACATGCCAGATTGCGGAGCAAATATCTAATCCTGTGTTCCCTTGCTCCTCAGACAGTTTTCTCCTTGGCTATTTGATTGCATTGATGGTCCATTTTTGCCTGACATTCAGACTGGGCTGACTGGCTCTCCTTCCCTCTGCTGCCCAGGGCAGTGGGGGAGTCCCCATCCCTGGAGGGATTTCAGAGCCGTGTAGATGAGGTGCTGAGGGACATGGGGTAGCGGTGACTGGGCAGTGCTGGGTTAATGGCTGGACTTGATGATCTTAGAGGTCTCTTCCAACCAAGGCTGTTCTGTGATTCTATGATGCCGCAAAGCAGCAGTTGTTCTACAGGTATAACCATCACTCCAGCTCTTGGAGGGGGCGCACAGCTCCTGCTCGCAGTTTGCTGTGGCTGGGCTGAGTCTTTCCACCCAGCAGACTGCATGCTCCTGTCTTCTTCCCAGTACAGGTCCCTCTTGCTGTTTTGCAACTCTAACAGAACTGGATATGATAGCCATGGGATCACCGATGGCTTTGCTGTGCTGGAAAGGAGCTGATGGTGGCCGAGTTATTGCATTCAGGCGGCTACCACTGTGTGTTGCTATGGGCACTGATGCAGAAGCAAAATACAGGCTAAGCCACCACTTAATTTTCTATTCAAGCAACTCTTGAGTACTAAAGGAATGTCCATCTGCCAGTATTTGTAATAGAAGGTCAGTATACACTGACATTCAGCAAATTGGTATTATATGCATTAGATCTGTGCTTTATGAGGTTTTGCTCCATTTTGGAAATGTGCAAATTGACTGAAATCATGACTAAAATTTGAGCGGTGCCAATCTGCAGCTGCAAGCGCACCGACAGTGCCCCAAACACCCAGGCAAGCAGCAGGACCAGCTAGTTAACAGATGCAGAAAAATTTGAAAACAGGAACGCGTGTCTTCTGCAAAGTTGCTACCAGCACCAAACCCACTGCTCCAACTCACTGCTGTCCCCAGGTGGGATCCTCCCGCTGGGGAGGGGATCACACAGTGAGGGTGGGCCATGCCCTCTGCTCAGTCAATGGCAATCACTATGTGATAGCAGGAGTGTGTGGGACCTTGTCCTCCAAGGTCACTCCATATCTGAGGCTCGCACCCCCACTGAGATGCGTGAGCCAAGCAGAAGCAGGTATGAGGTCCCAAGTTTTGGGATAGATCTGACAATTGACATATTGACCATGAGCATACTAAATAGGGTCTTAAAGTCAAATTCACACATTGCTTTTTCTTTAAGCAAGTTATTTCATTCTGCTGTTTCCCCATGACACTGAGTATTTGAGGACTGGCTGGGCTGTAGCCCTCCTCCAGATTAGTGATGGCATTAGTTGGAGGGAAAATAAGTATCCCAAGGCTATAGAAGAAGAAGCAAAGGCTTCTCCTCTGGGACCCCTATGCATGGTGCAGAGGCAATGCCAGCCCCAGAATGAGTCACAGTCCCTCCCACCTCCAGTACTTGCCCAGTGCCATACAGGATGCAGGAAGGCAGGAGAAGGAACTTACACTCTCTAGCAGAGGCGGAAAGTCCACGGTGGCCACCAAAGAGCAAGCTATTTTTCCCAGAGGCAGCATTTCTCCAGGAGAGCAGGCAGGCGGGGCTGAGGCAGTGTGGCCCCAGCACAGGCTGTGCCATCCCTGCATCCCATCATCCCTCAGCAGGCACAGCAGCAGAGCTGGATGCGCAGCTCGTGGTGCGTCCTGTCCCCGGTATGTGGAACGGGAACTTAGCGATTCGCCTCCAATATTATGCCCCATTAACTTCCAGTCAGGCATGATTACTGATTATCTTTCCTTATTTTGTTTGTATGCGTGAGGCAAGTGGTAAGAAGCAGAGAGGATTTCATGTCCTCCGCCTGAGCAGGGATTTGGGATATGGCTCTTTCATGGGATGAAAGTGAGCTGGTAAGTGGCACAGAGAATACGGCCCTTTCCTGAAAGCTGCCACAAAGAGAAGTTTGAAAGGCACTGACATGACAAGAGTCAGGAGTTATGTTTGTCTGTCTTTCTCTCTCTACACCATAATGAATTGCATATTATTTCCTTCATTAGCTTTAGGCTTCAACCACTTTGCAGCGCAGACATGAATAAAAATACAGAGTGATTTCAGTCTGGTGATGATTTTATTCATTGGTGCTACACGTCAGATAATAGTTGTATTCCACTTCTTCGCTTCAGCAGCTTTTTAAGTATTTCACAGGCTGAGTCTTTCATGGGGGAACCTCACACAAAGCCCTCTGCCTCTTCCTCTGAAAGGTAATTGTTTAAGTGGGTAGTAGCTTTTCCTGGAGATGCATAGGGAGTGGCAAAAAAGAGCAACATGGCTGTGACACTCTCGTTCTGACCTTAGGAATATACCCAGAGGGTTGTGAAGATCACAGACTGCTCCAATTATAGTCAAGGGAAATTAATACACCGTTTTATTCCACCTAATACTCATTGGTCAGGCTGGGGAAAACGTTATGGCACAGAATATTCCCCTGAAAACAAAAACAAGCCCAGCTGAAAATCTCACATCTTAGTGGATTTACTCTGCCAAGTCTTCTATTCTTCAAAGAAGTATTTTTCTTGTGCTGTTTCATGTCATCAGGACTTCATATTAATGAGGCACCCCACCTCACCTCAGATCTCAGGAAGAAAAGTAGAACAGAAGAAGATGCAGCCCCTGTCTCGAAGAGCTTGCAGCTGTAATGTAAATGTGTAAAAACATTTAGCAGAGAAACTGAAAAATAAAACAGGAGCATTCGAAAACAAGCGAAGATAAAGATTTGGGGTACGACACTCTTCAGTTTCTCTGTGTGCTGCTTGTAGTGATGCCAGTAACATTTTTGCATCCTCTTTAATACACCCTTCTGTTTCAAGATAAAAGAGGGACCAAAGACTGACGCTGATGGTTAGTAACGAAAAGGTAAAGACCAGTTGTTTTTCTCTGCAGTCACCCAGAAGGTTGTATGAGATGGTTAAAAACATGTCAGGTTTTCTGCCCCCCCTTTCCCCTCATCTCTAGGGAGATGTCATCCAGGGAAGAGCTGTGTAGACCTGAGAACCTCTGCAGTATTTGGTGCTTTAGGCTGGGTGGAAATAGCAGTGCTGCAGTAGGAGCAGAGCAGCTGCAAGGGAGAGGTGGCCAGGGCTGAGCTGCGAAAACGCCATCGGGGACTCAAACAAACAAGCAATGTCTGGGAAAGTTCCTATCCTAAAGTGGCCTTAACACATATTTGTAAAGATTTCATGTGTCTCACAAATGTTTGATATTGATGATATTTTTCAATTTAGAAATTTAATTTAAGAGGTCATTAGTATTTATTAAAAATTGATGGGGTGGCTATTTCTCATGGCTAATGTTGGACATTTAACATCAAGTATTAAAACAGTGACATGAAAAATGTCTTTCCATTTGGATTTTGAACATAAGGTATGTGTTCACTCTCATCTCCAGTATCACCCAGCCCTCGCCATGCATCGACATCCCTTAACCCAGGGCGCATTCATGTTTCACCAGGATCTTCAAAGACCAGCAGATCACATTTCATTTTCTCATTCCTCCCACCCCCTTCTGCTCTTCTTCCTGCATCCGTGTGCCCCTGTTTGCTTTCCTGCTGCACTCCCTGCTCAGTCGTCTGTCCTGCAGCTCAGGTGTGAGTACAGCAGTGCTTCCTGTGCTACACCCTGGGGCTCAGGGTAACATTTGCAAGGACCCTAGTTCATGTAGAATCACAGAATCACAGAATTGCCTTGGTTGGAAGAGACCTCTAAGATCATCAAGTCCAACCATTAACCCAGCACTGCCCAGTCACCACTACCCCATGTCCCTCAGCACCTCATCTACACAGCTCTGAAATCCCTCCAGGGATGGAGACTCCACCACTGCCCTGGGCAGCCTCTGCCAGTGCCTGACAACCCTTCCAGTGAAGAAAAGTTTCCTAATATCCAATCTAAACCTCCCCTGGCACAACTTGAGGCCATTATCCTTCGTCCTACCACTGTTACCTGGGAGAAGAGACTGACCCCTGGCTTGCCACCCCCTCCTTTCAGGGAGCTGTAGAGAGCAATGAGGTCTCCCGTCAGCCTTCTCTTCTCCAGACTAAACACCCCCACTTCCCCGCTTTTCCTCTTCTTTTGTAGCTACAATTTGAAAAAGCCCATGTATTTGTAGGTGAAAACAAACTCTCTCTTCCCGGGGCTGAGGGTAAGGTTCGTAAGTGGTTCATGGTCAACCTCAGCAGACGCTCACGTCCTACAGGTAAAACCACAGCATTTTGCAGCCAGCAATAAAGGCCAACGTGAGCATCCTGAGCATACTCACACTGGTCTCTCATTTCAGATGATCTCTCTGCTAACATTATGCCTGGCACTGCATGGTGGTTGGCCAACCCCAGGGCCCCTGAGCCCCCAAAACCCCCATGGGGCGACTGCCTAATACACTGCATTTAAGTGAGATTGAAGAGCTGAAGCAGAACTGAAAATAAGAGATCATCACTCCACTTGCTGGAAACAGTGATGTCCCCTGTTTCCCTGGCAGCTTGGGCTAGGAGGTGCTTGTACATGTTGTGGCCTGCACTCACCTGGGGAGATCCATGTGCTGTTTTATTCAGGTGGTCACCTTGCTGCTGTGCCAAGGCCCTCCCTGCTGCACTCTTGTTCCTCCTGATGGTTTTGATTAAGTCCCTTAGATGTTTGTGGTGCTTTTTCGAGTAGGACAGGCTGTGCTGAGTTTCCAGTCATGCGAGAAGAGACACGTGGCTTCCCCATACATCTCAGGATGGATTGTGTGTTGAAGTATATATTCAGACACATGGAGCTGGTGCTCTCTCTCTTTTCTTACAATTAATTGCATTAGTGATGCCAAACTCTGAATCCGGGGGGATTAAAATGGCATTAATACCGCAGGGGCTTCATTGTGTCCTTGGTTTTTAAGCAGAACTTCCCATTTATTGCAATAGGGACTTCTATGGGAGGCACCATGTGGCCTATGGAAATTAATCTTGTATTCTTTTAAGTTTCCTGGACTACAAGGGGAGGATGGATTGTCACCTCTCCTAGTTGTTTGTGACACATGAATGTGTCCCTCACACAGGCGTTGGCAGGTTGCATGGTACGAAAGGCAGGGAAACCTAGCAGCATCTGCATAGCTCATTGCTTATCAGGAATATACACTGGCAGCCATACTGTAGGGCAGCAGCAGAAAAACAAAGCAGCAATCAAGGGAGCCCTTTGTGATGGATTAAAAGGGTTTAGAAATGTCTGAGCCATGCAGTTTTCAAGCACTGACTCTGCCAATGACTTCTTGACTGAAAACTAGAAAATGTGCTTACTGAGTGCACAGCCTGAGTTTAGCTTGTTTTCCCAAAGCCTGCCTTTTGTTAACGGCCTTTCATCTGAACAAAGTTTAGACACAGTCGCTTCATAAAGTGACCCTCTCCTTGAAATAAATCAGGTTAATGATATTAGAGCACCGCAGCTTGTGAACCGAGCAAAAGGCCGGCATGTTTCTCTATTATTGGGGCATAATTTTATTTTACAATCCACACTGCAGCCCTTTTATCCTCTGTGCGGACTGCCTTTGCGTGCCCCGCACCAACTCTGCAGCAGGCTTCTCTCCCTGGCATGGGAGCATGATGGGTGAGACACAGGACCTGGAGCAGGGACAGTCCCCCGGGGGGACTCTCCTTCCCACCAATTCTCTTGATTTCTTGAAAAAGTCATGCATTCAGCCAGTGTTGAAGGCTTAAAACCATCCTCCTCATCATCCTAAAATTCTATTCAGCCTGAGGTGACATTGCCAAGGTATCTTTAGTACACAGGAGAGGAAGATAATCTGAGCAGGGTGACTCACCACCGATGTGATACGGTTCTCCCCACTCCTTCCCTGAGGGAGACCTCAATCAAGACACTCTTCCCACCGTTTCTCATAAATGCTGGCTGACACAGCAGGGGAAAGCAGGGCCAAGGGTGCATGTTTATGGGTTTGACCTCAATGAAACAGATCTCTGTGGCTGTCACTAGCAGGAATGCAGCCAAAGATGGCATCCATGCAAAGAGAGAGGTCCCCAAGCCTCAGGCCACCAACCACCCTTAACAGGATGCAGGAGCCCTCCACACTGTCTTTAAGCATTCAGATTTTGCAGCCCCTGCAATGTTTAATTTCAAGAGAGCTATGGGTAACCCAAGGGCATCTGTTGCCCAGGGTTTCCTGCAAAATCAAGAGACAGAAATGGTTGTGCCAGTCGTGATGAATGGTCTGAATATGGTCTGTGCCCTTAAACTTGACTCAGCATTTAGTCAGGAGCTAGAGGAATGAATAGAGAAACAGGCCATTTGTGCTTGCAGTGACCCGTGCTGCTGAGCTGGTCAGCTGCTGTGCTACAGACGTATTTTTGGCTTTTCCAGGGAAGCTCTTTTGTTATCAGAGCAAACTCTTCACTCAGCTGGCAGAAGTCATTCAAGCAGCTGTGAGTCTGGAAGAATCGAGCATTTGAGAGATGACTGCAAAGTTTATTGTTTTTCAGTATTTTCTACCCATTCATAGTACATAGTTTTGTTTGGTTTGGGGTTTTTTTAAGCATATGTTTAATATGTGTTTCTAAAATAAGTCGGTTAGATAGCATTAATAAGAATATTGGCTATAAACTGACAAAATCATTAATTCTCCCAGCAGAGATTATAATTCATATAGCAGAAATTCTTTAAAGAGAGAGCCATTTCACTGGGGCAGGGGAAAAAAAATATTATATATATATATATATATATGGGTCTCCAGGTGACATACTCAAAAAGCAAAACCAGGTAAAGCAAATGTTCGCCGTGCAAAATGGAGCTTGCATTCAGAATAAGTTGGTTAGGCAGGTTATATTCTAGTTGGTTAGGCAGGCAAAGACCACTCCATATAAACAGATTGCCTAGATTATTTTCAATTTCAATTTCTTTCAGAATTGCTACGGTCTTCTTGGATAATGTGGACAAAATAATGGTCCATTTCCTTGGGGGCCTAAAGCACTGAGAGTGAAGAAGACATGACTTCAATTACCTCTGAGATGGGAAGAGCTGGCTTTTTTAACTTACTACCTTGAGAGCAATAGCAAGCTGGAATAGAAAGAAATGGGTCTGTCACTGGAAATTAATGGAGGGGTGATAAGTTCATATTAATCCCTATATGTTTTCTTCCAGGGTTTGACCCAGAACACTTTCAAAATAAAAAAGAATCCTTCAATTATTCTTGTGTAAATCTTCTGTAACACCACCTAAATTATTGGGGATTGGTCTGCAGTGATGCTTGTGCACCTCAAATCAGATGCCAGGCATCAGTGAAAGGCACCTTGCAAACTTGAGGGCACACAGGAATAAGTTAGGCTTACATAAACCTTTATCCCCTCTGTCTAAAATCCTTAAGCCTTCTGACCTGGAGTTTGAAATGTTGGCCAAAAAAAAAAAAGAAGCAGCTGTGTCCCTGCTTTAAATTAAGTCAGTTCTTCCAAGGACAAGCTATAAACTGAGAGTTCAACGCATGAATTAACGATTCTCAATACCTTGCATCCCAGTCCCACCGAATGGCTAGGGGACATCAGTGTCCAAACTAAGGCATGGTCTGGAAGCTGCAGAGATATGTGCAAGGAGACCTTTACCCTATACACTTCCCTGGACACCTTTGTCCACCATATGAGCACAGATTCCTTGACAGTGTTACACCCATGGTGGCCTCAGTGTGCATTGTCCAAAATTATCTGATACGAGGATAGATACAGCAGAGTAAAAAGAGATAGGAATGTAAGGTGACACTCTATGTGTTAATACAAAGGTTTCATGCCATATTTTGGATTGAAAGAGGACCACCTATTGGCAATTTCACATTATTTTTCCAACATCCATGCTTACGAGTTTAGAACAAGGTTGTTTCCCTCCGTCTGGAGGGAAAAGGATCGTTATTCCACAAACCTGTACCTCTCCCCAGCACATTGGGTTCTTGATCCTTAAACACAAAGGTGTAACAGGTCCAATATTGGTTACTGGACTTACAAGCTCTTCCAGATTCCTATCAGAAATAAAAGGAATGTTCTGTTTTCCATCTTACAGTGAACGGGCAATGAGGTAGGATACATCCCGGACACAGAGATATTGATTGTGAAGATGGCAGGTTTCAGGGTATCCCTGAAGTCTGGACTTGAGGTCTAGCCCTCTGGTGTGCTGCTGCCTGTACAGGTCCCATGCAAGCCAGCTGGATTAGCAGCAGATGCATTTGACTTGTCCTGCTAAAAGGAGTGAAAGATGATGCCTCTGCAGGGTAAAGCTGCTGGAGGGCTTAGGAGCAACCGCAGATCATTACCTGAGGGACACAGCTTGTGATCTCTTACGTAGGGGTGGCAGCCAGGGTGGTGGGGGCGGTCTGTGTTGGAGGGGCAGGTAGGTAGAGCATCAGGTGGCAGGGCTGAGAGCCAGGCTGGGGAACTGCTAGCAGCACCAGGGAGCCTCTGCACTTGCTGCCCTAAGGTTTCCTTTCCACTGAAAGCAGGCATCGCTAGCAGGAGACTGAGAATCTGGGAAATGCTTCCAGATCCCAGAGTGCTATAGGCTTCAGCTTGCTCATGGCTGTGAGGGTCCGAATTCAATGACCCAGGTGATGCCTTCTGCTCCTGTGTCCCTGCCTCCACCTCAGCTGCTTTGATCTTTTTCCAAAGGTCAAAGAGATTCCTGCTGTTTTATCTGGATTGAGGCTTGCTCAGGTTTCTTGCTTCCAAATCTTTCTCTCTGTTGGGAACATCTAAGTGAAAAAGTGTTTTGTAAGACTTAAAATGTAGACCTAGTCTCACAGTTTAAGACAGCAATCAGTATCAAGACAATGTGTGTGAGATTCAAGCAAGACAAATCCCCTCATATAGGTCCCTTGGCTTTACCATTAAGTACCTGTTTCTGATATCACTGAACCCAACATTTTCTAGGTACCAAGGGTATTACCATATGCATGCTTATGTGAACGAGCAAAACATTACACATTCAAATAAAAGCTATATATAAGCCTATTTCTTCCATGTCTTGTCGAATAATGAGGGGGAAGGCATCCACTGCTCTTGGGCAGAGGATGAGCTTCAAACACTCCACAGCTTCGTTAATTCCTCCAATGCATGCTAGAAATGTTACCCTATTCTATGTCCTGCTGGGCTTAGGCCATGGTCAAAACCAAGCCTTCAAAAACTGGTTTTAGGTGTTCAAATACATGATGAGCACCTGAAAGTTTGGTTTTAATAGTTAGATAATTGCAGTTTCCAATCACTGTTCCAATCCTCACTCCAGCTCCAAACTCTCAAGACTCTTGCCTTTGTACAAGGACATCTGGGGAATATCATCCCAAAAGATGAACACAGGAGCAGTGTAGGAACAGCTGAAAGTACAATGCTTACTGCAAGAAGTGCTTGTGCAAGAACCTGGGAAGAAAAACCATTATGTATGATTGCTTCTTTAAGGCAGATCAAATTCTAGGTGTGAAAGAGTAACGTCCGTAATTGTTATCAACTTTTGGGGTATCTTCCTAGGCAACAGCCATTGGGGAAAAATTCTGAAAAGGTTTTCCTGGGATACTTATTCCTGTTCATTTCCACAGTTTCAAAAATCTCAATATACTTATTTGGATGACATTAGGTGAGCCACTTAAGGAAATTTCCCTTCTTATTGGCTGTGGAAATCACAAATAAGTGTATAGACCCAGGGACCCATGACATTTCCAAGGGGTGGGGATGTATTTAAGATGCAAGACCATCTGTGTGCATGTCTTTTTATTTTTTAATAGGCCCCACAAAGTGCAATTCCTTTGGCAATATTCCCCACAGGGTCTTCAAAACAAGGTTCCCACCTGCTCTTCATGCTGTCACTGGTTTGTACGTGTTTCTAGATAATGCAGCTTCTGCATTTTTGTTATAAGATCCAGAAAAAAATCTGCATTTCTGAATGCCAAGATAAGGGCACAGTTTATGTATATACTGTAGGCTCCTTCTTCTGTCCCATATCTCAGCATGGACCCTGGAGTACTTAAGAAACCCCTACACAACCTAAGGGGATACGTCTGGGGAATTCAGCTCCTGTATGATGAGTAAAGTGGCTTTACAGGGACTGTAAAAATGAGTTCACCTTCTCTCTCTACCTTCTCTTTTATCACTCATTCACACAAATAAAGAGAGAGGATATATACGTGCACAAATACCCAAGCATACTGTTGGCAGAGAAATCACTTTAAGGAATATCTCGCAACGTATGTATTTGCATACCAGTCCTGCTGTCACTGACATCCCCTATAATGTCCTTATCACCTTAAATGTACAGAAACGCCCCAAATCACCTGCAGTAAGTATCTAAAAGGTAATAGAAAAATTTAACATCTCCAAATTCCTTCAGGTGCTCTGGCATGTAAAATCTGGCAAGGGAATAGAATAGAAACCCACATCCATTTTTCTTCCCTGATGTGCACTCCTTGGTTGCAGTGTAAGTGAGAGATGTTCCAAGGTAGCGATTCAGGGAGCAAATCACCCCTGGGCTCTCAGAAGATGTATGCTCCACTCAGGTCCTAGAGAAGCTTCAGCAAAGACTATGTTTTTTGCTGGATATCAGCACATGAATGAATTTTACTTTTTCAGAGGAAGAAGACAAACTAGCCCTTTTGGAGAGCCAAGGTGCATCATGTTGCAGCAGGACTGCTTCTGCTCACACAACCTGGTCTGACTGCAGTGGTCTTAATTTAACGTGCTCCTATTAACGCTTGCACAGGCACGCAGCAACAGTCGCTGCCTGCACAGGCACCTGTGCTGCTTTCCTTTACTTCACACGGGGGTTGGGGATAATCTAAGCACAGATTCTGTATGTGATGAGCTAATTTTGCTGCTGTCCCAGAGCCTCCTTCTGGTTTATTTTACCAGACGGCAGCTGCAGAAGTCAGGGCAGATAACTGAACTGCGGCGGTGCTCAGTGTAAGTTCTCACTCCAATCTGGATTCGCAATCAGCGCAGAGAGCCCTGCTCAGTAATCTGCTTGTAAAGGCAGCCTCTCCACCTTCCCATCCCCAATCCAGGAGCCTATTAAATTAATGAGACAGAAGTCAGCGCAACAGCAGTCAACATGTTATTGGTGTACAGCACTGGTGCCATTACAATGTGCCTGGTTTTTCTCCTGGGACATTTAATTTCCGCTTCTCAAATGAGCTGCAAAGCTGTGAAGCCTGGCAGTGTTCTTTCTAGACACTCTGTGATGCAGATAATGAGGGTACTGATAGGTGCCTAGGAGACTGTGATGGCTCTAAGCACAGCTATGGTCTGATAATGCTTTATGCCAGTAGTGTCACAGCGGAACCACTATCATCCCTCAAGGAATGGTTCATCTTTATGTGTAATACAGCAGCTGTCACCTAAATGGCTAATGGGGAAGCAAAGTAGAACCTTAGTGCTAGTAATCTTTGTCACTTAATAATTTTAAAGGTATCAGACTTCAGTAGCTCCTGCAAGTTCAAATAAAAATTGCTCTTGCCTTTTTATTTTTTATTTTGTTTGCTGTGGATTAAATGTAAATTGAGAAATCCATGATGTAGCTTTGTGCAGATCTAATTTAGTATAATTTGAATAGCCAAGTAATTAAAATGTATTATAGGTATAAGATGCTGGGATGGTGGAGTGTCTGCATTTAAGAGGAAGATTTATTGGGCTCACTGCATCCACAGTGAACCTTCTACAACTGCATTAGCCAACATCTGTCGGAAAATGTCAAGATGCAGGGCAGAAGACATCCTCACAGAGTGTATGTTTGCATGGATTTGAACAACAGACTAAGAACGCAGAGCAACATTTGCAAAAGAAGCTGCTCAGGAAGAAGGCGTGTGCCGTATTTGTTGGTTGCACAAAGTGGATACGTGTGTGTACAAAAATCTACATGTGTCTACATACATGCATGCAAGTTAACGTAGGCGAACGGGCACTTTTTGTGTTGTATATGCATGCAGGGAGAGGGGAAATATGCAAGTACACCAAGGTGCTTCTGTAGGCTTTCTCCCAATTAATGCTGGTTTCCCACAGTGCTAAAACTGCAGTTGCATTCAATTTATGAAGGCAGGTAATGATAATAATTAATAGGGCAGTTGACACATGATGTGAGTATTGACATTGTGCTATTAGTGTTTCCTGGAAGATTATTTTGTTTGTTTTTGCTTAAGCACTCAAGATCAGAGCGGGTGATTTAGCAGGCTAGGGCACTGGCTTCTCAAGAGGAGCCAAGCTCATTTCAATCACACCTTCAGACAGCCTGATAATCTTTGGGGAGTTAACACACTTAGGCTGGTGAAGGTTAAGAGGAGAGCAGTGCTGGGACGTGTATGTCCAGTAATTGTCCAGGAGATGAGTTACAGATCCAGACAGCCCACAATTCAATCTGCTCCTGGTGCTACAAATGCTGAAATGATAAATCAAAGGGCATTTCTTTGGATTTGAGGAAGGAAAGAGGGGTACAGAACTGTTTTCTCAGCACTGGTGAAGTAGCAGTATTACTACAGCAATGTCAGGAAAAGTGTGCAATAGGAGAAGGATGATTAGCACACATATTACTGTGACCTACGCTGAATATTTAAGGGAATGTATTGAGCAGAAAGCATCAGCAATTTGGAGCACTATGGCAAGCAGTGAGCTCAATCTCCTGCCTGCTAGGCTGCTTGCCTGCACTTGTTATTATAGAATCAATCATTTTGGTTGGAAGAGACCTCTAAGATCATCAAATCAAACCATTAACCCAGCACTGCCAAGTCACCACTACCCCATGTCCCTCAGCACCTCATCTACACGGCTCTGAAATCCCTCCAGGGATGGGGACTCCACCACTGCCCTGGGCAGCCTGTGCCAGTGCCTGACAACCCTTTCAGTGAAGAAAAGTTTCCTAATATCCAATCTAAACCTCCCCTGGCACATTTTGAGGCCATTTCCTCTTATCCTTCTGTCTGATGTGGAGGGATGTTGGTCATGAGCCTGCTCCAAGCTGGCCCACATGAGCCAGCACTGCTGGCAAAGGGGGTTCCCAGCCCGCTGACATGGCTGCTGCCTTGCCGGTGCCCTGGGCACAGCGGGACACTGGCTACATAGATATGGCTCAGGAATTCAAGCAAGTAGGGCAAGGGTTGTCTTCTTGCCATTTATTCATACAGCCTCAGCAGCAAGGAGGACTCTTAGGCATGATCTAAGATATGGTGACAGCCAGAGCAGTGGTGATGGAGAAAGCAGCAAGTGCAAAATTACTAGCTATCATGTAGACGAAGAAGACAGTGGACAATTTCAGAGGGGACAGGGCAAAAAGGCAGGTCAGTGGCACAAAAAATCCCATTTTAACAAATGCAAAACAACATACTTCAAAAGAAATAGTTGAACTACTCCTGTGTGTTGCTGGGTTCTAAATTAGCCTTGATAAGCAAGGAAAAAGATCTGAGTGCTGCTTTGGGGAGAATCTGAGGAACGAGAGCACTGCAAAGCTGTGCTAAAAGTGTAAAGTACAAGGCACAGGAAGAAACAATAATGCAGACCTTATAATATAACTGTGTTTTTTTTGACTCATCTGGATACTGCCACCCTTACTCCAGACTAGGAGATGATGGGTAAAAATACAATTTTATCTTTTAAAATTATTGAAAATATGTAATTAAAATATGTAATTAAAATACTTAATTAAAAATAAAAAGCACACCTGGAATTTTCCAGAGGAAGATGATCGCCATACTTATGATGGTTACCTTATAGAGAAAATGAGCATGAGAGGAGAGCATGTTCACAGAACAACAAAGAAGATGAAAAAAAAGTGCTGTTGTTAACACTTCTCCATAAATTACAAACATGAGTATGCTTGGGTTTGTAAACAGACCCTAAGATTACAAAGGATAGAGAAAAGGCCCTTCCCTTTCCCACAGCGTAACAAGATCTTGGAATTCCCTTCCCCAGGACCTCTCTGAAGGAAGGATGTACAAGACCTGACTGAGGTCTGGTCCCATGGGTGGAAATTGAGAACATCCACGGGGCTCCTGCCTGAGGTAGAAGGATTTTCCTGAAGGACATCTACACTTGTGCTTTGAGTGACACTGCTTCATTAGTGCTTAGAAAGACATTTCAGCAGTAGATCCTGCAGCCATCCACTACAGAGCTTCACGCAGCCTCCAGTGAAACTGCAGGTGCCTACTGGAAAGGAAACTTGGCCTGGAGATGCCAGGGGTCTTATTCAATAGAATGATGATTTTTCCTCACTTTTGTCATAGTCATGAGAGACCTCACCAAACCTCCTCACCCCTTCAAAGCATTCCTCGCAGCTCAGTGCAGGAGACGTGTCTTTTGACATGTCCTTGACATTGGTGTTGGGGTGCCTCTTCACACCTCTCTTGACAGAGATAGGCATGCTGGCAAACAGAGAAACTTGGAGGACAACAGTGTCCCTGGGACAGGTGACCTTTAGACAGGTCTTGCAAAAATGGAGGGGGACACCTTCACACCCTTATCACTCATAGGTCACATCCTGCTCAGATGATAAAATCTCCAACCTAGTTTCTAAATCTAGCTGAAGACCACCTTATGGCATCCCCCTGAGCTGGACCACCTGATCCATACGCTGCAAAGTGCCACTCGCCACAAGCCACCTCTCCATAAGCCAGGGCTGGGCAGTTCAGGGATTTTTGTGCCACATCCATTCTCCCAGGCCTGCTACTCCCCTCTTCTGTGCCTCTGGGGAGCCGTCAGCTCTATCTCCCCTTGGCAGATAGGAGGACATTTAAATAGGACACCACAGTGTGTACTTGTATTTCCTATTAAATTGGAGGTGTGAATTGATATTTCCAAAACCACAGGGTAACTATATGCCTGGGGCACATCTTCAGAAATGTGAATCATTGTGGTCCCCCCCCTTGGATGTTTTTGTCTTCACATAGTAGGCAGCAGAAGAGGCAGAGGAGGGAAACTGGGCTTCTCTCACCCAGGCAGCCAGTACATCTGGGTTTCAGCTCAGTCCATCCCAGCTTCTCTTTCTCAGCATCTTCCAAGTCGAGATGATAATATTTTCCACCCTTCTAAAATACATGTATAGAGATTTGAAAGGAAAAAGAGTGGGTTTTATTAGATTGATTTAACTGGAAAAAGGTACATGCACATAGCCTTTCTTCAGGCCTGACGTGGAAAGCCGCTCGCAGCCTTTGCTTCAAACCTGAGAAAAAGATTGTGCGCCCAAAAAAGCTTGTCCACTTTTTCCAGCTGCATCTGCTACTCTAATAGGAGATACCACCCCTCCCAATGAACCTCACCTCTTGTACAAGGACTTGTATCCTTTGTCTATCATAGCTACACCAGCACTTCTGCAACTGGAATTACTGGAGCTCTATCAGAGTTAAGTGCTATCAATGAGATAGTGGAGAAATGCAGATGTAAAACTCACAGTTAAGAACAGGGGAAAAGTAATCCTAAGGAATGTGTTTCCCCTTCCCCCTGTTTTTCCACATGTAAATCCTGGCTAATCACCGAAACATCATTAATCATGCAGAATTGTGGTATGCATACATATGTAAAGCATAAACTCCTGATGAGTCTTCCTGCAATTTAGCATTAATTAATGTCCACTTAGTATAAAATGTGACATCATATTTTAGGTCAGCATTTCATTGTTAATGTAACCTGTAAACACAGTGCACAGAAAAAAATGGAGGATGTGATTTGCCTGCAGTATCTTTGACATGTTTACATAAACATAAAGCTAATATATCATTGAGCATCAGGGGTTTTTTCAGCTGTGTGTGCTGTGTATCTGTGATACTTGTAGAGAATCTATTTCCACAGCAGAGTAAACTTTGTGGGAAATTACTACCTGCAATTCAATAAAGTATACGTTAAATGTTTTCATTGCACCAAATATCAGTTGATACACTTCTTATTAGTATAAATGGCATAGATTAGTGTCAGGCATTTTCAACAGTGAAGAGATTACAGAAGCCTGCATGGCTCATTAGGCTCTTGTTGCATGTTAAAGAGGGCCAGACCTTATTAATAAGAGGAAAAGGGTGGTGGGGGGAAGAGACTGTAATGGGAAAAGTATAAAATAGCTTTTTTTAAAAAAGAAAGGTTTCTGGTTTGCATAAAAACAACCCATCAATTAACCTCTTCCTGTCTCTGAACACTTTCTAAAGTCATCTTAGCCTTGTTTCTACAGGATAGATTACATATAAAGATTTCAAGCAGACAAAACCCCCTCACAACCACACTGCAACACCAAGAAGGATATTTGATGATTAAATGTGTTACGTTGTTTATGTGGGTGACAGTTTACATCCTGGAAAGCATCACTGTTTAATTTAGGATGTACACCCACCTTGGAGTTGAAGCTCTTACTTATATTCCACTGGAGTGAATATAATTTAAGCATTTATTCCCAGTTAAGCACCTGGTGTAAGCACATGCTGAGGAGAAGAACAGATTTAAACTACATTTGAGAGCTTACCGTAATTGGGTCTTCAATCACACGGGTCCTGAACCTGCAGAGACTGACACATCAGCACTTTGCACACAGTTGGTCTTATCAGCTTCTTGTGGGCTGCACACGAGGAAAATAAATACAAGTGTGTGCAAAGGTGCATCTTTGTGAGACAGGGCTGTAGTACTTGCTGTTACCGCAGCTGGCAGTGGGCAAGGGGCAGCTCTTGTTTACATTTATACTTTCTTTGCCTGTGATCTGCTTGGGTGCCAAAGACAGTCTTGTTGCTTGTTGCTTAGGAAGGAGGGGATGTGGAAGAGCTCCTCACAGAAGAAGTAGCCAAAACTGCTCTCTTTGGGGCAGCAAAGGAGACCTTGCCTCCTCTTTGATGCAACAAAATTCAGCCTTGCTTTCGATGCTAAGAAGCCTTGAGCCTGTCGAACTCCTTTTTCCATGCTCAGGGGGTGGCACTGCAGAAGCAACATGGCAGATTCCAGTCACCTGTTGGTGATGCATGAGCTGAGAGTGATTTTCTGTTTCTTTAGGTTTGTGTTTCTTGTTTTGATTTGTTTTTCCAAGACATCTTGCTATTTAGTGTCAGGCTTGTCCTAAGGAGGGAGTATGTGGCAGCCACCGTTTTGGCAGAAAATAGATAAATATAAATGAGTCTGAAAATCATAGTTCTGGGCAAATTAAGCTAAATATGCCTCCCCCCCCTCCCTTTCTTCTCTGGGACTTATGTGCCCCATGATGTGAGCACAAACAGGAATGTGTGGTGCACTTTGGCCAAAAAGGTCCAGCTTTTCAGCCACCTCATTAACCGGGCAGAGGTGCTTCCAAATTGGAGCTCAAATCAGAGCTAAGTTAGTGAACTACTTCCAATGCCAAGCACCACAGATCAGCATATTGAGTTTTTTACATTTTTTTCCCTGCGTGATTAGCATTTCACTCGAGTCTGAGACATTAATCAATAAAAGCAATACCCTGTAAACAGAGTAAAATGAGAAAGCAAGTGCTGCATTTTAATAATATAAATAGATGACTGTGTGGCACGAGGGGCCAAGGCAGAGCCTGCAATCCGAATGCCATCAAAGGCAAAAGAATTGAAGGCAAAGGAAATTTTCAAGGCTGATTGCACACAGATAAAAAAAAAAAGATAAAATATTGAACACTGGTTAGTGTGGGGGATGTGTCTGAAATATTTGATTTCACTGTGTTTTAAAAATGTTGTCCTTGCTGCCACTGATTTTAAAAGCAGAGAAGAAAAGAGAGCAAAGTTCTTAATAATAAGCCCACTTCACAGTTTTTGTCCTTTAAAGAATCCTGTCATGATGATTACTAAAAAAAAAATAATTAAAATTTATCTCATATGTAGAACAAAATATCACTCTAGAAGCCTGAAAATAATAGCCAGCTGCTGTTCAGTGCTCTTCATCTACAGAGCTCAAGTGCTCTGGGAAGCTGGCAAGTATGGTCTTACAGGCAGAGAGCGCAGAGGTTGTACCCTGGTGAGCAAGGCCGGGGAAGAAGTAAAAACGAAAGCCAACATCACCCGTCGGCTCCTTCCACGCTGTCCCTCTGGATGGCTGGTGACTCCCCAGCTGGACTCCTTGCAAGCAGGGATCTGCCCCATGGTGGCTTACTCCATCAGGGTGACATCCGAAACATTTAAAGCCATGACACCACGTGTTAGCACAATTGCCTTGCCCATAGCTAAGCCATATGGCTACACCAAGAACCTCTTTTAATGTTTTCTTCAGTGGCTCCTGACTCTTGATGCACTGCATTTCTTACTGAGCAGAAGTTAACATTAACCTCGCTGTTTACTTCCTTATTTTTGCCCTCTTGCCTTCCCTCCCTCCCTCCATCTTTCGTATTCTCAGTGGCATTGCCAGAACTTGGGGAACAGCTTTTATGCATGAACAGCTTTATTAATTAGCTTCTTATAGAGCTGCAGCAATTAGCAGGGTGAGTTCCCAGCATTTGTCTTCTGTAGGCCCCCCACAAAGTTGGTTATGCTTTTTCTTTGCAGTAAAAGACTAGTTTTTGATTTAAGAAGAGATTGAGAATAAAAAAGGCAAGGAGATAAAATCCTGAGCTACAGAAAGCCCCTAGGAGCCCCCTCTTAAAAGAAATGGGTCAGGGTGCCTGTTTCTGCTGCAGCCTCCAGAAGATCCTGCCCCAATGCTGCTGATGGTGATGGCTACCTACCTTGCTCCTTCTCTCCTCACGTGGAGATCATAATGTTTTCCGTCACAGGTTTAGAAGGACTTTTTTCCATATGAGATAACCTAGGTGGTTTTTAACTGTTTCTAACCTGTAGACACCAAAAATTTTCTAGTGGAGAAAGGGTGTCTTCTACAGCACACTGAAGTTCCCGAAGAGCAGGCTGTGCTTCCTTTAGGAGCAACAAGTGGTCCCCAAGACGTCTGCAGGAGACAATGTTAAAAGCCACCAAGCTATAGAGGTAGTACTACTAGAGAGGTAGTTCCAGTACCTGAAGATGCCAACAAGAAAGCTGAAGAGGGACTTTTTACAAGGGCATGGAGAGAGCGATAGGACAAGGGGTAATGGCTTTAAACTGGAAGAGGGGAGATTTAGACTAGATGTTAGGAAGAAATTCTTTCCTGTGAGGGTGGTGAGACACTGGCCCAGGTTGCCCTGAGAAGCTGTGGCTGCCCCCTCCCTGGCAGCATTCCAGGCCAGGTTGGATGGGGCTTGGAGTAACCTGGTCTGGTGGGAGGTGTCCCTGCCCATGGCAGGGGGCTTAGAATGAGATGAGCTTTGAGGTCCTTTCCAACCCAAACCATTCTGTGATTCTATGACAAGTAAGGATGAGAAAGGCTGATTTCCAAAAAGCCCCTGGGTAACTCTATGGTTTACTAAATGGAAAAGTGTCGCTGTCTGTGGATTCGTCTCATGGAAACACAAAGCAGCAACCACGAGTCGTGGGGTGACTTGCTGATGGATTTCCTTCCTCCTCCTTTGCTTGCTCCAGGTTTTGCCTGTTCTTTAGAAAATATTTGTGCTGCTCATGACTTAAGCATGATCAAAATGTTTGCTGCTACACAAAAATACTAATGAAAGGATGTTGTAGGCAATGCCTTGCCTGCAAAAAGCAACATGCTCTTAGTCTGATCCTACAACATGGGTGTAAGGATGCAGCTGCGATGTTCAGATCATAGGACTGAGGTAAAAAAGAAGAGCAGAGCAGATGTGTTTCCCTGCATAGCGTGGAATAAAAAGAAATGTCTGGCCCTTGGCCCCTAAAGGATATTTCTCACAGAATAAATTGAGAGTGCATTGATGATGTAGGGACTCAGCTAAAAGGAACTGCTACCTTAGTAACCATCTCTAACCCAGCTTCCAGCTTCTGATGCATAATGCCATTTAAAATATAGGGCAAAAGTAACTGTTGTAAGATGCATGCAATGGAGCACAGACATCAAAGTATCCACAAAATATACGCTGATCTTTTGTCCAAACAAATAAGTAAACAAACAAAGGAAATATTTTTAAACACTAACCATACACCAGTTGTATTGCAGCAGGATAAAACATGGGCTTTTAAAAAAAATCTATTGAGTCATAAATCTCTGTATTTCCCTTTGTGTTTGATCTCATATGTTACTTGGAGTTTCTAAAATGATAACAAGGCATGCATTAAAAATATTTCTCTTATTGTTACATTTCAAGCACGTTTACTGTTAGCTGCTTAGCTTCATTATGTATCATAGTCTGAATCTACAAATCAAGTATAATTAGACTTAGAGAACTGATTGGATTTCTAATTAAGCTACATTGGAAACAACAATGCACAATCAGTAAATATTCTGACTAGGTACATTTTAAAGAGCAACTCTTGGGCTTTTTGCTGATGACTAGACACCAGTGTCATTAAATTTGTTGGTGGCAAGCAAATTTTAAAGCTAAAATAGAGGCAATTAGTAAAGATCTTGAAATATTTAATCACGTTTGTCCAATTAGTGTGCAATTAGGCAATGGTGTGGCGTGGGACAAACATTCTGCTTCAGTGTTTGGTAGAGAAGGATCCCTTTGAAATTTTGCTGTTTAGTTTATTGATATATAAAAAGGAAGTTATGGTTGTAATTTCCAATTTAAAAAATACTGTGCAGATGGTCTGACTATATATTTAACAATGTTAAACAAAACTAAACAAGGGAAGCGTGTTACCTGAAATTACACAGCTGTGATCAGTGAATAAGCTCCAGATCACATTAGATTACAGCTGTGGGCACCTCGATCACAGAAAGCGCCAGGTAGTTATGCTGGTAAAACCAAAGTGATGTAAGTTGGCCTGTCACATCCCGAGATGACATGATTATTTTGTCCTTGACCAAACCCACCCTTTTTCCTTTGAGCTTTGCCTGGTTGTTTTGCATTCCTTCCATGAAGCCTTATGTTGGCAAGTTCATTGTGGAACGCCAAGTGGTGGCTTTTCCTGCACAAGCCAATTTAGTGTCTTGATCTTCCTTCAACTTGGGGATCTGACTTCCTTTCGGCAAATTTTAGGCTCTCTTTTAAAAATGATCCTGGCACACATTAGTTAATTTGCAAAACTTCAATGTAGTATTGAAGCAGCATGTTGAAAGCGTCTGCTGCCCTGCATTTCAACATGCAACCCTGCACTGAAAGTGTCATTGTGTCAGTATTTTATCAAACTGGTTTGCACCATGTGGTCATGCACAGATAGCCAAGGAAACAGTGCCAGGGAACGTCCCCAGGTGCCAGAGCTCACTTTTCCAGGTTGTTAAATTGTTAGAGCAGTCCCTAGCACGCTTTTGGCTTGGGTCAAGTACGATTCTCCCCAGCCATTCCTGGACACAGCTCGGGTGTTAACTCTGGCTAGGGACTGTTTGCAACAGGCATTTTGGGAGGGAAGGAGGATTAGGAGGATGGATGTGGGCCATGTTGTGCCAGCTGGCCTCCACGTCAAGGCACATTTAACCTTCTACTGTCAATAGTGCCCATGGGTTCACAAGGAGTGAATTTGAGGGAAGGCATTTAGCAGGATTAACTAGGGATGATGGGGACACCAGCGTGGACCCCTGATTTCTTCTCCACTGCAGAGGAGATCTCATATTCCATATGGACTAAGAAACAACAAGAGACTCTTTCTTCCCCCAGTGATCATAAAAGAAAGATCTGGTTTAGCTGTTGTTTGGATTTGATTGCTAGATATTTTTTTTCAGAGAAAAGAATAACAGGTGATCAAATTTTAAAATGTCTTTCTATACATTTCTGATAAATGCTATAATTTCTACAATGCTGTTAAGTCATTGTGGGTTTAAACACTGTCAACTTTACTTTCACATCTGAGAAATTTTTGTTTGATTTCAGTATTGCAAAAAATGCTGCAATAAAGCAGATAATACTTCCTAGCAATGCTATGCCTTTTTTTTTTTATACAAACCTAACAATTCAGAGTTTTGTCTTTCAGTCAGGTTGGTGCCTGTGAGAATTTTATGAACACAATTGTGTTCATTTCTTGAGCAACACTAAATCAAAACAAAATATTTTTGAACTGAAAAAGGGAGACCTTAAAGACCTGAAGGGGCTAAAAGAAAGCTGGAGAAGGACTTTTTACAAGGGCATGGAGTGATAGGACGAGGGGTAATGGCTTTAAACTGGAAGAGGGTGTGAGACACTGGCCCAGGTTGCCCTGAGAAGCTGTGACTGCCCCCTCCCTGGCAGTGTTCCAGGCCAGGTTGGATGGGGCTTGGAGCAACCTGGGCTGGTGGGAGGTGTCCCTGCCCATGGCAGGGGGGTTGGAACGAGATGAGCTTTGAGGTTCCTTCCAACCCAAACCATTCTGTGATTCTATATATGGTCATATACATACACAGAATACCCCTATATATGTATATGCACATTGTACTTGTATAGGAATTGTGAAATTCCAAAAGGAAAAGTACATTTGGGAAATTCAGAAAAGGAACTCCCTGTTTATTTGAGAATGGAAACAAAACGAGCCCTTGAATAACGATTCACACACCGCTGTCAAAGCAAGCTCAGGGTGGACACGCAGACCCTCAGGTTCTCTGTAGCTGCTGAATTGCTCCCACTGTTGTCTTTATCAAAGAGGTAAACAGAGATTTGAAAAAATCACTTTGATGTGCAAGACATCACAGAAAGCAGCTCCATTCATTGCAGTGAGTCCATTATTTAAGTCTCTCAGGCAACTGTACAGAGTCCCTATAAAGGGAAAAATACCAAGACTGTGGAAATACCTCCCCCAACACTGCATTCTGCTGGCTCCTGGAGTCTTTTGCTTCACTTTTCATGTCTCAAGTCTGTGAAAGGATAGTAGGCTTGGGCTCCTGAGCCAGCAGCCGCTCCTGACCAAAAGCCATGTGTGTGTCCCTGCCAGGCTCCTCTGCCCCCTGCCCTGAGGGTGAAGGGAGGCATCAGCGAGAGGCACTGAAGGCTCCTCACCTGCCTTTTGTCCTTGAGACTCCCCCTTGACTTCACCTTAGCTTCTGCCACACATCTCAGGGCCAACGGGGTGGGCCACACACCTGCTGCATCCCAGAGGGATGGGGCAGCTCTGGCACAATGCTACCCAGGTACTGAGGGCTGAGCTGGTGTCTACATTTAGCCAGTACCCAGGGCTAAACTGTAGCAGGTGTTCTACCACCCAGTGACCCCTCCCTAGTGGAGAAGGGGAATCAGGGGAAAAAGGGAGAACCCCTGTGAGTTGAATTAGTAAAAGATTTCATGAAAAAACAAAACTAAAACAACAACCAACATAAAGTATACAAGGTTCTACTCAGCCTGGTCCTTGAGATCAGCAGCAGGCACAAAAGACCAAGAGGGAGGAGCCCCAGGAAGAGGGACTCCACCCTCAGTGAGCAACCTCCTTTTATAACGAGCATGATGAGGTGGTGTGGGATACACCTGTGAGTCAGTGCCTTGAGTGGATCTCCCAGCTGACTCAGGGCTACTCATGGCTGCCTGCATGGCTGGACCATGGGGCTGTGCCTGGGGACCAGGACAGCTGGGCTTGTCCCCAGGGCAACATCTCCCATGGACATATTTATATATGGGAACAGGAAAGGCAGGCGGGAGCCGGGGATGGAAGGGAAAGGGAAATCCAGCCCCATCACCCCTGCAGTGGCAGGTCCCATGCCATCCAGGCACTTCCCTATGACAGTGGGGGGACACAGTTTCCCCACCTCCCCTCTGTACTGTCATAAACCATGCGAATGTGTAGAAAGGGTCTGTGAAATTAATTATACTGTGAGTGCTTGGTAACCAAATGAATTGTAAATTGTACATTATTAAAATAGCATCAGAGCACCGACTGATCTATTATTCTTTAGGGAAATGTATGAAGATAAGAGCTTTATATGCTTTAGGGGTCTTTCGAGCCACCACACAGCCAGCTTTGTAAGAAAAAAATGTGGCAACATTTTGTTACTGTCTGAGCTGCAACTGACATAATACTATATTGTTTATTTTTATTATTATTTGATTATTATTTTATTATTGCCTCCTATTTCATGTATATGAGACAGTATGCACTACATATATGTGCCCAGTCCCTTTTGGTTTATCCCATTTCAGATGATATTTGGGATTAATCACCCTTATTTCTGTGTCAAAAAATCTGTAGGTACAGAAAAATGAGATAAATATTAAGAAGCATGCCCTTTTTGCACAAATCACATAACTAACAAGCTGCACAGCTATTGTTAGCCTAATCAGTTTGCCTGCATTACTGCTCCTTGCTGTCTACCTGTCTTTTAGCTTCTGAGAACTGTAAGAGGGCTTGGTGGGGAGCTGTATGTTCAGAAAATGCTTGTTAAATAATAACAGGGCAGAAAAAAGACCATGGGTTTATGTGTGCATGCACGTTTTTCTCTCTTTTTTCCACAATGGATGCCCCCTTTCACATTCCTCCCATGCAGTATCTGAGCTCTAGATGACCTGGTTCTCATGTGTGCACTGGCATCTGCTGGGATACCACAGTCCAAGAACGGCACACCCTCCCTCCTAGGGATGCTAGCTTTCTGTAAGATTCCTTATAGGCAGTCCCTCTTGATACATGATGTAAGGGCCCTTTCCACCTCTTGCCTCCAGCAGACTGATGTATTAAAGAGCGGTGGATATGGAAGAAAGGAAGAGTATTTTTTTCAACGCCCCTATTGAAGAAATGGAGGCAGTAGCTACTCCGGCATCGCTTTTCCTGCAAGGTCTCCTTTATATTGCATCCTTGAAGGAAGATGCACAAGAGTATGTCCTATCCTTGCAGCTGCTTACCAGTGAAGAGGAGAAACAGCTGGAGAAACGTCCTCCTCCCTCCAGCTGGAGACACATCCTCCAACTAAGCTGCTCAAGGCAGAGACATGTCAATGGTCCCATATCAATGGGCAGACTTTGGGGCTTATTATACATTAGAATACCTGGGTTATTATACACTAGAGTAACCCGAAGTGTTTCTTTTCTGGTGCAGAGGACCAGTGGGAGCCTGTGGCACTTCTCTTTCCTTCAGAGAAGGTCTTGCAGACAAAAAGTTTTCCTTGGACTGCAAAACCTAGATGGGCATTCAGCAAAACTCACAACTCAAAGAGTCAAAGAAATGATTGCAATTTCATTGAAGGCTCACTTAAAGTAGTCTAGGGAATATCAGAACTTGGTCTCACCTCTGCTCAGGCCCTGGAGACAAAGAAATTTCCCTGGCTGAGATATTTCCGTAGCAGTATGGCATCTTTGCTTGTTTTCCAAATTTTCAAAATAAAGAGGTGAGTATTTATATTTTAGAGAATTTACATTCTTCAAGACAACTGTCTTAACTCTATTTAATATTATAAAACAAGGCGCTGCCTTTCTCATCATCCCTCAGCCCCGCAGCAGTCAGTAGCATCTTTCGGGACAGGATTCCTCCGTCTCCCCGGGCAGCCCTCTGCCAGGAGGTGCACTGCATCCTGAAATTCAAAAGAGGGCAGCATTTTACTTAGGCTGCTTAAAAGGAAGGGGACGACTCCCAAGTGTGTAGAAGAACGCGAGCAAGTGAAAATCACCAGCCACAAAATACACACATCATGTTCTGAAAAAAATTACATTTACTGGAAGAAATGTTATGTTCCTAGGATTTTATATTTACAAAAAAAAAAAAACCCAAACAAAAAACAAGCTCTTCTTTGGTCGTCGATATTAATGAATACATCCCATCTAAGCTCAACAAATTCTTTCATCATCTGTTGTGCAGCAGCAACGCTGTCTCTGCAGCACACCACAATGACTTTGCCACCAACTTTTGCGCTGCAATAGCCAGCTAATAATAGACTGATGCATCGTGGATAAATACTATGTATGAATGAAATGTTAAACTGTGTCTGAAGTAATTAAAGGTTCTGCTGCTCTCTCATTAAAGCCCTGATTCAACAAAATTCTTCAAACTATGCCTACAATGTTAACCAGGCTGTTATTTTTGATTACTTAAATATCTGCTTAAAATCTGGCAAAGCCTGCACAAAGTGAAGAGTTTTGTGATGTGACCCCAAAATATGTGTCTTCTAGAGTAAAACAATCAAGCACGCAAAGAAAGATCATAATGCTTGTATTAATCCAGAGGTCTGGACCCTTGTGATCCAGAGTATGTTCCTTCCAGCTGACCATGATTTCCCTTCTGTTTGTGAAGAGTCCATCCAAGGTTTGCTCTGCTTGAACAGCAGCACAGCATTGACTTTTACAAGGAAATTCTAAGGAACAAGATACATTTAAAATACACACTAGATAGTTAAAAAAAAAAAAAAAAAAAAATAGAAGGCAATACAACAGTTTTTAGTTTACTCCCTACTCAACATTTGGTGCAATGTTACCCTCCTGAAGTAACTGTCCTGTCATCACTGCCTCTGGTTGCCTGGATCACTGAAGAGCCCAGGACAGGGCAAATACCCATTTCCCTTCTCTGTTTGTATCTAACGAATAACAGACGTCGCAGCATTGCAGATGCACACCTGATGTGACTAACACAAGATTTCTAAAATAAAAAGATGACAGCCACCCAGCTATTAAGCATTCACTTAATGAAACCTGTACACAGGGAAATGCAGCCTAAGAGAGAGCAAGCGGCTTGAAATAAAAGTTTCTTCTGTGACCTCAGGCTAAATCTGAAGGAGCCTGGAAGAAGCACCCAGGACTTGGTGCCGCTGTCCCCACAGCCACTCGCCCTGCTGTCCCTTGGATGGCAGCCCCTGCCATGTGACAGTCCCCAAGATGTGCCAGCTGAACCCTTTTGCACAGGCTGGAGGGAATCTGGCACAGCAGCTCCCAGGGAACCTGCCAGGAAGCAGGGTCAGCCCTTTGCAAATAAACCTTGCCTGATCTGAGTAACACAAATGGGCGCCTGGAAGATTAATTCATCCCCTGTAATAATACAACTACTGTTTGCACAAACCAGTGGCATGCAATAGTTTCTTATTAAAATACTCAGGATACGCATGGAGATCTCACTGAGCAAAGTAGGGCTTAAGGACAGGAGAGAGCGCAGAATTTCCTTGCTTACAATATGCCACTCTTTCATCAGCCTTGATATAAAGCTACGAGCAGCATCATAAACGGACCAACGAGTTGTCTAATCGTCTAGAACACCCTCACATAATTTATATCGTCTCTTAATTTCTGTTTTGTAACCTTCATAGCTGTCTCCAGTGAATCATAGCATATCTCTCTACTCTGAGAGGATATCGGGCTATGATTTTTCCCTTTGTTTCCCAGATCCCCACAATGCAAACACGCAAATTTCAGTAAGGTATGTACCTACTGCATTAATCCTTTATAATGCCATTCCAGTCAGTCCTTTAAAAGTAGAATCCAAAAGATTATTTTTACTGTTTCCATTCTGTACTGCAGCACGCAGTTTTCTTGCTGAAAGGATATCCACCTAACTCCATACACACATAGATGAATATACATTTGAATCATAGATACATATCAATATAACACACATCACAGACTGGAAATACATTATTAAAATTAAGTGCATCACAGAAAACAGATGTATAGACAAAACTGCTGAGGTACTTGACTCTCTCTATTCCAAGGTGCTTTAGCGCTCGCCGCAAACCTGCCATCCCTTTGTAATGCAGTCCTGAGATACTTAATCTGCTTTCTCTCTTCCACCGATGTAAATCAGCAGCAAAGATTGTCTGCGGAGGAGCGGAGGCTGGGGGATAATTGTGTCCTGGTGAGTTATCTATCTGTAGCTGCATGCACCATGGGTCTGCTCACCGAATTTTTAGCGCGCGTATTTTCTCGGGCTCTTTTCCAGCAGGGAGTTAGAAATCGAGCAACAACAAAACTGGTTTAATGCACCAGGTAAATCAGACCAGCTCATTGTGAAACCTATCACCGCACACGATTGTTATGATTATAAACACGGGTGAGCTCTGGTTATTACATGCACAGCCCTGTACTAACTGCTCCCTACCGCTCACCCGTTCTCTCACTTTAGCAACACCCCACACACCTGTTCAAATAATATTACTATTACCTTGTGTTGACACCACATCCACCCTTTCCTTTCATATAATAAGAGCTCCTGGTGAACTGTAAATGGAAAGCTTGCGGTAGCAGAAGCCAATTGTTTACCTGTCTCCAGTTTGTTGCCACAGATACTTGGTTGGGAGAAGGGAACAAAGATCAGTTTGACATCCTTGTTAAGCAGGATTTGCCCCCCACCTTACCCACAAAAGGTTATGAGTCGCTATTCAAGCCTGAGCTCCGCAGGTGTGCCATCACACCTGTCTGAAAGAAAACAAAATGCAGTTTGTTTCAACATGGCTATTGCCCCAGCAAAATAAAGAAGACCTTGCCCTGCAACACAGACACGAGCATTTGTTGTAATATTTCAATGAATCCAAGCAAACACAGACTGATATCTCTGTTTATAATCAGTGTTCAAGCTGAACACGATGGAAGTGCCCCCAGCAATCGATGACAGTGAGCATCCGACCCTGCCACTCCCATTAAACTCCTCACCGAGCACAAAACTCAACTCAAAACCCATCTTGCAACAGGAAAGAGGATTTTATAAGTTTCTGCATGTTTACACCAGGCCCTAATCTCAAACCCACTGAGATGAACAGGAGATTGAGTCCAAAGCTAAGCTGGAGACAGGTTTGGCCTCACGATTTATTTCCTTCACTGTTTAGCCCAGCCGGAGCTGCTGCTGCTGCTATTGAGTTGCATGTAACTCTTCACAGAGAGAGCTGTCATGGTTTTAGGATAGGGGAAAGCTAAAAGCTGTGAGCCCTGGCACTGTTCTGCTCAGTCGAAGGCTACGCTCAACTTCTCACACCCATGACAACAGTGTAGGTCTGGAGTAAATGGGTAAAAAATGGTCAAACCTAGCTCCAAACTGAGGCCTGGACAAGGCATGACAGGATTTAGTCCACGCAGAGCACTACAGCGTCCTAAATGTACCCATTCATTGATGTGAATTTGCCATTTGACATCTGCTGAAGGTGATGGAAAGACTTCAGTGGGCATTTGATCAAGAGCTGAGTCACTGGAATTTCCAACACTTCACCTAAAACTATTTTTCACCAAAAAGGGCTAACGAGAACAATTTGCCAGTTTCCCAGCTAAAGCAATGCTCTGTTTCTGTTGCTTTACATTCTTATTAAAAGCCTTATCCATAGTTGCTTCCATTGTGGTTTAACCAGCACTGTTTGTAGGCAGCTGCAAGAAGGTGTTCCTGCATTTAGAATAGGAAGTGTGGTAGACGCATCACGCCATCTGGTTGGGAAAGAGTTTGTATATGGGGCTGCACTTCTGGAGAGAAATGTCCTTGAGGAAGGGAGCATATTTTATTTATTGTTTTATTTATTGCTTATGTCAAGTAAATGGAATCCCAAATTATGAAGATGCAAAACACAGTGTGGGTATTTATCAGCACTGAATGTTTTTATGTGCTCCAAACCAACTTGGGGTTTCCCAGCTGACTGTGAGCAGCTTGCTGGTTTTGAAGATCTAGCACCTTTGGAACTGAAGGGACATGCTGAATTTTAAGCACTTGGAAAGAGAATTAATTGCATGGACAGCAACATTTTCCCTTTTTTTTTTTTTGTTTTGTTTGTATGCTCATCAATAGCAAATGATGAACCCTCTGGGGGATATTAAAACAAGTAAACTGAATACAGGAGTGGGACTGTTTAAACAAGGTGAGACAAAAGCCTTCATACTACAAGTAAATGACTTTGATAGCAATTGTTTTATGTTTCCATCTCTACTGTTGCAGATGTCTGCATTTAAATAGGAATTTTATCCTTCTTGGCCCAGGTTCTCCTGGGTTCCCCTTGCAGCTTTATACTGAGGTGGGGATGTAACTTCTGCCTGCTCCCCCTGGGAGTTTCATAGGATTTGCCTATGGCAAAGGCATGAAGTCACCTGCGTGCACGTCTTCACTTCTGTGCGCCCTGCATCTTCAGGCTCACTGCCTGGCATGGATCCCCCACTGCTGCACCCCCCAAAACCACCCCAAACCCCTAAAACACCCTTCTGACACTTGAAGTCCTGGGGCAGCTCACAAACCAGCACTGGTAGGTTAGCTCCTACTTACCTGGTGAGCGTGTCCCATGTGTGGACCAAGACACTGCTTCCTCATCAGAATGGGAGAAGGTACAATGTCATTTTGTGCTACTGCTCCACCAGCGCTGTGATGCTCCCACAGGGATCCCCCAGTCTCTGGACAGACACAGCAGGCACTGCTGCCCTCCCAAACCCTCCTGAGGATTCCTTACGTCCACACACGTAGAACACTCTGTGTTTCCAGGGCTGATGGAGAAGGTAGAGGGGAGCAGAGTAAGGAGTCTTAAAAACCTCATCTGAAATGGATGTATGTTACAGTCTCATTCTTTGAACTACTTCTCACTTCCACATTTTCATGGGGATCTTTCCAACCTGCTGAAAAGGCTCACTAATACTAAATCTGAAATATTCTAAGCAAGACATGGATGCTAGACTGCTACAGACACCGGCATCTCTGAATGAAGAGATAGCCTGTTGAATAAATAATACATATTAAAAAACGCCTGAATAGGAACTTGCGGGATAAACTGTAACAGCTTCAAAAGAGCCATTGATCTATGGAGTACATAATATGCACATTAAAAATCGTTGGAATATTTATTTATGTGACACACGGCTCAAAAGAAGCCATTATGGTCCTTAAGTAAATTATACATGTTGTGAAAATTGTCAAAGTGCTTCTTTTACCAGAAATGAGTGTATCCTGTCAGTTGATAAACACATTATCTTCGGGGGAAAAAAAAAGAGCAAGCAAACCCAAGGCTAAACCAAGGTTAAAACAGAAAAAAAAAAAAAAGGGGGGGGGGTGTGAAAATAAAAACCAACCCTCATACCATGTCAAAGCATGTTCCATGCCCATCCAAGGAAGAAAAAGCCCAAGCTGCCCCGCGCTGCTGCAGCACAGCACGCGGACAGGGCTGCACGCCCAGGGCTCATGCGGAGGGGCTGCTCCCGCCTCCCTCTGTCAAAGTCCTCAGCGCTGGCTCTTCTCCCTGCAGGCCAAGAAATGACAAATGGGGACTAATTTGTTCCAGCCATCACCGTGTCCTCTACTTTGAAATAAGCTGCTAGAAGAGTGCTCTGCTTTCTCCACCCGTGTCCCCCTGAGCATGGCGGGGGACAGCTGGGGTACCGCGGCCCACTGGCACTGTCGTCACCTTGGTGTAGAGGGAGCTGTTTCTTATGACTGCTCTCACAGGTCCTCAGCTGCATCAGTGCAGCGGAGTGGTGGTTGCAAGAGGCCTTGCTTCTCCTCATGCACCTTCCAAGAGGGGCAGAATGGGGAGGGAACATTACCTTGCAATACTCAGGTGTGCCGGGCAGCCGGGCCCATCTCCCACCAGCATCCTTCTGATGACTTCAGCTTTGTGTTTGTGCCCCAGCACCGCTCCTTCTCCAATGCTCTGTGGGTGACACAGCTCTTTTCCGGCAGATGCTTTGCTGAGGAGGAAGGATGCCAACTTAGAAAATCCCTGCTCCTGCCCATCTCACTGTGATCGCGCAGCATTCTTCACCATAGCCTGGTCCCTGCAGTTTTTTTCCAGGCTGTGAAGGGGAAAAGGGGATTTGTCAAGGAGGCATGGCCAGGACATGGTGGCTGAGAGACTGGCTCTGGCCTGCATGATGCTGGCGCTTGGCCATGCCAAGCACTGCACAGCCCCCAGGATGCCTAGTCCCCAGCTCAGCTCAGCTGTGCTCCGAGGGCTGGGGTGTGTGTGCCTGCTTGGGGCGTTGGGGAAAGCAGGCTCTCCTGGGAGGCACAGCATGCAAGTTTTCTCCTACGCAGGAATAAGAGTAAAGGATGGATTTTCTACTGCAAGAGAGCAAGCAGTTGTACGGGGAAATATATTTAGCCTGTGTTTTCAGATCACATGTTCAGGGACTGGAGAGCAAAACAGTTCCAGTGCTGTTTTGGAAGTCTGCTGTTTAGTATCGCAAACCCCACTATTGGACAAGCCAGTAAATTCCGCTGCATCTAAAACAATTGAATTGCTTGTACCATGGTTTCTTCTTCCCAGCTGCAAAGGTTTTACAAAAATGTGACTTCTACAGCTACAAAAGCATTGAAAATCCAAAGAATAGCAAAGTGCTGCTCTGCATTTGCATAAACCTGTTTATCCTATACATGGTTTATTCATTAACTCTCAGAACAACCTGCAGGACAGCTATGGCATTCCTTATGACCACTCTGCTTGTGGCTGGAAACACAATCACTTCTTAAAAGCAACACTACATGGTTTAGAAAGTGAAAATAAATACCATTTCCATGTGAAACAGCGGGGAAAACACAGCTATCACTGCAAGAGCTGGAATTTGGCTTTTACATGGAAGGAACGTCTCCTGTCATTTGGAAATTTCCGAGGGGAGTCTCAGCATCTGCAAGGACTGGGATCTCCGTGCCGCAGCTCACCAAAACACACACACAGCGTTAGCAGGACCCATTGCTGCACTCTGCAGACAGCGTACGAGTTAGGGATGGACCAGACCTACATCTCATCTGTTCCTCCATGAGACCATTTTCTAGTCCTTTACAATTTCAGTATCCCAAGTAAGAGTCCTCACAGCCTCTCCTAGCAATGCCCATCCCAATCAGCTCCTCCTTAGGAAAGCTTTCCCTACGCTTCCTATTACCCGAAACATAATCCCCATAAGAAAAGTGAAGTTAAAAACATGAACACGTTTTGCCCGTTTCACTTCCCCGCTTCTACAAAGAGGAGTGTACACATTGCCACCGGTACATTAGAACTGGCAAACTGGGAGTTTGTTTCACAGCTGGTGACTTGCTCAAGGTCACAAAAGAGCCTCAGTAGCAGAGCCGGGAAGAGAATTTGGGATCCTAATTCCTAATCTGGCAGCCTCACCACAACTCTCATCACGCAATCAAATAGCTCCTTTTAAGGAATGCTTTTGTGACTAAGAGAAAATCCGAGGCATTACAAGAAAGAGTCCTTTTAATTTGCCTTTGTTCAAACATTTATGCCTTTTGCTACATGGAAAATGTGATTTAAACAAGATACGGGATTAAATTATGATGAACGACTAAAATCTTTGAAAAACAAGAGAAAGTATGGCTGTATTTAGGACTGACTAGATTCCAGCCATTAGGAAGTGAGTGATTAGATATTCCTTGCTTACAGTTTCATACACAGCATGAGGAATAAATCAAGATCAGCTTCTACTCTGCTCTGATAGAGCTTTTTTGAGTGTTACATGCAGGCTTTCACATTTGTCAAGAATACTGTGTAAAAGGAAAAAATTTCACAGCTCTTCACCAAGACTTAGTTTTCTAAAGGTCCTAACTCATTACACCACAACAGCTTTTTTTTAAAAAAAAAAGCAAACCCAAACCCTCAAACCACTGAACTCAATGGGAGATTGCCCTGACCTGAAACCATCCAGGATTTGGTACACTCTCCCTTGAAGAGTAGCTCCCTGATTTATCAGCTTTCCCAGGATACAGCAGCTTTGAGATGTAGAAACTCTGTAAAATGGTTCTGTATTTTAAGACGGCACCTCTTGCTTGCTTCCTCCTCTGTGTAACAGAATACTGTAATTTGGCAACAGCAGATAGGAACAAACAGGGGCATTGAGAACTAATGTTACTGAAAACCTGTGTACAAAATAAGCGGAGCTATACAAGCTGAAGTAAGCAGGACACTACAAATATTAACAGGGTAAACAAGGAAAATGAACATTAATTTAAACCATTCCTTTGGAAAAATACTTTGGGGTTTTTTTTTAAACACAACATTAAAGAATTCCCAAACTGCAGTAAAAAATCCTATTGATAGAATCATAGAATAGCCTTGGTTGGAAGAGACCTCTAAGATCATCCATCCTTACTGCCATCGAAATAGTCAGAGACACAGAAAGAGAGGTTCATGACTTAATTTTACAAGAACCTGTATTTTGCTCGTTAAAAATACTACTAGTGTAACATCCAGGCAGGGGGAATACAATGCAGGGACCCACTCCCCATCCCTCCAGTCAGGGCTCAGCCTATGAAATACCCATCTGGGACAGGAGCCTTATGTTTCCAGATATGCTAGCCGCTTTTTCATCTTTACACAACTATTTTGATTACAAAAATGTTCACCTTGTTGATGTGATCACTGCAGTCAATAGCTAATGACCCCAGCAGTTAATTTCCTTATAAATACTTAACTTAATAGAAGTTGTCCCTTGGGTTATAGTACTTTTGACACTCATATCATCTGAACCAAATCCTCTCTTTTTCAGTCAAACAGCCCACGTTAGGCACACAGTTGGTTAGCTATTTACAAAGCACCCAATTAAATCCTACTTAATTCTCCCACTCTGAAAATCCCATTTCACCAGCACGCAGGCTACTGAGCACACAAAATGAGCATCTCACCCCGAGCCAGGACATGAGCTTATGGTCTGAGTCGCAGTTGTACAAAAACCTACTACAAAACAGTCGCCCATCAAATGGTACGTACAAAAAAAAGAAAAAGCAGCATAAAGAATGTGCACATTCAAAGGATTGAAGAAATAAGCTGAAGAATCACAGTTAAAGACAGGTAAATCTAGTTTAATGTTCACATGTAGTAGTTACACAGCACAGATTAAACAGGATTGTTAACTGTAACACAGCTGCAGCAAAATGAAAGTCATTTTGTACTAGAAAAATAATCTTGACGCAGTTATCCGATTTTTGGTCTACTTATTTTATGAATTTACATCATTGATCATAACTTTGCCCATGTGCCTTTCTGTAGTTCAGTATTAATACTCTTTGGACGAACAATTTTTGTTAATGATTTGCCCTTTGGTTGCAAGCAGAGAACCGTTTTCACTTTTTAAGCAATTAATAAGCTGTAGGAATGCAAGTTTGCAATAAAACCTTTTGGTGCTAAATGAAGTTCCAGCACAAATTTCTTCATCTGATGCAACAGATTTAAAAAAAAAAACAAAACTAAAAATTAAAGATCTAAAGCATCACCCCCATAATGCAAAAACTAGGTAGAATTTGGGTTTTTTAATTCTTGGTAAAAAAGCCACTACATCTTACTGCTATTTTCATAGAATGCACTAAAAACCCCTGCGCCTAAGTGACAAAAAAAGGGTAGTTTCAAAATGTGTAATACACTTACAAACATTTTAAGTCGTAGATCAAAGAACTCACGTTTGTATGAACTCCAAACAAGTTTATTTGCAATTAGACATCTCATGCAATCATGCAGGACCACTACCTAGAGCTGTAACTTCTGCATCTAAAGGACATTTGGGAACAAAAATAAAAAGCCCTAAACATTCATATTTCCTATGAGCAGCTCTGTACTTGAGCTGTGGTTTTCTAAAGAGATATTCCCACAGATTTTTTTTTTTAAAAAAAACATACACACCTTTATAATATTTACAAAAAAATATTTAATTAAAAATATTTTATAATTACAGTAGTCTATTAAAGCATATACTTTTTTTCTCACACTTATAGAACATCTCTATATATACAGTATGAAATGTCACTCGTTTATCTATACAGTATGTAACATTCCTGCAGGGAGAAGAAAGTTCCCTGGGCCCCAATAAAATCCATCTATTTTAAACAATAGATGGCAAATATTATCTACAAATGCTCTGGTAAATTATTAGTAAAGCTTCCAAGGTTCAGCTGCTCGGTCGGTCCCGTAAGAGTTAGAATGCTTCTAAAGTTGGGTTTAGGCTGGGTCCTCTATCCCAGGACAGCTTCTCCTGCTCCAGTGTCCCTCCTGCCACCGCGGGGACACCGCTCAGCTGCTGGGGAGCGGAGAGATGAGACAGAGGGGGGTGCGGAGGGGGGGTCTGCTATGGACGAGCCAGGCTGGTTCTGCCGGGATGAAGCATGGGAACTGCTCGGGGGGGGTTGGGTGGATGGCTCCTTCCTCCTTCCCCCCCTCCCTGCCCCCCCTGCGCGGCGTTCGGCGCCGCCGCACACCTGTGGGAGAGGAATGAATAGAGGGGGTGTGTGAACGGCTCCGCTCCAGACGGGCTGGCGCCACCGGCACCGCGCGGGACATGCTTCATCAACAACCCCAAACACACCGGGTCACACAGCCACCCCGCCTCCCGGGGCCAGAAGGGCGGGGGGGGGATGCAGCTGCACGCTGAGGACAGAAGCGCTCCGGGCTGGGGGGGGGGGGGGGGGGGGGCGCGTTATAAAAAAAAAAACCACCCGGTAATTAAAGAAAATAAAATAACCGCCCGGTAATTAAAAATAAATCCCCAAGCCGCCTGCAGATGTTTCTCGCCGAGCTCAAGCTGCCCGCCCCACATGCCCCCCCCCTCCCGCCCCCCATCCGCCACGGACGCGCGGGACTCACCTGGGGAGCGGCGCTCAGCGGCAGAGGATGCTGTCCCCCGGGCTGCTAACAGAGCCAGCCTGCACAGCGACCGACACGGCAAGTTAGGGGGGAAGGACGTGGAGATTGCCCCCCCCTCCCCGGATTCCCTCTTCGCGTCCAGGGCACTGCCACAGCAGGCGGACACCAGCCCGCGGGGAAAGGGCAGCGGGGGCCGCGGCAGCGCACCCGGCAGGGGGGGCCACCACCGCCAGGCACAGCACCCCCCCGAGCCCCGGGGCTACCGAGACACGCCGCCCCCCGCCCCTCGGCTGCAAGCAGCCACGGGGGTCCCGCAGGGGGAGATGCTCCCCGTTGCCCCCACCCCGCACACGGGCGTTCAATGTGCGGAGCCCCCCCCCCCCCCCCCCCGCCCCGGAGCACCGCGTCTGCTCCCGTGCGTGCAAACACGCGGATCGCGGTCCCCGCTCGGTTAGCCGTCATTACACGGGAACCACCGTGCGCTGCCCGTCAGCACCGAGCGGTGCGGGCACCCCCAGCGCCCCGTGCCCGCCGGGGACTGCGGGCCCTGGGGAGAGCCACCGGGCCGACGGCGCGGTACCACCGCGGCGTTCCCACGCCGGTCCCCCGCCCCGCACCCCGCGCTGCAGGCACGCACCTCTTACCGGGTCGGTGTTGAGGGCCGTCAGCGGGGTCCGGGGGTTGCCCGCGGGACAGCCGCCCGGGTGTAGGGCGGGCGGCGGTGGCTGGCGGAGCAGCGCCGGGTGCGTCTCCAGCGCCAGCTGCAGGTCCAGGATGTAGTCGATGACATGCTGGAGGATCTCCACTTTGGTGACCCTCTTGTTGGGCGGGATGGTGGGCACCAGCTTCCTGAGCCGGCTGTAACAGTCATTCATATCGCACTGCAGGCACAGCGCCGCCGGCTCCCCGCCCGACGGCGGCCCCCCCTTGCAGCCGCTGTGCTCGGCCAGGCACCGCAGGGCCGGGTGTCCCCCCCCGCCGCCGCCGCCCGCCGCGCCGGGCTGCGCCTTGCGGCTGGGGTGCCGGACGGGACTCACGGCTTTCATGGTGCCGCAGGGAGGGGGGAGGGACGCCTCCCGCTCCACCACCGCCGCCTCCTGCGACCGCAACGGAGCGGGGCACGGCCGCAGCCTCGCTGCCGGTACCCCCCGGGATATAACAAGAAGCGTTCACAGGGCCCCGTAGCACGGCAAAAACAAAAACGGTTCTCTCCCCGCACGGCTTAACCACACCACCGGCCGCCTCTGCCGCCGCCGCTGCCCGCGCCGCCCCCTATATAGTGCGGGGTGCGGGCGGGGCGCAGCGGGCGGCGCCGGGGGAAGGCGGAGGCGCTGCCGCGGCGGGGCAAGGCAGGGGGCGCCGCGGCGCCGCGCCGCAGCCAATCAGAGCACGGCGTTCCCCCCCTGGAACGCGGAGCCGACCAATGGCGACGGGGCTGGGGAGGCGGGGGCGCTGCTGGAGGGGGCGGGCGGCTGGCGCTGACCCCCGCGGGGAGGAGGCGGTGGCAGCGGCGGAGGAGGCGGAGGAGGAGGAAGAAGAAGAAGAAGAAGAAGAAGGCAGTCCCAGGGAGGAAGAACTGCGGGAATGCGGGCAGGACCCACTGCCCAGCGGCTCCCGGCGCCGCTCCCCGCCGCTCGCCCGCCCGCCCGCAGGAAGGCGGCCGCCCGGGGGGTGGCATCTCCTCGGGGCGTGAAGCGCGATTTTATCCGCTCGGTGCCGGAGACCCAGCCCGGTTTATACGTATTCTGAGGGACTTCGGGACACCGGTTTAAAGGCAGGGAAAATCCCAAGCAAAACTTGAGCGGGGGCCGGGGGGGGGGGGGGGCAGGGAGAAGGTGGAGGGTTTGGGGACTTTGAGCAAAGCAGTGCCTGGGAACATTAAATTAGAGCACATAACTATTAAAAATGCATGGAGAAGGAGTATTTAAAATTCCTCCATGACATATAATATTAATCCGTTTTATGTAAAATTCATACCTGTAACTTAATTTGGGCCATTAATGTGCCAGCTCACGTATTAGTAGATGTACCATGTTTTAAATATGATGCTGAAAAGGTCCAGAGTTCTGTACTTTGAGACAGAGCATTAAAATTAACAGACGAGGCCTGCTTAAGTCATCTTGTGGCAGATTGTAACCTTTTAATTTAATAAGGCGGTGTTCAAACTTGCCGTTGGTTCCTGCGAAGGATTGAGAGCCGTCGCCTATTTGAACGGGACGCCTGTGTAAGGGGCTCAGCGCCCAATCCTACGGCCGCTGCAGCGCTTCGAGCTCCCTGCGAATGAAGGAGGGCTGATTGCTTGGGCAAAGGGCTGTGGGAAGGAGTAAAGGCTGCAGGATCTGCCCCTAAGCTTGTAAGTCAAACCCAACAGAAGGGAAGAAATCCATAATGGTGATTAATGGTTGCATGTCCCCTCAATGCTTAGTCACAACGGGTGATATATAAAGGATACAGTGGGAAGCTGTCAAAGCCAGAACTTGAATGAGCAGTGAGACTGGATCATCTGAAGTGTATAATGAAGCACGCTTCCATTCTCTCTCACCCGTTAAAAACACACGTTTTCGGGCTCTGCTCACAAATACACTCGTTTCCCATATTTTGTCCCCCATTACAAGTGCCATCTACGGCAGTTGGGCTCCTCTCGGCACACAAACGAAGTGTGTGGTGCAATTCCATGTCTGACTGACATCTAGATTTGTACGCCTCATCATGGTGATGTTGTGGGAAGATACATTCTCATTGCTTTTATTCTGTGAAACTCCACGCCCTGCAGTCTCCCGAGGTGGAAATATATATAGGCCTTAAAGTGTGCATTATAGTTACACTTTATTTCCCAGAATCCTGGTGATATGGACAGAGTTGATGTGCTGCTGATAAAAAAATTAAATAAATTTGTAAATTATGGTGAGCGTGCAGGCTCAAGTCTTGCTGATCCCATTTAATTACAGTCTGTGTGAAACTAGAGACGCTGTAATATTGGGTTGTTCTGTATGTGCTGAATCCCTCATGGGACTGTGTCTGATCTCACTGGAAATCTCTGGGGAACCCCGGTATGTAACTGGTTCCCCTTTAGCTCTCCCGAAGCTAATCACACACACGCAGACTGTAGACCACGTTGGCTCTTGAAGATGACTCAGTATTTCTGGAAACCCTTGTAGAACCACAATATTCTTGCAGACCTCTTTTTTCCATCAGGCTACTTCCACTGCAGAGGGTACGAAGGGAAACGTGAGGGTCCATAAGTTATAAGACTGTGCATTCACATAGCTAACATATCACAGTAGAGATATGTGGGAGAGGGGAAAACAGCCCTCCCCTCCAACTATCGCATAAATATTCAGGGGATTTCCTCTAGTAACTCCCTTTGATACTCCTGAAGTTGATACATGCTAGTCCGACATGCTCGGCTGAACAATAGGCACCGCTTCCCTGTTAACAACCGCTCTGCTTTTGCTCTCCTTGCAGTCAATGGGAGTTTTGTCATTGACTTAAGTGGGAGCAGGTTGGGTCGGCTGCTTTTTCAACATTTACATTGGATGTGCACCAGATGCTAAGTAAATTGGCTCTAGAAATGGGTTGGAAACCCCAGAATGTTAGTAACAGAGGTAGGCATAGTGAAACTCTTCATCCCTCAAGATGGTACACAAGAGAGAGGGACAGTGGCTACTGTTCATGCTCTTGTCCTATTAATAGCAATATTTTTCATGCCATGACTATATAGGGATTAACGCTCCTGTTTTTCACCAGTGCAAGTTTGGATTTTTAAAATAAATTCTGTGCATCTTCAAGCATGTGGTCCCTTCCTGGCTGGCTGGAGGAGATCATCTGTCTTGGCTGGGTTTTTCTGTGCTGTCTTCCCACATCCAGGGTGGAGATTCATTTCTCTTGTAACCAACTCTTTCAATATTATCACAAGAGCGTTGATAATGCTTGAACGGACCAGTCTGGTCCATTAAAAAGATAATTGATGAGTCCAGATGACATCATAGGTGCTCTCTGGAGCTTAAAAAAAAAGTTGCTTTTCGTTCAAAACCAAAGTAAAGCAAGTTAAAAATGTAATGACTGGCCTCATATCCCCTTTGTCAGGATAATGCCATTGAACTTAACGAGAATGAGTAATGTAGGCTGTATTTGCCAGCACAGGTCCGAGTATGTGAATATGCCATTGATTCCAGTGGAAAAAACAAACCTGAGTCATTGAAACTCTCTCTGGGTCATGGCACCAGGGAAGGGGGACAGTCCTTCCAAGCACAGAACACAGGACATTTCCTCTGACAGCATGTTGGATCTACAGATGTTTGGGCGTGATATGATGCCACTGAACCAACCGGTGCACTGGGTAGCACCACCTTAGTTACAATAGTCTCAGGACAGATAACATTTGAAGGGAACACATTTAGGTACACAGAGGGAAGCAAGCAATCAACGTGGTTTCTTACACAAGGTTACTTGCTGTACCTACCTTAAGAGGGCATGAAATGCACACAAATGCACAATGCATTTTTATTCTTAAGCAGGTTATGAAACAGTGGTTGAGTCAAGTGTCCCTGTTTGGGGACTTGGGGCACACCATGTCAGAGCAGTGTGGTAAAATCCCAAGCTTTCCTTGGCTCGAGGCTGATAATTGGTGTGACAGGTTTCATCCTGGTGAGCACAAAGATGCCTCCCATTCCAGTTGACTTCAGCAGGCAGCCAGAAGACTTAGGATCTCAGAGGAGCCGCTCAACACCTAGAAGGGCTGATCATTAAAAAAGCATTATAAATCTCTGAATGGTTTATAGTTTATGAGGGAAATAGCAATTGATTCCTCAGTGGTGCCATTACTCTCCACTATTGCTATCATTCAAAAGGCAATAATGTTGGTTATTTACCTTCAATTAAAATATCTAGTTAGTTGTGATGTCATTTAAAATAGCACTATAATGTGTTTAGTGCTCCCTTATCAAACACCATAGATAAACTCCTCTTGGCAACAGGGGATAGTGATATGAAATGAAAAATTGGTGGTGGGGGGGGTGAGCCAGAGGAAAGAGTATGTAAATCTTTTACTGGGTTATTATTTCTACATGCCTCCATCCCCTTGGACACCGGGCTGGAGGTGAGACTGCAGGTTCCTCTGCAGTGACACCCTGTGGGTCCTCAGAATGGCTCAGGGAAGATCCATTTGGCGTTCAGGGAGCACGGACAAGTCACCTCACTCTGCAAACTACCAACAGACTGGAATCCATTGGTCTTCTGGTGCCACTCCTCACCAGGGATGATTTTGTCCAAATTTGTTTTAACGCAAACCTTTTGCCCAAAGAGCACAAATCATCTTCAGTACTGTTCTCCCTATTTTCCTCAAATCCAAAATCTAAATAAAACTCACACACTTCACTGAATGTGGTGGGGTTTCTCATTCTCTGATTGTGCGCATGACAGAATTTTCTGTTTAAAGAAAACCTAAGAGATTCTCGAGACCTTCTTCACCTCCTCATTGCCCCCTATGCACGAAGTTTAATACGAAATAAAAAGAAAAATGTTTTTTGATTGCTCACAAAAGCTCTTCACAGACAAAAGAGAATTTTATTTTTTTGCATGTTCACGTAGTTGTCCAGTTTAGAGCATCCTTCTAAGGACAGGAGCTTACTCCTACCCACCTCTTTATGCTTTTCTTAAGCTTTGTATGCCACAAAAAAATCACACAGCAACATTTTGGAGAGATGAGGAACAGATTAAAAAAAACCCTTCTCCATAGCTTGATGCTTCTGTAAGCTCTTTTTTACACCAACATGGAAACAGATGCATAAAGAAATATCAGTGGAGAGAACAAAAAAAAAAAGACTGTGATGGGGTTAGTATCTACGAGGGCTGCCTCCAGGATGGCTCAGTTGTAGAAAATTGTGCAAACCCACCTCCTGCCTTCGCGAGGCTGCGGTGGCAGACACCACTGGTATGTCACTGACAGACGCCCTGGCATTTTGCTGGTGGTTGTACGTCAGCTGAAGGCTAATGTCATTTCAGAATGTTGCTTTGTTCAGGTGACCAGAAACACTGGGTTTGTTGGGTAATGTCAGACTTCTGCCTTGACTAAAGCAAGCTTGGGGCAAGAAAGATAATTTGCGTTGACAACCTTCTGCACTGTGGTCCAAATATAAGCAATCAAGATGCTTATTCTGGGGAAGGGGAAAATAATTTAGGAGTATTTGGAGCAGCTTCCTGAGGAACACTACATTAAACTGAGTTACATAGTAACAGATTGAATTTGGAGTCTTAACTTTAATTTTATTTTGTGTAGATTTAGATCAGATTTATGTGCAATGTCATGCCCTTTGTAGACAGAAATCCTCAGCCAATCTGCCCGAAAACTGACGGTATGATACCACCCCGTATTATTTTCATGTTTGTTATGAGTTTGCATTAAGAGCTCTATAATCACACAAATAATGCAGCCTACAGGGACAATGAGCAAATCGACCTAAATTAAATAAGTATCTGGATGTGTACATGCTCATCTGCATATGTTATCATTACACCAATGATACCGGTGTTTATTTTCAGGGGACTTTAAGAGCTTCATCAGCAAAAGCAGTCTTAAGTTCATATGCCCCAAGAAAAAAACCCTGGAGAAACAATAGCAATACTTTGCACTAATACGTCATTTTACATTTTGAAAGCTAATATTTACATGTTTGTCATCTGCTCTCCATGAGTGTTTTAAGAAATTCTTCAAAATCTTTGGAGTATATATATTTTAAAAGATTTTAAAAAAAAAAAAATTAAAAGAAGAAATTACCTCTCTCTCCCTGACTGTGAAGACAGCCTTTTCCACAGCAGAGGGACATCAAAGGTAGATGGAGAGACCTTTGCTTCCTCTGCACTGATGCAAATCACAGAATCACAGAACAGCCTTAGTTGGAAGAGATCTCTAAGATCATCAAGTCCAACCATTAACCCAGCACTGTCAAGTCACCACTACCCCATGTCCCTCAGCACCTCATCTACACGGCTCTGAAATCCCTCCAGGGATGGGGACTCCCCCACTACCCTGGGCAGCCTGTGCCAGTGCCTGACAGCCCTTTCAGTGAAGAAATGTTTCCTAATATCCAATCTAACCCTCCCCTGGCACAACTTGAGGCCATTACCCCTCGTCCTGTCACTGTTACCTGGGGGGGGCGGTTCTGTCAGTTGGTTCTCAAAGTAATTTTGTGGGTCAGTGTCACTTTCAAATATCACCTGCTTGCTAAATATTAATTTACAAAGCTCTATTTTGCTTCATGCTAGTGACAGCCTGACCAATATTTAAAGCACTATAGAAAATGCTGTTTGTTGATTTGGTTCAAGCCACCTTGGTGGGAAGAGAAGTTAGAAAGAACTAGAAATTCAAGTCTGGTGGTTGTGTATGTGTGTGTGGAAGGGGAGCTTTTCAATGTATCTTCAGATCCCCTGACTGCATTCATTCATGGGCCACACCATGCACTTCCAGTTCTGTGTAACCTTATCTATTTATTTACCTGCCATAGAGTTCCTGTAACATGTCAGGATCTACCAAGCGCTTAGTAACAGAAGCAGAAGGCTCTTCCTCATTCTTCCATCCTGCAGAAGAAACAGTAGAATAGCAGGAGATTGTTTATAGGATCATAGCACCGTTTTAATTTGCTTACGTACTTGCGTGTGTTTGAAAAAGCAGTCTGCCAAAAATGGTTTCTAAGAAAGCTGTCGCTTAAGAAAACAGGAGTCCTCAGGTTTTATTGACAGATAACAGCTCTTGCAAGTTTTTGTGTTTAGAGAGCAAGAAAAAAAGCGATGACAGGTAATATCTCCTTTAGGCAGACAGGGTCACACTAAGAATCACAGAATCACAGAACAGCCTTGCTTGGAAGAGACCTCTAAGACCATCAAGTCCAACCATTAACCCAGCACTGCCAAGTCACCATATCCCATGTCCCTCAGCACTTCATCTACATGTTAATTCCAGTAATAACATATACTAAAATCACCTTATACATTTATTAGGACAACAGGATTGTCTAATGAAAACCACTGTGTAGCACTGTGAATTTAAATTGAGATATACGTTGCAGGGTGCAAATGGCTGGAGATGCAGCAACAAGAAAGATGGATGTAAGGTGAATATTGGACAACTATCCATGAACTGCAATTCTTCACAGTTAAATATATTCTGTGATTTATTAATTTTCCCTTAAAAGAAATGGGAATGAGTATTATAGATTAATTGTATACCAATTCTTCATGGTTTTGCTTCTTGTGCAGGATGCAAACTATGCAAAAGCATTTTAAAGACATATTCAAAATTGCTGTTAAAAATGCTACAACATGCAAATTTTCTTACAGTTTTGACTTTGTTTTCTTAAAGCTAAATGATGTGCATATATAAAAATATTTTGCGTAATCACACAGCTTATGCTAAGTAACTATTTCAAGTTATCTTCAATACCACTATGTTTCCACATACTTACCTTGAAGTGTTAATGAAATTTATTTTGGTAATTTTTACTCCACTAATGTGCTCTTTCAACACTTAAAGCACTGATATATTTTTACTCAAGCAAATCTCTTAATTTACCTCTATGGAGAAATGGACTTGAAAAGCAGCACAAATCCTTGCTTATATAGAAAGTTTGTCTTGGAAGTTAATGAGCTTATTTGCCTGAGTAAGGCTGCGGTTATAAGGACTGCTCAAGTGAGCAGAAGTTTCCCAACTGGATGCAAAGTCATTAGCTTATTTCAGAGCAGCCTCTTGAAATAGCTACTCCACATTGAGAATTGATTCTCAAAAAAATATTTTTTAGAATGTGAAAACACCGATGCAAAAGAAAAATTGAAATTTTTGGTATGAAAGTTTAATTAGAAGGCATTGTAGTTAGTGGTGATGGTTTATTCAAAGTAAATTTGGTCCCCACTGGGTTGTATCCAGTG